>JAQFVV010000012.1:12662363-13262363 GCA_028023455.1 Epiperipatus broadwayi
ATATAATATAATTCAATAATGATTAGACAAAGAGATCAAGTTAATAAATCAATATTTAATAAATAATAAAAAATATAATATAATAGATAATAAAATATTAATAAACAAATACGGATGAATTTTATCATTTTAAAAATATTAATAAATAATATTTTTATTTAATACCCTATGATAAAACTCAATACTATAATAAATTTTCAAAAATTAAAGAAAATAGTTTAAATTAACAGATATATAAAAACAATATCTGGGTTCAAAAATTAATAATTTATGTAACTTATTAATTTATTTACCATTCTTATTTATATGTTTCATAATTACCAATATATAAGTACTATTTGCAATTGTATAACTTATATATTATATGTATTTTTGATAAATAAAGTACATTAAACTTTTACAATATTACGTAGTAAATACAATATAATCCTGTTTAAGATATCTGTCAAATAATAACTATTCTTTATATCCCTCATCTAATTTGATGAATTATGTCAAGCTTTCAATTAATTATATTTAATAATAAATATAATTTTCCTATTAAGATATAATGATGCGATGCCAAATTTGAAATAAAGATAATAATAATAATAAACATATTAAAATAATATAAGCATTATTATAATATATATAAATAAATAATAAAGAAAACTTATTTATAATAGAGTTGAGAGTAGATATTGAAGTCTATAGTTCATCATCCTAATGAAGATCTTTTATGAAGTATATTATTAATCCATTGGTATAATGATGATTTTATTTATCCTTAAACGATAAACTGTTAATAATATCCAATGATTTGATTAATGTGAAATAAAATAAATATTCTTCGAATGTAGATGTTCTTAATCTTCATTTTTCTATTATCATTAGACGTTCTATATATCCAATATTTCAAAATATTTTAAAATAGCATGCAAGGTTGGTTTCGAAACCTTTATGATACAAAGCTGTTTTACTCAAAACACATTGTTTTATCCTATATATATATATAATTATCTTAAATTTATATATATCCGAAGAATCACAGAAGTGTTAAAACAACGTAGTTTCCAAAAAACTTAAACAGACGTTCTTTTCTTTTATATTGCTATTCCTTTAAGACTTAATAGAAAATTAAAATATTTTCCTTGCAGACTTTTAATCCACAGATTATTTTAATTTGGAAAAGTTAATATTTAAATTCCAATCGTTGAACAGTAGTATTGATAAAAGAAAAAGTTATTTAAAGAGAAATGATTTTCTTTTCTTCTCTTTAATAACAAAAGAACGAATCAATCTGCTCGTGTGTTATTACAAGTTCATGCTTAACTCAACTATCAATTGTTCCGTTGACATTAAGATTTAATAATAAAATAAAAAAATATATAAGTATTTATTCTTAACTTCAAATCTGGCATTTTACTCAAAAGCTTAAGGTATGTATTATTTAAAACTCAAATGTATATATAAATAATATATATATACATAATAAAATAGTCAAATAAAAAATTATATTTATAAATAATTTCCTAAGAGATAAAACATGTTAGACCAATAATAACAACTGTAAGTTACTATTATATTCCCTGGGATTTAAATTGTTAAAATTTTAACTAATATTGTATATTTTATAGTTTAATTGATTTAAGTGGATTGAAGGGTTGTTTTTTATATCTTAATTTGGGTATTATTTTTGATAAGATCAAAATAAAATTAAGGGATGGTTATATATTTTGTAACGATATATAAATATGTCGTTACATTAATTTAAAATAAAAACTTAAAAGTTCGCAAATAAAAGGAAAAAACTAAACGCTAAAATTAAAATCTTTGTTATACATATATACATTCGCACAGATGCTAAACTTTAAAAATTTTTTTTTTCATAAACAAAAAAAAAAAAAGTATTTGAACGTATTTTTTTAATAAAAAAATACAAGATTGAAATATAAAAATATTTTAATAAAAAAAATAACGTAAGTTAAAATAAAAACAGGTATTAATTAATTCCTGTAATCTGTAAATGGAAATGATTGTTTATTAATTATCTAAAAGCTGTTTAATTAAAAAGTCAGATGAAAAGTTAGATAAGAGAAGAAAGAGATTTTAGCTTGACCAATGGAAGCAACTAAGCCTTGGCCCGGACCATAACGAAAAAACAGAATAGTGACGTTTTGTTCATTGAATCCTTGTGGATGACTATAAAAGAAAAAAATATTGAGTTGCAGTTAGCTTTTTCAACTTGATTGGGTGATGAGCGATAAAGACGCACTTTATACGTTCTCTCTCATTTTATGTTTGTTTAAAAAAAAAAATGAAAAGACTTGATACCAATGGAACCAGCTAATGCTACCTCCAGAACATTAGTCTCTTCCAATTAAAGACTCCATGGAAATTGACAACAGGAACCTGGATGTTCTGCTACCGTAAGCTATATGAAATGAACTTAATTGTTAAAATCAATCAAGAACTTTCAGTCAAGTTGACAAATTAATAAACAAGCGACTTATTTAAAATGGACTCTTATCTGACTTTTTGTAAGTTTTTAAATCAAATTAATAATGGTTAATTTTATATGTTTCCCGATTTGATAAGCATCATTTCCATTTTATTTTTATGGTAGAATATTTTATTGTAGAAATTATTTAAATGCATGAAATTTAAGTTGTTTATAGACGCTTGCATGGATTCGTTTGAGGTTAATTATATTTTGGTTTTCATATTTGATCAAAATATATAGACATTCGATAAATAATGATACCTTACGGTGAGTATCTAAAATGTATTTATTCGGATGTCTTTTAAGTTATTGGTGACAACGCAAGTATCTTATGGTGAATACTATTGGGTTACTTATAAGTTTCCCTCTGCGATTGTCGGTATCAATAATTTTGTATTTTGATCGTTTATGTTTATTTTGAAATGTTTTTGACCGTGGAATCTATGTAATCGATCTATACCCAACATTTTTAAACAAATCTGTGCGAACGTATTTAAATGTTAAAATTAAGTCGGGCGTGAATGGCTATATAGTTTTGTAAAGTTGTATTAAGGGAGGGTAATCTTAGGTTATTCATTTCGTAGTTGAATTGGTTCAATGGATTGGATATATTTGTGTAATTAGTAGATGTAGTATGAGGTCCGCTATGGGCAGGATTATAGATATACGCCACACACCCTCTGTTTGCCTATGGATGGGTTTGTAAGTCGGCAGAAGACCGCAGTCCATTCCTATGGAGTTTTTAGTTTATTGATCTACTTGCCCACAGATGTCACATTCCTGTTGGTGGAGAGTCAATGTCTTCTCTATTTCTACTTATTGTTCAGATGTACATTCCTGACAATATAGTATTTTGTGTTGTCGTATCATGCTACATTGAATACATGAATGTATCAGATGGATTGGCGCCAGTTGATTGCGAAATTTGTTGCCTAAGGTTAAATCAGGGAAGAATATTTTCTTTTCAAATGCAGACCTATGTAGTCCATTCATACTCGACCCTCTAAATAAAATATTAAACATTATAGCAAGCTATTTTAAATGTAAAATTAAAAATTAAGATAAAAATCTAAATGTTAAACTTATTCCTCGAATTTAGAATGATTTTATATGTGCGTAAATAAATATTTTTCTGTGTTAATTTCTGGCAGTGGCTTTTATTATTTTATTCTTTTATATTTAAGATATAAAATTTATAGATTTTTATCTCTGCGTCTCCGCTGAGCTAGTGACTTGGGCTAACGATCGGAATATTTAAATAAAGTGGAATCCTAACAGCGCGTATCTGCCTACTTTATAAATTTTTCTAGGCTCAAATGCCTAGATGGCGCCCTTTGGTAGTGCGGTGCAGTGCGATGCGATCTCCCACTTCGTTTGGATCGTTATATTTATATATATAAAAAAAAAACGTGGTTCCTTCTTGGACAACACAAATATATTTACTAGCCTTATTCCTGCTTCTTTAAGACTTATGGATTTGAAAAGGACTAAATAAATACTAGAGTATCCATTTATTAATATGAATTGACTCTATTGTTTTTACTTATTTTAAGGCATTAAAGAATACCCTCACCAAAGCTAATGTTTTTAACTATACTTCTCTTTACATTGATCACTATTATTATTTTTTTTATACAACCGTATGGTTTACACTGCCCAATTCTTATCTTGATCTTCACCTTCTTTCTTTATAAAACATTATAAGCAGCCAAAATAAGGTTTTAAAATTCATGAATTGTATGTACCACAAATCTCTCCTTCTTGGTTAATCCAAAATGCATTTGGACCTGCCTTTTTAATGATAGTATAAGGTCCTTCATATGTATTATAGAATTTATGGTATTTATTCTCCAATGGTTTACTGGGATGGAAAGTCTTTATCAAAACTTTATCTCCAACTTTAAATTCATAAATACATTTTTTTTTATTCTGACTTCTATTATTTGCCATTTTAACAAGTTGTTTATGAGCTTGTAAAATATCATTTTCTCCATTTATTTTGGGTTCATTAATAATAGGTTTATATTTTCTAAATAATATAGGTATAATTTGATGAAAGTGTAGTCGGATAGGTGAGAATCCAGTAGATTCATTTAAACTCCAATTGATATAGTCTACTACACGTTTTGTCTGCTTTACCCAACCCTTGTGCTCCTCTTCTAAATAGGTCCTAAACAAACGTCCAAGCTCCCGCATAATATGTTCACATGGATTTGATTGTGGATTCCTAATAGAGATTAGCACATGTTTTATTTTTGATATATCTACCCATTTCTTCCATTCCTTAGATAGAAAAGGTGTACCATGATCAGTTAGTATGGTTTTCGGCTTTCCTATCATTGGAAATTGGAGAGTACTCAATACTTTGATTGTATGTTTAGCATTGGCTTGGGGTATCAGGTAAGCAGCAACATATTTGGAAAAGAGATCATAAGTGACTAATAAATATTTTTGTTTGTTGAATGGAGGCAAAGGCCCATAATAGTCAATTGCTAAGATCTTGTTTGGTCTTTCTGGAATGATAGAATTAATTGAATTAATATAATTTTGGTTTACTGACTTAGCTCTTAAGCAAATTAGACAATCCTGGAGTGATTTCAAGATGTCTTTATACATTTTTGGCCAGTAAAACCAATTCTTAAGGGTATGTTCTGTCTTATGAGCACCAAAATGCCCATATAGACAGTGTACGTATTTTATGAGTGGGTCACGTAAAGACTTTGGTATTATTGTCCTCCACTCATCAACATTATCATTCACTTTATATAGTAAGACCTGTTGTTCTAATTTAAAATGGTTAAGATCTTTAGGTGCATCCAAAACTTCCTCCCCTAATAAAACTTTTATAATTGGGTTTAATTCTGGGTCATTAAATTGTATCTCTGGTAAGTTTTCCAACTCGTTCTCTACATTACTATCAGCCATCACATTGACATTTGTAATGTAGGCATTGTCTACCATCAAATGATTTTGTTCTGACCTACATGGATTTCGACTAAGCACATCAGCAATGATATTCTCGGATCCTTTGCAATAATGCACAGTGTAATTAAATTCCTGTAGTAGTAAACTCCATCTAACTAGACGACTATTAGTCAGTTAACTGTGATTCAGGAATTCAAGGCTTTTGTGATCAGGGATCACTATCACCTCTGATCCGAGTAGCATTTGTCAAAATTTTTGGAAAGCCCAGACTATTGCTAGTGCTTCCTTCTCTGTAACCGTGTAATTTATTTCTGGACCTTTCAAGAGCCAGCTAATAAAGTAGAGAACACCTGGTTGGCCATCCTCTTGAATTTGGGACAGTGTTACCCCTAATCCAAAACAACTACTATCTGTTTGAATAATGAATGGTTTATTAAAATCAGGGAAAGCTAACATAGTTAACTTTAAAAACCCTGTTTTAATATTCTCAAATGCATGGTCTTGTTCTTCAGTCCATTTCCAACGTTCATCTTTTCTAATCAATTTTAGCAACGGTTCCATGTGGTCTGAGAACTTCTGATAGAAACGGTTGTAAAAATTACATAGGCCTAAAAATGATCTAATTTGTTTTCGAGTAGATGGTTTAGGAAAGTTTTGAATGGCAGAGATCTTCTCTAGATGAGGTCTTATCCCATTGCAACCAACAATATGACCTAAGAAAACAACTTGGTTGGAAACTAAAGTACTCTTCTTGAAGTTAATTTTTATACCTTTCAGAAAACACTCTTTAAAAAATATAGATAAATGTTGAAGGTGTTCTTCAACTGTGGTGGATGCAATAATTACATCATCCACATAAATAATTATGATTTGTTTTATCTCAGGAGATAAAGTCTTATCCAAACACCTGATTAGACCTGCACCACTATTTATCAATCCAAATGGCATCCTATTAAATTGGTATGTAAAACCCTCATAACGAAAAGCAGTATATTGGCGATCTTCTGGATGAAGTTCAATCTGCCAATAGCTGGAGGTTAAATCGAAAGTGGAAAATACCTTCTTGTTTCCAAATTTCATGAATAATTCATGTATGGGCGGTGGTATATTTCTGTCTGGGACAGTAATTTTATTGTTGTCTAGCATCTAAACAAAATCTCATCGACCCATCTTTCTTCTTCACAGTTACTACTGATTACAGTAAGGTGAAGAGCATTTGGAAATGATTTCCCAATCCAGCATTTTATTAATTTGCTTAGATATATCTTCCCGATATTGGTATGGAGTAGGATACGATTTAGATTGAAATGGTTGATCATGAATTAATCTAATTCTCTGTTGGAATCCCTTTATCACACCTGGTATATCTGAGAAAATAGAATTAAATTCTCTTATAACAAATCGTAATTTTAATATATCATCACTTCCAAGCAAGTTGGATTCTGCGAGTTTACTCTCTAAAAGTGTTTCTGGAATGCTAGATGTTATACAGTCAACTTCAATTTGATCATATCTTGGAAGCAATGTCATCTCCAAGACTTCATCATTAATTTTAACTGTTTTATTACAGAAATCAATTACACAAGTGTTCAAATGTAGGAAGTCTGCCCCTAAAATAACATTGTGAATCAAACCATTCAAAATTAAAAATACATGATAGAGAGTTGTTTGGCCAATTTTAATCTCAATCCAAATTTGTTTTTGGATTAATTTAGCTTTTCTGCTGTTAGCCGTGGTAACCTGCATAGATTTTAGTGGTAATATTTTGATGTTAGGATTTATTACTAAAATCTCTTGATAAAATTTCTCTGATATCACTGAAATTTGGCTACCAGAATCTAATAATGCTTTAACCAGCAAGCTCTCAAACAAAACTTCTATCATAGGGCAACTTTGTAAAACAAAATTTGGTGTTTTATCTTCCCATGAACACATCATGTTAGTGATTTCTCGTGTAAAAGATTGATTCAAGTTCCTCATTGGGTATTTGGTTTCTTGAGGTGAGGAACATTTCCTCAAGTACCCTTTTAGTTTGTTTTATGTGAAACTATAGATATATCTTTATTACATCTCTGTCTTGGGGAATTTCTTGGATTATTAGAAGTTATTTTTACTTTATTTAAATTATCATGATTTATTTTGGGAGAGGGGTCATAAGGTATATTCCTTTGAGATGTTTTTCCCTTCCAATAACTGGTATCTCTATTATTTTTCCTTCTATTATAAAATATTGTATTGATTGAAGCTTCCTCTTTTTTTTTATCAGGTAATCTAATTGATAAATTAGTTTGATTCATATCAATACTATTTAAAAGTTCTACTATTTGTTCTATTTTTGTTATATTGGTACTCAATAATGATTGTTCTATTTTAAGTGGTAAATTTCTTTTTATTATTCTAATCATTTCGCCTTCACTTAAATGATAAGTATTAAGTGTTCTTAATTTTGTTATTTGATGGCGAAAGAATTTGGTCAAGGTTTCTCCAGGTGTCTACTTATACTTATCTTGGAATATTTGGTACAATAAAGCCTCTTGTCTATCTCTATTACAAAAATTTTTAATTAATAACTCTTGGTATTCCATATAAGTAGATGGAGTTTGTGATAAAGACTCCCACCACATTAATGCATCTCCTTGTAAGTGACTATATGTAATGATCACTTTTTCTCCTTCTGATAAATTACGGTTAATGGAAAAATAAAGATTAAGGATTCTAATATGTTCTATAGGAGATTCATTATGAGATCCCTTGAATATTTTTAACCTAACAAATTGGTTAATTGTACTACTTGGTATTGAATGGTTGTATACCTTTTGTTTTTCTAAAACATTCAACTGAGAAGTTGATGTTTGATTTTCATGATTAATCCTACAAGTATTTAAGTTTAACCCTTTTAATTCAAAATTACTAGGATAATTTTCAACTTCAGGCATTATATGATACTGAAAATTTGATCTATCACCAGAGTCAATTACTTGTTGTGGATCTTTAAGTATGACCTCCAAATGTTTTTCACCATGATTTTGTTCTTGATTACAACTATAAATATTTACATTATTTTCAACCTGATGCATTTCTATAGTTGGTGTTCTTTTACATATTTGTGTTTCAATAATTAAAAATCTACTATCAGTGGATTCTTTTATTTTATTTACTCTATTCCAAGTTTCAGTAGTATCTTCCCTTAATTTTTCCAATACATTTTTATCTATATTTGTATTAATTTCTATTGAATTCATTTTATTTTACAAAGTTTTAAGTTGATGATCAATAGTCTCTAATACATTATTCTGGGATTCTACCTCATTATAATGTTTAATAGATATTTGATCTATTCTTGCGTGCGTTTGTTGTCTATCTTCTTGGATTTCATTCTGTATTTTATTTTGTTCTTCCTTTACTTCTTCCCTAAAAATTCCTTGATTTTTATACATTTCATCACATTTAACATTTAATCTATCTATGATGTCACTTTGGAACTCACTAAACCGCTGTTGACATTTTGAATTATTTTCATTAATTTCATTCTTTAGATCATTTAATGCTTGTTTAATTTCTATGTTATCTTTTTTAACATTATCCACATTTAAATTTAATTGTTGAATTTTTGTAGATAGTTTATTTTCAATTCCTGTTATTTCAACCTTCAAATCACTTTTTAAACTATTATTATTATCATCATCCAATTTTTGATTCAAATCACTTTTTAAACTATTAATATTATCATCCATTTTTTGATTCAAATCACTTTTTAAACTATTAATATTATCATCCATTTTTTTATTCATATTATCAAGTAATTTTTGATTATTACTGTCCATTTTAGTCATAAACATTTGCTGAATTGTATCAACATTAAATGATTGACTAATTCCAATTGTAGATGATTGATTTAAATCTTCATCAACTATATTTGGTGTTTGAGATAACACTTGATCTAAACTCTGTGTTTGTTGAGGGTATTCAACTATGGTTGTAGAACCCCCAGGTGCTTGTACTAATGATGATTGTTCTATAATATTACTATCATCACTTTGTTCACTTTGCAAATCATCTTGCATTTGACTACAGCATTCAATATCTTTCAAAATATTTAAAAATAGCATGCAAGGTTGGTTTCGAAACCTTTACGATACAAAGCTGTTTTACTCAAAACACATTGTTTTATCCTATATATATATATATATATAATTATCTTAAATTTATATATATCCGAAGAATCACGGAAGTGTTAAAACAACGTAGTTTCCAAAAAACTTAAACAGACGTTCTTTTCTTTTATATTGCTATTCCTTTAAGACTTAATAGAAAATTAAAATATTTTCCTTGCAGACTTTTAATCCACAGATTATTTTAATTTGGAAAAGTTAATATTTAAATTCCAATCGTTGAACAGTAGTATTGATAAAAAAAAAAGTTATTTAAAGAGAAATAATTTTCAACATTTTTTAAACTCAAATACTAATATACAGTAGGTTTTAAAATTAGCTGTGGTTTTCATGCATGTCAATTTTCAATAATTTTTTTGTTTTTATATTTTGTATTGACCTTATTTTGTATTTCACGCATGTACATTTTCAATAATTTGTGCTTTTTCTTGTATTTTTTTTTCAGGTAAAGTGTTTTTGATCTGTTTTTTTTTTTTTTTTTTAAATTTACAAAAAAAATTTTTGTTAATATTTCTCATTAATTCGGGTAAAGTGTTTTATCTGTTTTTTTTTTTTAATTTACAAACAATTTTTAGGTTTTAAAATTAGAAAAAATGTATATAAAAGTACGGCAAACTTCCACTTAATTATGTTTAATTTGTAAATAATTTTCAACATTTTTTTAAGTATAATGCCAATATACAGTAGGTTTTAAAATTAGCAGTGGTTTTCATGCATGTAAATTTTCAATCATTTTTAGTTTTTATATTGACCTTATTTTGTATTTCATGCATGTACATTTTCAATAATTTGTGCTTTTTCTTGTATTTTTTTTCCCAGGACCAAGAAAAACATGGTGGTGTCCGTTTTCTGCCTGCCTGTCAAGAAGCCATGTAATATGTAAAATTTTTTGTTAAATTGTTATATTTTTCGCCATTTTCTTTTATTTTTTAATCTTGTGTATAATTCAACCGATGACATATTATCCTGAAGGCATATCAGTCTAATCTTGCGATTTTAACGTTCCATGTTCACGTGATCTGCGGCCACATTTTGGCGATTTACATGTGTCTGCAGATCACTTGGAGACGTTATCTTAAAAATTGCAAGATTAGACTGATATGCCTTCAGGGTAATACGTGATCGGTTGAATTATACACAAGTACCAAAAAAATGTTAAATTAAAACTTTATAGTAGATTTTTGTATAAACCGATTTAATAGTCAATAATACCAATAAACCATAAAAATAAAATAATGAAAAATAGTTTCCAAAAATAAACTATAAGCTTTACTAATATATCCTCCAGGCATATTAGTTCTAAGTAAAGATCTCTCTCTCTCTCAAAAAAAAAAAAACCACTAAAAAATTCATTTGTTTATAAAATCTCCAAGGCGTATTAGATCACAGTAAACAATCCATTCAAAAAAACCATTATGAAAAATCCATTAAAATAAGCTACTTCAATTAATTAATTTTGACATCAAAGTATATCTGCAGTTGTCAAAAGATCAATTATACTAGAACAATAGAAAAAGTGAAAATCAATAAAAAAACATATTTTGATCCAATTAATTTCACAGAAAATATGCACATGTTAATCCTTGATCAAATATTTATTAAATGTATAAATCTTATAAACATAGTTCCAAATTAAATGATGTCTACCATAAAGCTAATGTTGACTTAAGCCCTTTGTCCATATAATAACATAGAAGAAACCGGTTTGATATCCAAAAAAGCTGATAAAATAAATAACGAGAGGCACCTTAAAAAAAAAAAATTCCAATAGTTTTAAGAGGGGGAAAAAACACGTCCTACTTCTACAAGAGACAGCAGCAGAAGAAGAAGAAGAATTATTATTATTTCCACTGTAAAAGGATGTATAGGGACATAGATCCAATTTTATGGACTATGCCATAGAGTGGAAGAAACAATTGAACTCCTAATTTACAATTGAGAAGGTTTGACAAAAATAAGACAAATGACATGCAACATATATAGAAGGAAAAACACCATGATGGAGCAAATTATTAATGCATATCAGAGCCGATCGATACCAAACATCAGGACAGCTACATTCATCCTATATTCTTTTTGGCGCATGAGATGCAGCTTTATAATGAGGAAAAACACTTGATATCATCTGGCCACATTTATTAATAAATTAATACAGATCAAAGATAGAGATAAAACTATCATTAGACCAGATTTATATGCCACAACTTGGTCACTTTTAAAAGAACAATCAAGACTATGAGAAATGCAAAACAAATACAATTGATAACACTGAAGTTACTGCATTATTTATAAACTATAGAACAAGGAACAAGTTCAAAATTGCCACAAGAAAAAACTTATATTTAAAGAAATGTAAACCAAATTGTAAATACAATGTAATAGAAACTATGTAAACCAAAAAAAGTAATAAAGTACCTTTTGAAATATACTAGTAATAGTAGAAGTAGTAGTAATAATAATAATGATGATGATAATAATAATGATGATGATGATTATAATGATGATAATGATAATAATAATAATAATAGTAATAGTTAACAGGCTCTTATTTTTCATGCTCCAAAAATACTCAACTGCTTTGCCTGCAGCAATTAACAAAACAATGTGTTACATAATGGTTGACAATCAAGCATCAAGTCACTCAATGCCACCTTAGATAAATAGTGAATCAAGTAATAAACATGGACCAAGACATCCTCTCAAAAAAATTCACAAGAAAAAAAATTGATGATGCAAGACCTTCAACAGAAAAAAATATGAAAGTAAAAATAATTTCACAGAATGCAAAAACTAAATATTTTAGATGAGGTTTTATATCGTGTAATGTTTCAAAAGAGATCATTAGTAAATTACCAGGAGGCTTTCAATACCAGAGTGCGATCATGACTTGCAAAAAAATGATACAATTTATATTATTAATTAATATTTGCCTTTATAATTTTATGTTCTAGTTATTACTATGTGCTTGCTTACTAAGCAGTGTTCATGGTAGCAATTATTAAAAGAAAAAGTATATTAGATATGTATAGTTAATGGTAATATTAATTTAAATTTTATTAAAGTCAATTATGAAAGTAAGTATCAGAGCTTTAAATACTGGGGTGCTTAATTCTGTTAAAAAGTATTACAGTTGACTAAATGATGTGAGTTAATTTAACCACACATTCGAGGTCTGTTGGAAAATAAAATGTATAGTAGTTCTCAGATTGACCCAACTGATTTCTTAGTAATAATAATTGTTCTCTTTTTTCAAAAACCTCTACACCATCAGCTGGAATATATACCCTAATTGCACACACATGCACATTTAAATCATTCAACATTTTATGTATAGATCTTCATATGATAATAATTGCATTTTGTCATAATGCAATTATCTTAAAACATAATTTTTGGGTACATTTCTCCAGGTCCTGTTATTATTAACAGATTATGTTTAGAAATTAACACAATTCTTGCAGCCATTCCATATCCTTTTCTGCTGTTGTAGGATTGTCATATGCCAATTTTTAAACAAATGACTCCTTAAACTGAGTTTTCATTTAATGAATGGAGAGAGCCATTTACCCAATATTTAATCTTAATAGTGCATCATTTTTAAAATGTTAAATATTACTTATCTACAATCAGCTTACAGTATTTTATATAAAAATTGAGCAGTAATATAGACATTAAATGGTACATGTCATTCATAGGTAAAATTGGCTCTTAGACTGTAAAATATTAGTGACATCAGTTAAAAATCAGAAAAATTTTCAAGGTGACTCATGGGCATTGGTATATATTTAATTCATGCTTTTTTTTATTCCTTTATACTGAATTGATAGAATATCCAAGTTTTACTTACATACCATAAATTAAATTAAATAACACCTATGTCACTAATTTAGTTGCAATTATTTTTTGCCTATGAAAAAATACTCTACATTTTAACTTATTAACAGCAGCAGAATTTTGGAATCTGCTGCATCCATTAATATAACTCCATTTTTCTATTTATAAAACTACTAAAATATTAAAATTAGCTGTGTACATTCTCAAGTTGATAATGTCCAAGTTAAATTTTCTTATAATTCTTTTTAATTACTGGTCTATAAAAAAGATGGGTTTTTATATGTTAATTATTAAAGGAGAATTTTTATATATTTTATTCATAACATTAAGTACATTGCGACAAAAATACCATAATGATATGTATACTATAAGTTCAGAATCCAAAAGAAATGAAATTCTAGTTTTTATTTTTAATTGAACAAATCACAAATTCTGTTATCAAACCTGTGTCACGTCTTAATCTTTGATTTAGTAAAGTGTTTGAAAATAATTCCAAAGACCACTGTCATAAAAATTAAAAATAGTGATGGATAAAAGTAAATATTCTTATTTAATATCAGTTTCATTCCAAATTTCTCAGATTATTATAATGATAGTAATGACTCTTTTTCTCACTCTATCACACAAAAGCTGTGTAATATAACCATTTGTAAACAATCAACTAATTTTAATCAATGATATAGATTTATTTGATTGAGTCAAATGCTTTGACCAAGCCAATGTCACTTTTTTGTTCCCAGAATTTTTGTTCTATTTTCCTGGCAATGAAAACTACCTCTAAATGCATCTTGATTCTTTAAAACCACATTTTGTCTCTGGTTAACTATTCATTTATGATTAGAAGCAATCTATTCAACAAAATCCTTGAAAGTATTTTTGCTGCAGTAAATGATAAATATATTCCATTGCTTCTGCTTAAAATCTTTTTTTCATAATATTTGATGACTTAGTCAAGTGATAAAAGTACATTTTTATTCTTGTTTTTTTTTTTTTTAAGTGTCATAGCATCGGCCGGGACGCGAACCCGCAACCCGGGCAACCGCCTGCTAGTGCAAGGAGGTTGCGCTGACCTCTCGACCACCAATGCAAGACTGTTCTCGTTTTTTATTATGGCAGTGGAGCAGAAACAATATTTTTATAGTATTATTAAAGTAAAGTATATTAATATGGTATTCAATTCATCAAAATATTTAGCATTAACATTATTGTTTTAGGACTTACATTATGCTCACTATTTTTTTTCAGATTTTGAGATTTTGGCCGTCAATTTCCGAAAGCAATTATTATTAAATAGAAAAATTTTATTTTAATTCTAAGTGTTGAATGAAAATTCATCACGATTTAAAATTCTATATGTGTTTACAATTTGAAGAAATTATTTTAAAAAAAACATTGTAGAAATAATAAATAAAAATGATCATAAATAAATTATTACACAATTTATTTATTTTTATTTTTGCTAGCTTGGCAATTTATATCAACTAATTAAATATTCAAAATAAAAGCGTTTTGTGAATAATGAATAGGGAGTTAAGAAAATCCAAGTAGAATTTTTTCTTTTGCTGTCTCCTATGATAAATTAATTTTATATATTACTTTTAAATCTGATGATGTTAGTAATTTTTGCTTCTAATGAAAAAAAAAAGAGAAATTGTGAAGAAGAATCTGAAAAAGACTTAATTTCTTTTAATAACATTTGCATGTACATAATATATTTTTTTTTACAATCAGTATATAAACACTTATTGAAACTTGTTTTTCAGTCAAGAATATCTAGATACCTATTTTATCAAACTCTAATGAAATACTAGTTGATAGATTTGCTATCTGAGAAAAAAATGCCTATAAATCTGTAATCATCTGAAACAATTTGACATCAAGAATCAAAACTATTTGTGTATATATTGTAAAATATATCAAAAGTTCAAATGTTTTAATCAATTACAACTTGCAATGGACATTTGACAAGTGAATTCGTTGAAATTAAATATTGTAATGTATCTTTTTAAACATTTCATATGTATTTGAAATTTTATTTTTTTGTTATTGATTTTGAATTTATAAAATAATTTCATTTTATATTTTATGACCAGTGCACTCTTGATTCCTAAAACATTCTCATATCATTTTTTGGCATCAATTCACTTTTTTCTTCAATTCAGAACCATAAAAATGCACATTGATTACTTTTCAAACTGTCATCTATCTGCTATAAATCATGAATCTAACATAATATAATATGCTAGAACAGTTTGTTTTACTTTTTTTTTAATTCGGATCAACATTTTTATTTTATTAAAAAAATAATAATAACAATCATATTCTCTCTCTTTTAATTCTTATAATTAAAAAACACAGTAACAGTTTTAAGCCTCTTTTCAGAAAGGATTTAATCTCCTCGCCATCCATTTTTTAGCAATTTCAAAAGAGTTGATTTTATTACAACTTTCTATTAAAAAATCTTAAAAATAAATTTTTTGTTTTGTTTATGATATTTTATATAATAGAATATTTTTAAAAATGACTGAAGCAGCAAAATTTGCATAAACAAATGTCCATTTATTAATTCATTTAATTTACTTTTTATAATAATCAATGATTAGATAGAGTATTCATTTTAAAAAATCTAATTATATATAATTTTTAACATAGGTAATTACTATATTAGAATTAGATAAATGTTGGACTTTATAAATATATGCATGTGTTGTTATAAATGTGGATTGTTTTGAATTATAATATGTGAGTTGTACATAAAGCTAATAGTTAAGTACTCTTTATATATAATCTATTTCAGTGAGTAATCATTAGATTGCTTTTCTTTAATATTTAATAAACTTATTTTTTATTATTTTTGCATAACCTAACATTTATTTTCTCTGATCGCTTGAAAAATGATAGAATTAAAATTCTTTGTATAATTTTTGATGAAACTGTCAACATTATTATATTTTATTTTTAAAAATG
Source organism: Epiperipatus broadwayi (assembly GCA_028023455.1). Taxonomy (NCBI): domain Eukaryota; kingdom Metazoa; phylum Onychophora; class Udeonychophora; order Euonychophora; family Peripatidae; genus Epiperipatus; species Epiperipatus broadwayi. The sequence continues at coordinate 12,678,744 of JAQFVV010000012.1, forward strand.
ATTTTTTTATTAGTTAACATTTAAAACATTGGATGTGCTCCCAAAAATAGTTTACAAAACTAATTTAAATTATATTTTTATTCAAAACTAATGTTTTGCATCAAATACATTAAAATTTATTAAAGTAAATATTTCAAATTATTATTTGATGAAGCATAATAAAAATAAAATTTTATCTAAATTCAAATTTTCTATGCAATACCATTATGAAATTTACTTATAAAGTAATCTTTAACTTTTTAAATGTTACATTCTCTTTCAAATCCACATTCTGCAATGTAATACATTAACAATTATCATATCTAAATCACAAGAACATTTTTCAGCTAATTTGCTTTTTCTGATTATAATCATTGAATTTGCATTACCTTTACTTAATGCCTGAATTACCTTACTCTACTTTTCAAAGTCGTGATTTACTTTTCCCCATAAATAGAGTAATTATCTAGAATATGGATTATAGGAATTTAGACACTCTGTCATTTATAACCCAATTATTTCACTTACTATTTAAGTGTTGATTATTAGGCTGAATAAAGATATCATTATCATCTAGCAATATTAGCTAAATTAAAAGTTAAAAATATTATTGATTATTGTTATCTTTTTTATATAATACCATAGATAACCTGCAATTCTTTTATGATAAAAGTTAATAATAAATATTGTTGCTAACCAGGTATCAAACCTTTATAAGTTACATAAGCTAATTGTCTTACTTTAAAAACATTAGTATAAACCATATTTATGCCATTATTAACTTTGAATAGCTAAATAAAAAATTATAAATTAATACATATCAAAACTATGCAATACAAAGCCTCTAAGTAGAAAAAAAAGTTGATTACTTAGCTCCACTTTCATGTACTATCTGATGAGATATTTGATTGTTTTGTTGTTTAATTGCATTATGGCTCCTGCTGTTGAATGAGAAATATCACTACAATATATTTATTTAATCTCAAGAGAAAATAAAAAATTATTAAATTATTTTAATGCTGTTTAAAATGTTTAATTTTTATTAACTGTATTAAAAGTAAAAGTAAATTGTAAGCTGGACATTCACAAATACATGCCACTTTTTTTAACCACTTGCATCTTTTCACATTGTGGTTTTATTTATTAATAGTATTTAGCACTCTTCTTAATTATACAGATTATCCTTCCTTTATTGATTAATATTGCTGAGTAAACTATAATATGATTACCTATATAAGTTCCTCAGCTAGTTGAATCATTCTAAATTTAACACCAAATCAGAGTATAGCAAGTTATTTGAGGGAACTAATCCATTAACCTTTCATTATATTTTATATAAGAATAGCTCTCTTTATATGTGTTTTATCTTATTTCATTACTTTTTTAAAGAAATGTAATTAACTTGAAAAAAATGAGGCATTCTTACAAAAGATATATGTAATAATATAGAGACAAAAGGAATGTTTTTTTTCTAAGTAATGTCACACTTTAAAAAATAAATTTTTATTATAAAAGGAGTCAAATTTGAATGTGGATATAAAATATATATCATAAACATTGATTTCAACATTTAAAATAATATTTACTTAATTCTGTGAAACTAAAATTTATTCAAACAAGCATTTAAAAAAAAGTATATCTGGAATTTTTTTGCCATAAAAATTATTTCATTTTTATATTAACATAAATTAATGCTTATTAATTTTTCTATTATTAATTGTACCTTTATATTATACATATATATACAAAATCAAATTTAACATGGATTTATAATTACCTAAAGTGTTGCTTATTATGTTAATGTAGTTATTGAACAAAATGTATTTATACCAAATATGTGTGCAAATGAACTAATTCAACAATTCTTTCTTACATATAATTTTGAGTTTTAATCTGTTATTTATTGGATATAAGAAAAGGTTCCTGACTGAGTTGATGACTAAGAAGTATTAAATAAGGCAAAATATCCGATTGTATAAATGATAGAACTAAGTCCTGAATGAAGTTTAGCATAGTAGTAGCATGGAATGTTAAGAATGGAATGTTTCCAAATTTGTTTTTCAATTTAAAAAACTCAACTCAAATTAACTGAATAAAACTATTAAACCACTAGGGTGCCTGAACATCATATGACTATCCAAACAATTTACAATATCAGTAAATATATGTAGTTATTGTACTGCTAAAAAGATTAAAGTAATGTTTAATCGATTTTCTCAAAATATGAAAATAAAGATTGATTATGATGAGTTAGAAAAAGTTAACAGTTACAAATACCTTGGGCAGATTACTAATACAGATGGAAATATAATAGATGAAATTAATCATAAAATTAAACTTGGTTGGAGTGCTTTTGGTAGAAATAACTTAATACTAAAAAAAATATGCCTATGTGTTTGAAAAGAAAGGTTTTTAATAAATTTGTTTTATCAGTTCTTACTTATGGATCTGAGACTTGGACACTTAATAGAAGAGCAATATAGAGACTTCACACTACTGAAAAAAGTATGGAGAGATGCATGTTGGGAATAACAAGAAGAGATTAAAAATGCAATGTATGGGTAAGAGAACTAACAGGTGTTACTGACCTCATTGAAAAAATTAAAAATTGAAATGAAGTTGGGCTGGACATATTTCTAAAAGAGATGATAATAGGTGGACAATTGAAATCTTAAACTGGATTCCAAGAGATTGTAAAAAATCCAGAAAGAGACCACATGTTAGATGGATGGATGAAATAAGAAAGTGTACCAGGGTGATGTGGAGAAGAGAAGTTAAAGATCGGAGATGGATTGAACTTGGAGAGACCTTCATCCTGCAGTGTATTGATAATGGTTGATGATGATGATGTACTGTTCTATTTTCAAAATCAATCTTCTGAATGATAAGGGGCAGATTACATATTTGACCTGATTCAGTATTAAAACCTTAAAACTAGATGTATATGTTTGCATTTTATTCTGCTACAGTTTTTTACTAACAGTGAAAATATGCTATTGCACCTAGTCTCCATAGCAGGTGCTTGATGATCCCTTGATTTCACGAGCAAAATAATCATACTTGTTAAATGAATAATATATTACTGGCTTAAAAAAATTCATATTTTCATATTTTTAATTTTAAAGTTTAATTGTTCAAAATTATTTGCAACATTTATATATATCGTTAAGAAAAGACTATTTTCTAATATTTAAAATAATAATGTTTTTGATAGACATAATCTGCTGGAAAACATTTGAATTAAGCTATTTTTTAGCATTTTTGTTAAAATGAAATATTATTAATGGGAGCTTGAAAATTCAATTTTTTTATATAAAAAAAACACTAAAGGGTAATTTGTCATTGTTTTATATTTATAGCTTTAAAATTAAATTTAAAATTTAAAATCATATTTGACAAGTTTACAAGTTCACTTCTGTCTTCCCTTATAAATCTTTAACGTTTTTAAATACATTTTTCAAATTTTATAACAGTACATTTTCCAAATAAATATGTCTTACTTTATAATTAAAAAACAAAGTTTTTTTTTTTATTTTTTTTATTTATAAAAAGCTATAAATTGTTTAAAGAATAGAATTGTGCAAAACGAGTGCATGTTTCAATGCTAAATGTGGCCACATGTGAGCATGTAAAAATATGTCATTATCTATTATCTTAAACAGTCATTAGGCAGAAAATTTGACTTGAGTATGTATATTATGATGATCTGTTGAGAAACAATAAAAACCTTCATGGATAACAGTAGCATATCATTGCTTTACAAGATCTTCACAAAAATGCCATAGTAACATGAGTTCATAATTCATTATTATAATATATATATATATGTTGTATTGAATAAATAGTTCTACATGTAACTTTACTAAAAAGTGCCACTAGATAATAAATCTAGACCTCTTTCCTATACGAAATGGTTATTTATTATACTTGTTGATTCAAGGTAATTTACATTCCACACATTAATCCATTTTAAAATTGCTTATCACTTGGACGTTTTTTATATTTAATATTTGTTTAATAATCCACAATTCAGGAATGGCATTTAAATATTTAGCTTTTCTAATCCATTGAATGTTATTTAAACATTTAGCATTGATAATCCATAATGCAATTCCTTAAGCATTGGATACAAATTCGTAATTTATTCCAGTTTATTTAACACTGCAATTTAATTCATTTAAACAGATGCTATAATTTTATCTAAAAGATTAGCATTCATTTTTTCTTTAATTTGAGGTATACGGTTAATCTATTCATTTATAGATCTTTAATCCATAATGCCAATAATTATTATCGTATCTTTGATAAAGCAAATAATGTAACATCCATAACAAAACGTTTTTCATGACTTTTTCAATCACAGTTTGTTTTTCTAAGTTACAAGTTTATGGAGTGATATTTGAGTTGAAAAAATTACTGTTTAAAGTTTACCATTATATAATTATAAACAAGATAAATCGGCACTATTGAAAGGTAATATTCACATTTTTTAAAAAATAAAAAGAAAACAATTATTTTACAATATTTTGAAAATAAACATTAGTGACTTATTTGATGTTAATAAAAATAATTTTTCAGTTATCAGCTATTTACCATTACTTTCAATTAAAAAAATTCAGAGATTTATTGTTGAAGTTGTGAGACAGCATTGCAGCAGTGAATTTATCCATTTCCCACTAATACTTAACAGTAATACATGTGATTTCTTGAACTAAAGAATTAATTAATTAATTGATAATAGTTTCTGTTTTATTTGTTATTATCCATCATTCTTCTGGAATGATGAGAAGACATTTGCTGAGCAAAGACAACTACCTGGCTGTTTGATATAGCTAACCATCAAGTAGATGACAAACAACATGACTATTTAAAAAGTTGAACCAGCGTAGGTCCTGAATGCAATGAAAATTTAAAAAGACTGTTTGGATTTTCCAGCTTTTATACCAGTTATCAACTGATATCTGGCTTGCAGAATATTCTCTATCATGCATTGTGGTTCCTTCATTTTTTTATAAAATATTGGAAGAAGTCATCATGGTTATTGCTAGGCAAAATATTAGAGTTAAGATTTTTGAATCAAGATGATAAAACTTTAGAAACACTGTTCAAAAATGAAGAAAAAAAGAAAAAATAATTTCAATATTTAATTGTTTTACTTCTGCATTCTAAAATATTTTTACAAATATTTATTTAAAATAAATAAATCATAAAACTATAAAGTTCTCAGACATTTATTTCAATTAGATGTTAAATTAACCTTTTAATGATTATCATTCAATTAATATTCTAGAAAACTAAATTAGTATTTGCTAATTAAAATTTTAAACATGTAAGTTTTCCACATGCACACAGAATATAAAATGTAAGAACTGTTTTTTTTATCTTTTATTAAAATTTTGTTATCTAACTCTATTTTATATTTCTAATTTTGAATTATTTGTTTTATGTATGTGAGCACTTCTTTTGATTTATACAATTTGATAACTTTAATCTGTAATAAAAATAGCAACAAAATATGAAGCTACATTTTTTTTTTTACAAGCATTTATCAGAAAGTTTGCCTAGAAAGACATTTAATACTGCTTTAAAAAATTATATTTTCTCATAAACATTAGTATAAGAGACTATTAAACTTGATATTAATTATATTCTATGCTATAAAACCAATGGCAGAAATGAATATATTTGTTTAACTATAAAAATTAAAGCCAATAAAATTTTTATGATTTTAAACTTAGAATAGCCAATTTAAAATGATACCATAAGGTTACAATTTATATATAACATTTTAAATCTTTATATATGTTTTATCCAATTTACACTGCATTTTAAATGATATAACTATTGCTATAATATCTTTATATATTTCTGTATATTTCTTAGTATTGAATAAATGTTATTTATCTATTTACTCTAACTGTAATGCAAGGTTCAAATAATACAGCATGATGATCTTCAATTAGACTAATTACCAATATTCATAATTAATTCAAGAATTGAAAGCCTTTTCTTTTAATTTGTAATTCATTATGCAAAATCATTAGCTGTTTTCCTGAAATTTCATCCAATAATTTCTGAAATTTTAACACAATTTTTTTTTATTTGTGGCAAAGTATTCCCAATGGGCATTTAGATGTTTATTTATTAGAGGCTGGCAGTTTAGTTCTCATCAGATTTGCAGTTGCTATAAGTCACAGCTAATTTGTCACATACAGATTTAAATTTTAAATATTATATATATATATCATTTTGAATTATTTTATTTTTGCTTTAATATTCCTGTTGTATGAATTGTTTTTATTAATATCTACATCATTATTTTTTAAATATTCGCATTACTTTTAATGTCAAATTATCTATTTTAATTATTTTATCGAATTTTTATTTTGGTCTTATAACATGTTGCAAAATCTTTTGGGTCACTGTCATTAATTTAGAACTAAGATATTGAAAATACATATTCTGGGTTTTTTTTGTCTATTTTACAAAGATGTTTAGCTTCAATTTTGCTATCTTAAATGTCATCATTTTACTTAATTTCATTGTTTTAGCATTTCTTGTTAATGGTTAAATTTTTGTTTTAGCTTTTTAAAAAACCTTGCCACCAAACATTGTCTTAATTAGGTAAAATATTAAAACATCTATAAAAAAAATTCTGCTATCACCTTCACATACGTAAATAGTAATAATGATGATGATGATAATAATAATAATAATAATAATAATAATAATAATAATAATAACAACAACAATAACAGCAGCTCAGTTTTTGAATAAGTCATTGCATTTTTCACTAGTTGGTGAGATTTGGAAATTTTTTATCTTCTTTTATCAACTATCTAAAATTAGCTAGATGTACAATTACTATGCAATATATGGGCTGGCTACCCAAAAGAAAAATTCTTAGCATGATGGGAATTTAAAATAGTTTTCAAGACTTATTTATAATTAGTCATATTTTTATTAATATTATTATTTTTATATTTCTACATGTAAAGTAAATTAATAAAATATTGTCATAAATTATTCAAATAAAATTTAACTAAAAGCAATTATGATAAAAAAAAATGCTTAAAAAAAAATTCTAATGAATAAGGTAAGCTAATAAATTTTCATTTTATTCTTGCACTTTAATTTGCAGTGCTTTGTATTGATTTCCTTCTTACCTCTGGTGTTTAGCCAGGTAATGAATGTTAGTTAACTTAATATATTAAAATCAATTTATTTTTGCTTCACAAGATTTTACTTTCTAACATTCAAGAAATGAATTATTGAAAATTAGAAAGTCACTATTTCTTTTCAATGATAAATTTAAGTAAACTTACTTATAAAATAATTAAAGCTTTAAAAAAATACACATTTACATTAAAATTTTAATTAATAATTTATTATATAACATGCATTACATTATTTTTACGTGCATGCATATATATACCACTATTATTACGTGTTGGTGTTTTTGTACAGTGCTTATTTTAATTGCATATAGAACTGACCAGAGTTTTAATGAGTTGTATTGATGTTCTACACTATTTTTTGTAAATTTAATCTATTATCAAGTCTCTCTGACCAACGATGAGTATGTGATGTTTTAACATGTTTAAATTTAATCCCGGCCAGTATGGATTATATATACATAAAGAGAAAGTTATACATCCACCATACTCGGCAAAAAGTTTTTATTTTTTAACATAACATTTTTTTGTGCATGATATCTTAATTTACTGTTAAAGTGAATAAGCTTTAATACTAGGTTGTAACATATTAAACTGTAAATTAAAATTATATATTAGACATTGCTTTCTTGTGGACCACCATATAAATAACATGATTTTTTTTTACAAATTAATACCTGCCTCCATTTGGAAACCAGTTTTTATTTTATAATAAACTTCTGGTTAATAAGAAAAATAGTGAAATATATTTTAATTTGAAATGTAAATAATAATAATAAACCTAATTATTTCCTATTATAATTTAAGATCACAAAACTCACTATAAATAGAATAGGTATAAATAAGTTAACATTAATGGATCTAAAATAGTCATAGTTTTATAATAATAATAATAATAATAATAATAACAATAATAATAATAACAACAACAACAACAACAACAACAACAACAACAACAACAACAACAACAACAACAACAACAACAATAATAATAATAATAATAATAATAATAATAATAATAATAATAATAATAATAATAATAATAATAATAATAATAATAATAATAATAATAATAATAATAATAATAATAATAATAATAATAATAATAATAATAATAATAATAATAATAATAATAATAATAATAATAATAATAATAATAATAATAATAATAATAATAATAATAATAATAATAATAATAATAATAATAATAATAATAATAATAATAATAATCCACTCATAAATAAGTAAGGGTATTCCAATTTCAAAAAAAAGAGAAAGAGAAAAAAACATTCTAAAAATGAGTTTTGCAGTGGCTATGTAGATCAACCTATGAACCTCAAATACTTCATATAAAAACATGCTGGTCCAGTTTTCTGTTTACTTGATATTATTTACAATATTATCTTTTACTTTCCTCTGAAGAAAACTTTTAAATACTTCAACACTGTTTAATTATAGCTCTCCAGTATATTCCATTCTCTTCTATATTTTCCCAATAGAAATAATTGATTTTGCACTTCTTTAGAATGTCTTTGAGGTAATCCTTATAACAAAAAGGTCAACCTATCTTATGTTCACATAAAGCATTCTTTTAGGAAAACTTCCATTGCCTGTTTTACATGTCTAATCTAATGAAAGTGTGTTTTTACTGTAGTGGATTTAACAGTCACATATCATATTGAAAAGATGCTATAAAGACATTGCACACCTCTGTTGTACAATCTGTCTATTGAGTAAGAAGATCAAAAGGAGAGAGCCTAAAAGCAAAATGTGCAGATGCACATCTCAAACATTGAAGATAAATAAGATAATGCAAAGTCTTTACATTAAATGTGCACATATTTATTATCACTTTCAATTTAGTGTTCATAACCTTAATCACCATTGTTTGGAGATCAGCAAAAGTGAAGGAGTGAAGAAGCATCCAGTGGAATACTATTGAGTCTTCATAGGCATTACCTATAATCAAACTCACCATTATGTGAAAGTGACACAAATAAGCAGTATCACTATACCAAATAATCCATACCAGACAAATAACAACAACCCAATAATTATCTGGTGTATGCACAGAATGCAACAGCAAAACAATAAATTGCAAATTCCTGTATTGATCTTAATATATTTGTTACATATAAACATGTTATTAAAATGGTATAACATAACAGAATTGTCACAGAATCAGAATACAACAGGAAAAAACATAGGAGTCTGTAAGAACATAGTAGTTGAAGAGCAGGAGACTCAATCAAGGGAATTACTGGATCAAGAATAAATCAGGTGGGAAGGAAATCAATAAAACAATTTTTATGTTTAATTATTATTAGTCTGAGAAAGGTTAGAAAAGCTAATAATATAGAAAAATTTCACTCAAGTCCACTGAATTATGAAAACATTATACAGAGAGATTTATATTTCTGTTTATTGCAAATAAGGTTAAGTCAGAATTGAAATTAGCAATGTTTTTGAGTTTGTGTCAAGTGTTTATGTGTAAAACTTTAATGGCTCAACCAAATAGCAGACACAACATTTAAGAAAGCTATAGAAATTCTAGATTAGTATTTTTTGCCAAGGCCAATTACAATAATGGAAAAGTATACATTTTATTCTCACATCAATTAGAAAATGAGATAGTAATATAATATGCAACTGACCAAAAAAATCAGACAAATAAATATGATTTTGGTACTTACTTTAATGAGGTGTTATGATATAGATTTATTTGTGGCACGACCAACCAAACCATATGCCTAAGATTAATGATATATAATTCATTAACAATTGACAAGGTGGCTGCATTATTGAAACTAATTTATGTGTATCCAAGACATTATCAGTTTTAGTCACCAGAAGTCAGGATATAAAAGTCACAAGACAGTATCAGCCAATAAGAGGAAAGGATTAAAACAAAGGTTTCATAAATTATCAGTGCTTTGGATATAATGGTAATCATAATCAGAGTATGTATAAATTTAAAGAAAGCATTTGTTTCACTGTAAAAAAACAGGGCTACTTTAAAGCAGCATGCAGACTTAAAAAAACCAAGGGAGTCTGAAAGGTTTTACAAAGGACATAAACAAGTGTAAAGTGAGTAGAAATAATAATAAAAGTAAGAGAAAAGAACTATAAAGATTTTTAAAAAAGTTAAGTGGGAATATGATATAAAATAAAAAAAGGAAAATCAATATGTTCTAGAGAATAAAAAGTAATTTCAGAATTTTCAAACATGGTAAAATTAATGGCATTCTAATTATAATAAAAATAGATTCTGGATTGGCAATAATATGATTCTCCAATGAGTGCTTTAAAGAGATGATTAAGCATAGGAAAAGAAAATTAGTGTTAACTTCAAAGAAAATTTATAATTATCAAAAGAAATCAATAAACTTGTTAGGACAAGCTAAGATTAATGCTGAAAGAGAAACATATATAGCATAACTGCCTTATACTGGAATGTCACAATAATCTCCTTCGCAGGAACTGGTTCAAATTTCTACATTATGATACAGTACATATAATAAATTTGTAAATAAGGACAAGAGTGTTGAAATGTAAGAAAGAAATTATACTAAAGGTCTTTAAATCCAGGTTATGCAAATTCAAATGAGCCTTTAAATAAGTTAAGCATTGATAATACTATTAAATGAATTGCAATGTAAAGTGAAATAAATTCTCTTTACAATCAGGGGAAAAGTAACTCAAGAGTTAGAGGAATTGAAGAAAAATGGGATAGTACAATGTATATAGACATCTGAATAGGTAACTTATGCAATGACTATAAGTGTGCTATTAATAAGGCATCATTACTGAGAAACTATTTATTTCTATCATTAGAAAAGTAATAGTGATCTTAGCTACAAAAGTAGACCTCAATCAAGCAGTTACCAGTAGCAAATGGAATGACTGAATGCTTGGTGTGGATAATTCACAAAGCATTATATAAATACTTCCATTTGAAATAGCACTATCTTTAGCAATATTTTAAAGAATGATAAATCAATTGGCAGGAGGTATTAACAGAGTGATTTCTTATTTTAATAATTTTAAAAAATCAGGGAAGATTTATATCAGTTAATGAAATTTACAAAAAAACTATTGGAGATATTTAGTAAAACAGATATTAGAATAAGTCCAGATAAATATAGAGTAAAAGAAATTAATATCTTAGGATTTAAAATAACAAGTGAAAGCAAATTTCCATAAAAATAAAATATAGAACAATCCACAGCCATTAAATAAAAGAAAGTCACAGCCATGTCTAGACTTTATTGGTATTATGAACAATTTGATAGTTGTAAATCATAAAGGACAAACCTCTGTTTAAATTGTGAGATAAAAAAAGACTTGGTGAAAGTGGGAAAAAGACATTCACATGTGTTTGAGGGATTAAAAAATTAATCATAAAGGTTAAAGTATACTCTGATCAAGAAAAGTGGATTTTAATGTGTTATATATCACCAATAGGAGTTAGAGTAGTACTATCACATAGAGATAGGTCGAGAAATCTTCCAGTAGCATTTTTATCATTAACAATGTCAAAAAAAAGAATGTAACTATGCACAAATTGATAGAGAGGCAGTAGCTTAAATAATGGGAATAAAATTGTTATATCAGTAAGTGCATCAAAGACAATTTACTTTACAAATGGATCATAAACTATTATTAGGGACATTTATCTCATAGAAATGAATATCAATGCTTGCATCTCTAAGGATTGTAAGATGGATCAACTTTCTTAGAGCATTTTAAATTAATTCATATATGAAAGGGAAATGTATTCAACATGTGGATGCACTTAATAGACTTCCAGACACATTAGTGATAAATAAAAAAACAGCTATAAATATAGTAGATAAGTAAATAGTGAAATATTAATAGCAGTATCATTGTAAAGCAGACAAAAAATTATGAAGTATAAAGTTCTACAAAAAATGAATTCATAAAGGATAGTCAAGATCCATAACATCAGCAATGTTTGGGGCAATCTAGAAAAGATAAAAGGAATTTTCAATGCAGGCAAATTTTAATATGTGACATTCAAATCTAATTATCTACCTCAAGGCTGAGTAATATAGTTATTATATAGTAGATATTCAGGAATAGTATGTATTGTTATCAGAAATAGAGAGATGGTGATATAGAAAAATGTATTCAGTAATGCCATAATTATAAATTAAGATTGAAATTATTTCTAAAACTAGTAATGTAGCTTGCACAGAAACCACAAGTTCCTAGCAAATAATTCATATAGTCTATGTATGCCTTTGAAAAGATAAATGATTTCTAGTGTTTTGCATTATATAAATGAAGGTGTTAGTAAACCAAACAAACTCAATCTAATCAATAATGCACCTACAATGCAAATTTGCAACATTTGGCATTCTAGAAATGATTGTCTTTAATGATGGAACAGATTTCACATATAGTCAATTTAAAACATGTTGTGAGAAAAACACAATATAACACATGATGACTCCATTTCATTCAGACAGTAAAGGACTGGCTGAAGGAAATGTTCACAAGGTAAAGAAAGTACTATTAAATGCCAAAATGAAAGATTTGCAAATTAAATTAAGCTGAGTAGTGTTTCATCAACAAGTAAATGGCACTTGTGCAATGAGAACATCTCTGAAAGATCTAATGTTTGGGATAAAAATATAAAACCATCCATTAAATATAATAGAATTTTGTGCATATAAGAGAAAACAAAGTAGAATATATCTAAAAAACAGATATATACCAGCAGTAATAATAGGACAAGACATAGTGTAAGTAAAAACAAAATATGAAAAAAAAAAAACAGTGATACTTGTAATTTATTTGAACAAGACCCCCAAAGGGACACACATACAGGTGATTAGAACACAACTACTTCAAAATAATAATCAAATTAATTTAGAAAATAAACAAATTAAGTAAAGCCATGGAAGCCTGAAACCATTCCATAGATGATGTATCCACATAAAAAAACTTTGTATTAAACTCCCTATTTAAAACTAATAAATAAATTTAAGAAATTGATTTAAACCAAGGGGTAATGAATGTTAAATGAGGAATGTTATATATGAAGAAAGTTTGTATATGTATTAATGTTAGTGTGAGGAAAGTTTACAATTGTCAGAATAGAATAGAATTAGTACAGTAACGTAACTCTAGTGGGGCACAGTTCTCATGAAAATCCGTATGTATTGGTAAATCTGCACAGAGAGTATAAATGCTCTGTAATAAATATAGCACCCTGAATACAGACATAGCTGTGAAGAACATGCAGAATGCAAAAAAATACAGAGCACTTAGCATAGAGACTTATGGTAAAATACAATAAGTAGCTGATAACACATCAGAATGAACAGATGTGAAACACAGCGTCACCCTAACTATGTTGTAAAAGCTGACCATTAAATAAGCAATTCAGAATGAAACAGTTCAGATGCAAATATATGCAGCTGAACACTGCATTTGAAAGATTTGACAAATCCATCTTAGACACTGAAGAAATGTAAAGTAAAACATAGCATTAAGTCTTTACATTGTGTGTGCATATATATTATAATGGTCGGGAATGAAGTGATATATCCAGTCTTACCATATCTGCTGTACAGGGTACCACTAGATCATTTGAACCTAGAAAATTTATAGAGTAGACAGATATGTGCTGTTAAAGATCCAACTTCTATATAGATATTTTTCACGACCATCAGCCCAAGTCACTAGCTCAAGTAGACGCAGAAACTTAATATATTTACTAAAATATATTTTTAATAATAAAGAATAATAAAAACAATCACTAGATCACTGTCAGTATTAATAACACAAAAAGATTTTATTCATGTTGTAATGATATATAAATATGTCGTTACATTAAGTTAAAATAAAAACTTATAAGTTCGCAAATAAAAGTAAAAAACTAAATGCTAAAATTAAAATGTTTGTTAAACGTATATACATTCGCACAGATGCCAAACTTTAAAAATATTTTTAAAAAAAAACAACAAATAAGTATTTGAACGTACTGTTTTATAAAAAAAGTACAAGATTTAAAAATAAAAACAGGTATTAATTAATTCTTGTAATCTGTAAATGGAAATGATTGTTTATAAATTGTTTGAAAAGCAAGCTAGCCTTGGGCTCTTGTATAATTAAAATGATCTGATGAAAGATAGATAAGAAAATAAAAAGAAATTAGCTTGACCAATGGAAGCACTAAGCCTTGGCTCGGACCCTAATGAAAGTGATGGATTAGTGACATTTTGTTGATTGAATCCGTGTGGATAATATAAAAAGGGAAATACAGTTTTTTTGGACAGTTCCAGCATTGTGTGTTTGAGAGTTGTGGTAGGATGCACATACCACACTCTCTATTTAAAAAAGAAAAAGGAAAAGACTGTGATACTTTGAACCAGCTATTGCCATCTCCGGAACATTATCTTCCAATGGAGGCATCATGGGAATTAAAAGCAGAAACCTGGACTCTTCTACCATAAGCTATATTGACATGAACTCTAAATTTAAAAATAATTAAGAACTTTCGTTCAAGCTTATGAACTTCTATCTGACTTTTTTTAAGTTTAAAATCAAATTATGTTTAATTTTGTATGTTTTCCGATTGATAAAAATCATTTCCATTTTTTTTTCTCTTATTGTGTAAATTATTTATTGTTTAAATTTTAAATGATGAAATTTAGGTTGGGTATAGACATTGCATAGATTCGTTAGCGGTTGATTATGTTGTGGTTTCCACAGTCGATTAGAATATATGTCAACGATGTTAATGCGGGCATCTTACGATGAATGCCATGGGGCCTTGTGTATTCCCTTTTGCAATTGACGTTATCGATGATTTTGTATTTTGATTGATTGTGTTTAATTTGGATGTTTTTGACCGTGGAATCTGTGCAGCCGATCTATACTCAACATTTTAAAAACAAATTGTATAAAAATAATATGTGCGAACATATTTAAATGTTAAATTTAAGTCGGGCGTGAATGGCTATATAGTTTTGTAAAGTTATATTAAGGGAGGGTAATCTTAGGTTATTCATTTCGTAGTTGAATTGGTTCAATGGATTGGATATATTTGTGTAATTGTAGATGTAGTATGAGATCCGCTACGGGCAGGATTATATATATACGCCACACACCTTCTGTTTGCCTATGGATGGGTTTGTAAGATGGCAAAGGACCGCAGTCCATTCCTATGGAGTTTTATGTTTATTGTTCTACTTGCCAACATATGTGACATTCCTGTTGGTGGAGAGACAATATCTTCTCTAATTCTACTTACTGATCAGATGTACATTCCTGACAGTATAATATTTTGTGTTGTCATATTTTCATGCTTCATTGAATACATAAATGTATCAGATGGATTGACGCCGGTTTGATTGCGAAATTTGTTGCCTAAGGTTAAATCAGGGAAGAATATTTTCTTTTCAAATGCAGATCTATGTAGTCTATTCATACTCGACTATCTAAATAAAATATTAAACTCATTGAAAGTTAGTTAAATGTAAAACTAAAGATTAATAGAAAAATCTAAAATGTAAACTTATAATATAATAGAAATTAAAATGTAAATTAAAATCTAAGGTAAAGTTAAAAATAATGTTAAATGTTAAAATGTAAAACTAATACTAAAATAATTTTAAATCTTATATATATGTGCATAAATAAATGTTTGTATGTTAATTACTGGCAGTGGCTTATTTTATTCCTCTTATATATATATTCTTATATTATATTATTAAATCTTTGCTATTCCACTGAGCTAGTGACATGGGCTAACGACCGGATGCAAAAAAAAAAATTTTTTTTTGTTGACTTACGTATCTGCCTACTCTATAAATTTTTCTAGGTTCAAATGACTAGATGGTGCCCGTAGTGCAGATATGTTAAGTCTCCAATTTCTCCGGATCGTTATAACGTATATATATAAGTGACGACACACAAACTTGAAAAATAATTATATAAAAAAATTTAGGTTTGTTTCATTATTATTTACTATTATTTTTATTTGTTTTAACTTTTATTTTTAATCTTAGAAATGTTGAGTATAGATGAGCTACCCAGATGATGCACTTAAGACTTTCAAATATTTGATTCCAGGCTAAAAGTCTGCAGCCACAGCAACGTTCGCTTCCAGATATATATCAGCAACCAAGGCAATGTGAACATGTTAGCATAGAATCATGCTGACAAGAATGTGCATCTGAACAGCATGATATTATTTGAAGAAACATGTTCATCAGTACAGGAATTTACATCTGTCTGGCAAAGGAATCATGCATGTAATATAAAGAGAAAATGCTACATATGGATGGGAGAGCAGTCTATCTTGCCGACTTATCTTCTCAATCCATAGAGCTGGAATGGGTCATTGGTGCAGGAAATATGTCTGTGTCCATTTCAACAATACGACTACATCTTTGGGGTCATGCATTCAGTTGGACTCGTCACCCTAGGTGCTAACACACTTCACATTACATTGATATAAATGTCCATATATATCTCCACCTGCATTGACACAACTACGAAACAAATAGTCTGAAATCAAAACCCCTTTAAAACTAACATATATTTAAATGAGTCTAGCAGCCATCTACACTCAACTAACATTTAAATCATTTTATTAATTTATTTCTATAAAAAAAAGCTTTAGTTTATGGTTTTAAATCATTTTAAAATGACACATTATATTTAACTTTTTTTTTTTTTCACAAATACTATTTTTAACCTATTTTTAAAATTTAATAATGCACAAATAACGATATGTGTTTTTATCTTTAAATTTAAGTTTGCAATTGCAAACCCCTACCCTATTACAAACAGATCTTATTAAACATGAATAAAAATATGAAAAAATACAATACATATTTTAAGAGATTACGTTTTAACTTTAGATCAGATTTTAAAATTGCAAAGTTTATAAAAAAAATAAAGTTCTGGTTTGATTTGGAAAGAAAGTTTATAGTTCATTTTTAGAAACAAATAAAGTTCAAAGATTTTAAATTTAAGAGTTTATATTTCATATTTATAATTTATACTTTCCTTTCTCCATGCTCATTCCTTTGCGATGAAGATCTGAGTTACGCAAGGGCCTTTTCTTGTGGACGATGATGATTTTATGAAGATTTCCAAAGACGTTTTATGAAGATGGTTCCAGTGGTTCGAACCAAAGGAAGCATGATGAAGCTGATTATATTTTGGGTGACAGCAATAATAGCTTTTTAAATTTTTATTTCTACTTTCAGCTACGATGAATGAATTTAAATTTTTAATTTTTCTAATCTTGAACTCCCTATTACTTTTGGATTTTTTCTTTTTATAGTCCTCAGGCACCTCATCAAACATATTTCATATCTATATTTCATTGAGTTTGTTGCCAAGTAGATTTTGGGTTTCTGGCTAAGTAGATTTTCGGTTTTCCACTGAGGTCTATGTCCATATCTTTGGGGGGGAACTCTTATCTATTTCGTAATCATCTTTTCAATGGTCATTTTGCCCTAAGGATCTGTTTGTAATTTTTAATTTTATATTTAAAAACTCTCTTCATAATTTTTTTTTAAATTAAAAGGTTTTTATTATATTTTATTTAAACTATAGAATCTTTGCTTTGATTCTACAATTTTTTTAAAGCTTATCTTATTTTAATATTTAAATCAAACATATTAATAAATTAATAATTTGTTATTTGTGAATTTTGAACGTTTGTGCTTTTAATTCATTATTAGATATTTACAAAAAAAAATCAAGTATTAAAATTTAAATGTAATGCATATATATATATCCCATTACAATATATATATATATTATGAATTGCAGGTAATGTTTAATCCCAGACTTAGCTGTTAAGACATCAGCAGAAGTGAATAATATAAAATGCAGTAGAATATGACAAATGTCTTCAAAAGCCAGGATTATCTATAGCAAAACTCCTCATTACATGAAAGGGTTATGAATAAACAGCAGCACCATACCAAACAATCCATATCAGACAGATAACAACCTGACAATCATCTATTGTGGGAGCAGAACCTGAGAAATAAATGGAACCACAAATTGCATATTCCTAAATTAAGTTTAATATATATTGTAACCAGTTGGATTACATAGCACATTCTAATTTAGTGTGTGTGCATAAATATATATATAAAGTAGAAAGGAAAAGTAGAAATAAACACAGGATAAATTTCATTGTGAAATAAGTATTTTAAAAAGGTCTGATAAATAATATTTGTAATTCTGATTTTGAAATTAACAAAAAAAAAGTATAATTTATTTTTTAAAATCTTTTAATTAATATTTGTAGAAAATATTTTTTTTAATTAATGCTTATTTGCATTTCTACTATGTAGTTAAAAAAAATCTTTGTAAATAAAAAATTCTAAAGGATTATCACACCATTGGTCAAATTCCAAAGATTAAAGTAAAAACATGAAAATCACCCTTTGATAAAAATTTCCAGCTTGTTTTCAAATGGATTAGATGAGTGAAAACAATGTGTTTTTGTCACCTGACCACCAAAATATCAGTTTTTGTTTGCAGTTTTGTAAGAGTTGACCAGAGGAGTCTGGTTGTAATATTTTAAGCAATGGCCAACTAAGCCAACTGCAAAGCTTGGCTTTAATATTTTTGGGAAGCAGTTAGCAGAAGAGCTAGCTATAAAATTAGCCAAAATATTTTGTGAAGAGTTGGTAACTGTAGCAGAGAATGGCATCAATAAAGGTAGCTGCAGATATGGCTAGTAGAATATATAGAGAACTGCTATGAGTATGTAAGAATGCAAGGAAATAGCCGCTATTCAGTTCAATAATGGAGTTTGAATTCACATGGAGAAAAAGAGTCAAGATTCTTTGTAAATCATAGCCTTAAAAGTGTTCTGGAAAAACAGCTTGCTGACATAAAGCTTACAAAATCCAAGTATAAGTGGAACTGACTACAGAAAGGAAAAAGCCAACCATACCTGAATTATGTACTTTACCCGATGATGACAATTTCCTGGAATGACCAAAAAACAGCTTGCCCAAGAGACCAGCTGAATAAAATAGTTATATGTATGCTGCTGTTTATCTATAAACACAGGGAACCACAGATAAACATGTCACATGTATATACAGTGAGTTATTTTATTTTAATATTCCTTAAAACGACTTATAAAATTATAAATTAACAACTTAAAGCAAAACAAGTAAATAATTTGCTTGAGTCAAATGTCTAACAGAAAGATGATTTGATATATATTTTTGAAGAAATCATTTTGGTAATTCCTTTAAAAAAATGATATTAAAAGAATATATAACTTAAATGCAAGCATAATTTTGTCTGAATTAAAAAGTAAAAAAAAAAGTTGTTAAACTTTATGAAAGAATTAAGCAATAGGATTCTATATACTTTCAATATTGAATTAATTATGAAAAAATATAATATTATTGTATCAAGTTGAAATAGATAAAAGTCAGTGTGCGTATATACATGCACACTCATATATGTAATATTTTAATATTTTTTTATTAAATGTCAATTCATTTATTGAATATTAATTGTATAATAGAAATTGCATGTCTGTGTGCACATATATGTAAATCATTGTAACAATTTGAATTTTGAATGGTAAATATTGTAAAACAATGTAATAACTTTAGTTGTGTATATAATTTTGTATACTTTTCAAAATCAGAGCCTTATCCTATAAGATCTTAAATATCATTTTTTTATTGTTATTAATAAACTTATTTAGTTGTTAAAAATTGTTTCCATCATCTCTTGGTCACATACAGTAATAGAGCTTGTGGTCTCTGAGCTAGATTCGTGCATGAGATGATTTATAAATGGGGATGTGTATTTAGTGCTTTGGGGCATCCAGCGATGATCAATCATCATCCTGGTTGGCACATAAGATTATATTCTTTAACCCCATGCACTATATTTTATTTTAATCTTATTAAAAATTTAAGTTTATAGTTGGCCAGTACATTGATAGTACTTAAGTGGTCAGAGCATTAATGATGATCAGCATGTTTTAAATGTCCCAGCATTATTGTTTGATTCTTGTGTATTCTAACAGATGGGCACTAAGCTGGTGTATCCAAGTTATGTTTAAATAATTGCCCAAGATGGCAAAGGCTCAGTAGTTAGCCTGGTCTACAGAAGACCCATTTCCAATCCAGTCACAAGGTTGACTGTTGATTTATATTTTTTATTGTTCAAATTTAGCCACAAGATGGACTGTTGATTTTATTATATTTTATTGAAGATCATTCATGTTGATGAATGGTAATTTCTCTTAAGTACTTTATAATGCTGTTTGATATATGATTGATGTATAGTTTTTTTAGTTGCTCTTCTGATCTAGTTGTGCTTAGCTCTCAATGATCTCTCAGAGATCTTTTTGATCTCATGCTCTCTATAAAATACTATTTTACTTATTATATATACTTTGTAAATATTTCATTTTAAATGGACTGGGAATGATGATGTTTTGCCATCACCCAGTTAAAACCCATTTCCTCAAACCCCTCTACCCCATCCCGTTACAATATATATATAATATTTTCACTGTTATATGATGAAAATAAAATAGTTTTAGGATTAATCCATGTGTTAGTATTGATTAATTTCCAATGTTTTGATGAAATATCATCTGCCATTGTCAAGGTTAACTTTTCAAAAAAAAACTGTTAGATCTCAAATAGTAATGAAACAGGATAGTAAAGAATGGACTTGAGCATGAAGTAGTTGAGCATTTAGAATATGTGGAATAAGAAAATAAACATTTTGTTAATCCACATATTCTAAGTGACCAATTACTTCATGCTCAATCTTATTTTTTACCTCATACTCAATCTCATTACTATTTGAGATCTAATGGGTTTTCTTTGAAAAGTTATCTTTGATAATGGCAGATGATATTTTGTCAACATTGGGAATTAATCAATAATAACACATGGTTTAACCCAAAATTATTTAATATATATATATATGATTAATAAACATGTTGAATTAAAATTAACATTGCATTAATATATTATAAGTATTAGAATGTCAGAACATAATGATATTCATAGTCATGAGAATAGTTTCTTCATTTCATATATTCTGAATATAATAAATCCTTCCTATCTGCTTTTCATTCTTGCTCCATTCCTGTTTATAGAAGTGGAATTGGAATAGTGTCACAGTCATAATTTTGATTCATTATCAGTTAATATAATTTAGCCTAATTATAAGATGCATAAAACAAATTATAATTTAAAACTTCATGCATTCAATGCATGTTGAATAAAGAAATCAGGATTAGAATGAATCCACCTATTTTTGGTGGCTATGATGTGTATAAGCATACCTTTGTCAAAATTATTAGTAATTCTGAGTGAAATTAATTTATGGTTGATGAAATTAACTTCACTCTAAATTACCAACAATGTTGACAAAGGTATGCTTATAAATATCAGAATTGCAAAGAATAAGTGGATTCGTTCTAATTTTGATTTCTTTATTCAACATTTAGAGTGTTGTTAAGTCATAGCCTGGGAGAGAGTGACTTATTTCATTTGTTTATGTATACATTATGCTATGTTTAATTTAAAGCTTAAATATTACAATTAAAATTTTTTATCATAGATTTATTGCTAAAGACAGAAAATCAAAACAAGAAAACAAATATATCTATAGTAGATAAAATAAAGGCAAACTTACAGATAAAACAATTCCTAGTTTTTATTCTTCAAAAACTTAAAGTAAAAAAACAGAATTCAACTAATAACAAACCCAAATAAAAATATGCTAAAATTTATATGCATTTTAGACCAAATGGAGATAGATATACATGCACATATTACACAATATGTTGCATGTAATAAAATTTTAGTAAATGGTTTTTTGAATTCCACCTAGTCAATAATCAAGTTGTAATTAAAGTCAAAAGTGAATTTGTTTACAAAAAGTATTCAGACTCATTGAAAAATATTCATTTTACTTTTTTCATTTGCTAAAATTGACAATTAAACGTATATCAGAGATTGTTGCTCAAGTTATTATATTACTCTTAATTATCTAAAGGAAATGTATTTATGTCTATTAAAAATTATATGCAGTACAATGATTGTATTCCACATTAGAAGAACTCTGGCAATTAAAAAAATACCAGCATATTTTTGGTGAACAAACCCATAAATTTTATTAATTGGTTTAAATCTCATCAACATTAACTCACATTACTAAACTTTTATGTAATAAAACAGATTGTCAATATAAACTGTTACTTTGGACCAGAAATCAGATTATTATCCAGAGTTAATTTTAATCAATACTCCAATTATTGGTTTCATTCACCACAGGTAAATCAAGACAGAATTTTGTCAATTTTTAAACAAATTATTCATGTGAGATATTTTTCCATAATTCAATAAAATAAAAGAACATAATAATTTTTAATTCAAAAAATTCAAAAATTCAATGACATTAACATGCTGCTACAAGGAAAAAATATAACATTTTTTAATTCAAAGAATAAAATTTAATTCTTTAATAAAAACTGAATATCTGCATTTTTTCACTACAGCAAATAATTAAAAGATGGTGTTTTTTTTAATTCTTCAATGAACATGTTGGTAAAAAAAATAAACTTCAGCCCAAAATTAATGAAAATAATTTCAATGCTTTACTATTACTGAATTTGTGCAGAATAGATAAATGTATTATCATAACTTCTTTATAAATATATTAAATAACTTTCATATCACCAAACATTGTTTTGAAATGTATGAATAAAGACAATAAAAGACAAATGACCTTCCCAGATCCATTTTATGCTGAACCAGTCACTCATTAATTCACTCAGATCATCATCTCCCATATATATTTTTATCATATGTACAGTATTTATCAATAGAAAATTGTTATAATTTGATTTACAAATGCCAAATTTATTCCCCTTCACCACAATTTTTCTACAATCCTCTCTAGATAAACATTGTAATGATTATCATTAATTGTTTATTAAACTGAAGACTATCTCTAGTCCAGATACAAACTTTAAAACATAAATAATTTTGTTTAGGAAGTCTTACTTTAAAACATATTGAATATACATCTATACTCAAAATAATGTATCTGATAACTAGAAATCAGAAAGAAAAAAAAATTTACATTATATGATTTCTAGATAGATCGTAGAGTAACGTTGTCTAAAGATTAAAATAACAGTTGCATTTAAAAATAGGTTCTATTCAAACATATTGTTAGAAAATATAATATTCATTCTTTTTATTGTGTATTTTACAATTGTAATAGACTGGTATCATAACTCCACATTGTGATTTCAAGTGCTAAAACTTTTTACAAACTCTTAAGCAATAAACTATTTGATTATTTTATTGATGTTCATTCTTTAACATCAAATGTTACTAATTGCTTATTCTCAATAACTATTAAGTACTAATAGTGCTAACTTAAGTTTTCAAGATTGTCATGTTACTGAGTCATAAAATTATTTCAAGATGTGTTTCATATATATATAATCTTGTTTTAAACTTTATTGATTAAATGTAATCATATTTCTATATGTATGTTGTTGTAGTTTACAAAGCATGCAATTAGCTATTTTCAGTGCTGTGCACCATAATCATAACTATATATATATATATATGATCAATAGATGGCGTTTTACTAAAACCACCGAAACAAGTGTAAAATTTGTTTACATAAATGACAAAAGAGTCAGAATTAACTATCTCTTTCATTTGCTCACCCTCAGATCAGCTGATTTCAAGCTATTTGCTATCATCAGTGAAGGATAGAGTTAGAAACTAGATCTAAACACTGACTCCAAGTGTTTACGCAAAACGTTTTTATCAGTTTGCAAGCGTGAATTTTCAGTCCAGTAAAGTCTTCAAACTCAGCCTAACAAGCCAGATATCTATATGGGTCTGATCTCAGTTCAGTTTCACCACATAATCAAAGTCTCTGCAATATATATCATTGCAAGAAATGTTTAAAGGTACATTTATGAAAAACAAAAACAAGTTATTCACATAACTTGCTATCACTTGTTATTTATGATCAATAGATGGCGTTTTACCAAAACCACCGAAACAAGTGTAAAATTTGTTTACATAAACAACAAAACTGACAGAAATGTTTTGCATAAATACTTGGAGTCAGTGTTTAGATCTAGTTTCTAACTCTATCCTTCACTGATGCTAGCATATAGCTTGAAATCAGCTGATCTGAGGGTGAGCAAATGAAAGAGATAGTTAATTCTGACTCTTTTGTCATTATGTAAACAAATTTTACACTTGTTTCGGTGGTTTTGGTAAAACGCCATCTATTGATCATAAATAACAAGTGATAGCAAGTTACGTGAATAACTTGTTTTTGTTTTTCATAAAGGTTTCTTGCAATGATATATATTGCAGAGACTTTGACTATGTGGTGAAACTGAACTGAGATCAGACCTATATAGATATCTGGCTTGTTAGGCTGAGTTTGAAGACTTTACCGGTCTGAAAAATTCACGCTTGCAAACTGATAGAAACGTTTTGCATAAACACTTGGAGTCAGTGTTTAGATCTAGTTTCTAACTCTATCCTTCACTGATGATAGCAAATAGCTTGAAATCAGCTGATCTGAGGGTGAGCAAATGAAAGAGATAGTTAATTCTGACTCTTTTGTCATTTATGTAAACAAATTTTACACTTGTTTCGGTGGTTTTGGTAAAACACCATCTATTGATCATAAATAACAAGTGATAGCAAGTTACGTGAATAACTTGTTTTTGTTTTTCATATATATATAAGTGAATCAGTTATTGTGTTTGCTAACAAAAGAAAATATTTTTTCAGTGATAATAATTCTATTATTACAGGGATTTGATTGTAGCATTTTCTGTTTGAATATTAAATTGAATTTGAATTGGCAAGAAGACATAACTGCTAACAAAAAACATTTGATGATTGTTATCACTTTAAATATTTTTTATAATATTGAAAAAACATATACATCTAAAAAACAACATGATAATTCCTGTACATCACATAGATTCCACTATTTTATATAATTATGATTATATAATAATAGAGATGGAATATATTTATCACTTCTTTTAAATAATTAAGATTATCATTTCTATGATATATTCATCTTACCTACTCATTTAAATTTGGACAAACATATCCAAATTAATGTAACTAAAACAAAACTTTATACTTTAAAAAATTAAAATATTGATATCTAATAAGGCATATGGATAAATTTTAAAATTTAGTGATATGCTTATTTCAAAAGTATTGAATTTTTTTAAAATGTATTGATCCATGAAATTGTGCTCTGATCTTAAGGATGTTTCCGTTTTTACAATTTATAAAAATAAAAAGAATGAACAAAACTGCAGTAATTATTTCAAAATGTTATTGTTAAGTATTAAAACAAAAATGCTTGAAAAATTAACTGACTATATTGTTTTTAATCATAATGAATGGTCACCAGAGAGTCATAAAGGTTTTAGAGAATCTAAGCACTTAAAACATTTTTAGTGTGTAATTGATGGTTCAAGCACCTGGAATTTGAAAATATGACTCCAGTTATCATAATAATCTTAAACTTTGAAAACTAGAAATTGTGCTGTAAATTATTAATTTCATTGTCTATATATAAATGTCTCATATAAATAATTAGAATTGAGTATGCTCATGCACACTACCGCTTAATTTTAATTTCTTCTTGTGTATGAGTTTTTTTGCACAAACATTAAAGTACGTACCTTTAAATCAAAAACTTTTAAAGGCTATTTATTGCTTTATAACATGGCATAAAATTATCTTAATAATTTTTGGTAAGAACAGAGATTTTACGTTGAACAATATTTTACTGCTTGAAATGAAGATTAGAAAGAAATATCCCCAATTAATTTATCTTCTGTGCAACGCCTATGTTATACATGTGTTGCTGATTTTGCCTACAATAATCTATGATTATGCAATTATTTAGCTAATATTCATAAGTTGCTCTTCATTATTTATACCATGAAAATGAAATTCTGTAAGATCTCTGAAAACTTAGTTTATAATATTTAATAGTTGGAGACTTTTACTCGGAGAGCTTTGAATTGTTAATCCAAATCAGATGAAATATTTGACTTACAAAAAGCTCGTGTAAGAAATAATATTTAATAGATGGAGACTTTTACTCGGAGAGCTTTGAATTGTTAATCCAAATCAGATGAAATATTTGACTTACAAAAAGCTCGGGTAAGAAATATATAGTTATAATAGTATGATTAGATTTTATACAAAAATTGTCTATTTAATAACTAGATGGCATTAGTTGACTTAGTCTACATCGTATCGTTGGGATTTAAAGTTACTCTTTTTTGCTTTATATGCTTAAAATTTACTTTAAAAAAAATCTGGAAGTACAAGGTAGGTGCTGTTCTTCCAAATTACCTCTTTTTTGTTAAAAATGAGTGGAATGCTCAAAGGCCAGTTGGATGGACAGTTGAAGAGTTGGAGTGTGGAGTAGATTGAAGCCTGTCCATTAAAGTATGAAGATTGGTTATCTTAATATATATCTGAGCACTTATAGCATATATGTGTAAAGATACGTATATTGGTGATTATTTATCTTTTCAACATATGTGTTCAAGTGTATCAGTGTTATGAGATAGAGTGGAGAGTGGTGTGTGTGTGAAAGTCTGTGATCATAAACCCTATATATTATATATATAGACACAGGTATATAATAAGCCTGTGTTTCAGTTTTTACATAGTAGAGATGTCTGCCCATCCCTTGTATATATGTATTAAATGGATTATATCCTATACATGAGGGGTCAGATTGACTTATGGTCAACATGGGTATGACAAGAATCTCGGCCTCGGGGTGGCCTTTGAGCATTCCATCATCAGATTTTCAATTGGATGGACAGTTGAAGAGTTGGAGTGTGTAGTAGATTGAAGCCTGTCCATTAAAGTATGAAGATTGGCTATCTTAATATATATCTGAGCACTTATAGCATATATGTGTAGAGATGGTAATTTGGACCAACTGATTATTGCTGGTTGAGCATGAAATACATATATTGGTGATTATTTATCTTTTCAACATATATGGGTTCAAGTGTATCAGTGTTATGAGATAGAGTGGAGAATGGTGGGTGGTGTGAAAGTCTGTGCTCATATACCCTATATATTACATATATAGACACAGGTATATAATAAGCCTGTGTTTCAGTTATTAAATGAATTGTGTAAAATTCGTATCCAGATCAATTTCCAAGTTACCTCAACTTCAATTTATACAGATAATTTAATATGATTATATATATATGCTCAAAATAAAATTTTAATTAATTTAAACAAAACTCATTTGACTGTTATTATAAATTTTGAATATATTAGACCTTGTTTCAAGTGACATAATTAGTTATTTTTTTCTAACAAGTTAAAAACAATAGCATATCATTTTCCTTTTCATACAAATTGAGAAAAGATAGAATAAATGAATAGTATTTGCTTTAATTCAGGTTCTGAACTAATCTTAGAGCTAATAGAGATTTAGATTGTAATTTGATAATGGTAAAATTGATATCAACTTTTAAAAGAATAAATTGAAATGGAATATTGGGGGAAAAAATACTGAGTTTTATATCAGAAGATAAAAATATAAATACTAGTAATTTGATTGACAAAGTAAATTTAAATTAAAAATAAAAGTTATTCAAAAAAATGTAAAAATATAATTTATGAATGTTTTTTGGGATAAATTTTATGTTTATTATTAGCGATTACTTCTTGTAACAGTTAGTGATAAAAGCTTATATTATAGTCATTTTTGTGTAATTTCTTCATTTTTAATGAAACACAATGTAGATAATTAAAGGCTATTCAAGATTTATTATTAATAACTTTATTTCTGTTTTATTTTAACTTAAAATAAAATCTTGCATTCATAAATAATGGAATATTTATTGTAAGCTACATCCATCAACTCCATACCTTTTATATTTTCATGATTGTTCATCAACTTCAATTTCTGGGCATATGCTCCAAAATAAATATGAAGTTATTTAAATCAGAAAGAATTAAAAAAAATAGCTCACTTTGATTTTCATGGATTATTATTGGTTCAAATATTTTATCACAATAAACCTATCCAAATCAGTATTGCACAATTAAGAGTCAAATGGCTTGAATGTTAAATAAAAATCGCGATGTATAGAACTCGACTTCAACATAGACTTACATTTTATAATTTAAAAATTGACTGTTTCAAGTTATTTATAAAAGTGGCTACTATCAAATCTTAATTTGTATTTTGGATTGTGTATTAATAAATGAAATAGAAATATTTTAATAAGAAAAAAATATTAATGACAACAACAACAGCAATATTCATCATTCAAATACAAAACTTCTCTAATAAAATATACAAAATTAAATTTTAAATATTTTTTATATTTTGATTTTAATTAATTAATACTAAATATATTTTTTTCATTATTAAAGTTGAATTATTCTTACCCACTATATAGATTGTTGTGGGTTAATGCCAATTATTAATTTTTTTGGTAAACAGAAAACAATGAAAATCTAATATATTACTATTATTATTATAGTTTTTAGGCATATACATATATTATATATTGAACAGTAATAGGATTAGGACAACATTTACTTCTTGTATTTGTGTATCCTATTTTAAAATATTTATAATAATGTAGACTAAAATGAAAAATTATATAGGCAGTTAATCATGCCCATAAACTTTTATTTGACATTAAACACATCACAACTATGACTAAACAAGAATAATTATTTTGCCCATATCACTGTTATTCTTAATAATGAAACCAAGTTATATATCACATGACTTAATTAGCTTGTATTTACAAATATAATATAACAAGCATGCTAATAATTCTAAACAAGCTTTTTCAATAAATACGACAAGAAAAATCATATAAAATCTCTATCTAGAATTATCCCTATCCCCAAATTGGTTTTGAGCTAATGGTTCTCATCAGTTAGGCACTATGACATTCAGATACTAGATCTAAAATACAAATTCAAGTTCAGAATTTACTGAATATTTAACTAAAATACAAACTCAAGTTCAGAATTTACTGAATATTTAACTATTAAGTATTTTAGATCTAGTATCTGAATGTCCTAGTGCCTAACTGATGAAAACCATTAGCTCAAAACCAATTTGGGGATAGGAATAATTTTAGATAGAGATTTTAAATGTTTTCTCTTGTGGCATTTATCAAAAACACTTGTTAAGAGCTATTAGCAAACTTGTTATATTACACTGTTATACTTATAATGATATAAACACTCTTTTTTTAAAAAATCTATATTTTAATATTTTGAATAATCTCCATGTGACTTATTCATAATGTATTATATAAATTTTCTATCTCAAATTAAGACATTGTGTACAGAAAAAATTATAATATTCCTCCATAAAAACATGCATATTCTCAAATCAATTTGTTTGCCCCATCAATATATAATTCAATATTTTTGAATTTATGTCATCAATAAAGATGGACTTACTTAATTTAATAAGTTATTTCATAGTATTGATAATTAATTAATGAGTATTTTAATGCATATTTATACATTGTTCCATCATGACTTGATTTTAAACTTGGAAGCATTATATTCTTAAAAAAATATTTTTTGTTGGCTTAATTTATTTTAATTTTAAATTGGTTTTAAAGTGATCAAATAGTATACCTCATTAATAGATAGTGATTGACAATACTTTTTAATGTAAATGGAATACTTTTTTTTTTACAAATAATATACCAAATTCTTAGTTTATTTCATATAGCAATAACATATAAATTTAATATTTATTCTGAATTACTTATTGATAGATTCATTTGTTGAAATTTTTATTTACTGCATACATCTCACAAATAAAATGTGAACATAGATAAAGAAAATAGTCAATTATTATTTATTGTATGTGTATGCATGCATTTGTATTATATATTTGTATGATCAAGACATTATTAAGTTACATGTATTTAAAATATTATTTGTTATATATGAGTATTTAAATAGTTATTTAAAAAATATTGAATATTTTATAGCACATAAATAAATATACAAGAAATGTTTATAATTAGTTTAAAATATGATTTTTAAATTGTATTTTAATTTGTAAATCTTTTTTTAATTCTTTAAAATGTGTATTTATTACCAAATTAAGAAAATATTTATTATTGCAAATGCTAAGTGTTCACAAGAACTTTTTATTAAGTGAATGTAAAACAAAATTTAACTCTTAATTGCTAAGACCTTAGCAACGAGCTGAAATTGATCCAAATGTGACCTTACTAGAAAAAAACTATTTAAACCACTGATTTTAGTTTGGTCAGGCTCTCTCTCAATATGCATCTTGGTAAATACAACATGTAAAGCTATTTCTTTTAATAATATTATAATCATAAGCATCACTGGATAAGTAAATTAAACTATTTGCTTAAAAGACTTCTGTCTTTTGAGAAGTCTGCATAACATCAGATAATAAAATATTATCTCATTTGGAATATATTTTAAATGCTACAGCATATAAACTCAGGAAATATGTTTAATGTGCTACATTGTATAAACTCAGGATATATAACTGTAAGTGTTAAATATGAATTAATTTTTTTAAAAGATTGGCTTTGTTTTATTTCTCTTAAGATTACATCATTTATCTCTATCTGTGGGTTATATTATAGTGTTTAATTTTTATCAGTTTATTTGCTTTATCCTAAAAATATAGAAATACTGTTTTGATCCTGTTTGAACTTTAATAAAGAACTACATTATTGAATATTAAAAGATTAACATACTATAATGAATTATTTATGTTTATTTTATCATCCAAAATATAATCCAGATTCAATAAAATATTCCTTTGTTTCTGAATTATATTTAACAAGTAATTTGAGTCTTATCAATATATTTCTAACTTATAAGTAATAAGCTTGACTTTATCCCATTCTTGATCATTGATATTTTAGTTTATCTAGTTTGTGTAGTATTATAGATAAGAATCAGCTCATTTCTGATTTATTTACCATTACAATATATATATAAAGTTTTTTAATTGGATATTTATAAAATTGGTGACTAAGTCATTAGTGACAGATAAAATTAATAATCATAAAGAAAAGTTCATTTAAGTTTCAAGAGTGAATAAATTTATAAAAGACTTGACTTAGAACAATTTATGTGAAAATTTCTTACTAAAAAAGATTTAGATTAAAAATATAAATGAACATTTTCAAGAATTATTATATATATATTATCAGTTTCTTTTTCAGAATCAAATTATCAAAAATATTAGCTTGACAATTTCTCCAGATCAGAATCAATATCAAAGTTATTCTTAAAACAAGTTTTAAAATTTCTATTACAAATAATATTATTTAAATTTCTTCTTAGGATTACTATAACCAACTGTATGGAAAAAATATTTATGAGAAAATTCTTTTACGGTACTGAAATGATGCAGAACAAATTAAAACTTAACGAATCAATACGAACTAGAACATTGAATAAGCTAAAGTAAAGAGATTATTTAATCTTTTAGCTAAATTTACTCAAGTTCCAAAATGTAATTAAAACTCGAAATAGCATATTACAAAAATAGTTTGTTTTTAAACTCATGTTGACCGATAACTGGTGCAACCTTACCTTTCAATACTTTGACAAATTATTAAATAAATAACAAAATATTAAAAAGGTTATCTAAAAATAATACTAGTTGCTAAGCATATTAGAAAGTCTATATACATTTTTTATAAATGTATGTTTGATTGCAGGTATTTTAATGCTCTTTTTCATGAGACATTGGTCATGACTAATAATTGCAGTAATGATTATTGATGTAAATAATGACATCTAAATTTAAGTTTTTTTATATTGAATTTATTAATCTTGTAATATCAAATCCCATATAATCAAATTGTTTCCTAATCAGGAGTATATATGTTGCTTAAATATCAGAAATGACAGAACTAAGTTTCAATCCATAGACCTTCAGCTATTCAATAGACCATTTTGTTACTACATTAATTCTTGAAAGACATAAACATTTATGATGCATACTTATGCATTGATTTTTGTTATAAATGCTGAGGCATCAACTGTTTTTTGATCAAGTTTTTCTTTTTAAATATTTTTATTTCCATGCATGATCATGTATATGTATATTATAACTGTAGTTCTCATGTTCTAAACCTTTTTTAAATATTAATGTTAACACTGTACTCTTCCAATCATCATTTTTATTATTTAGATATTTGGTATATAACTTTTCCAAAAAAAATTCTATTTCTTTCCCTACTTCTTTTAAGATATTGATTATAACTTCATCATTAACTGGAGATCTTCCCTTCTTCATAAATTTAATTGCATGTGTCATTTCATCATTCAAGATTCTGGTCAATTCAGAAAATATAGTAGTTGTAGAAGATACTTTTCCTTGTTTTTTATTGCTATGTAATTCTTGATAGAACTCCTCTATACATTTCATGATGTCAGCTTTCTTTTTAGTGATAGTTCCATCTTTTTTCTTATTGCAGAAATAAGTTTCCTACCAATACCAAGATTAAAACAGGCAAAAATCTCTATATGTTGTACCGATCAAAACATGTATATCCACCTAACATGAGCTGGAACTCACAAAATGTACTTCAAACCCAGTCAAGCCTGAGATTTAGGTCAGGGACCAGCCTAAATTCGAACCCACTCTCTAAGCCCCAGATATAACACCTAATGAATAACATAATAGTGATGGCACATGAGAATTAATTTTAATCTGACCCACTAGCAAAACAGAGAAGACAATGAGACATCTATTAACTATGACTAAACTAAAATATATATAAGCATGGCTATACTTTTGGAAATGGAGAAAAAGGAATTTGAACTACTCA
This sequence comes from Epiperipatus broadwayi, assembly GCA_028023455.1. Taxonomy (NCBI): domain Eukaryota; kingdom Metazoa; phylum Onychophora; class Udeonychophora; order Euonychophora; family Peripatidae; genus Epiperipatus; species Epiperipatus broadwayi. The sequence continues at coordinate 12,711,837 of JAQFVV010000012.1, forward strand.
AACAAGTTAGACAATAAAATATAGTTTAATATAATGACAAATTAATATACATTATGACTTTGTTAATTGCATACATTAGTATGTGTGTGAATAAGCAAGCGGTAGATGATTACATGGTGCCATTCACACTATTATTTCTCATATGCTCTTTATTAGCTAAATTATACATTATAAATAAGCACACACCTTTGGTGGGTACAATATTAAGATGCCAATCGATTATTAGAAAGAATTTACATAGAATTGCTATTAACGCTTTTATATACGGTTCTGAAACATGGTGACTAACATTATTTCGGGGAGCACTCTGAGGTTCATTAAAGATATAATACAAACTATTTTCACACCATTATGGTCGTGAAAATAAATAAAATACATTTGATAACATATTTGATTATATGACAAAATACTTAATGAAACTTCTTTTAATTAGCGCTGGTAATAAGAACGCTTTATTTTCCCCAAGGCATATAGATATTCTTAAATACAGAAATAAGTTACAATGGTGGGATTGTATAAGATTGAAATAAATTTAATTAATAAAACTAGTAATTGGCATTTATATATATTTTGAGCAAAGCGCAATTTTAATATTATTACAGCACTAAAATTAGGTCATAAGCAAAAGAAATAACAATAATAATATGAAGTTTGGGCAGTACTGGCATAATGGCCAAAAATAACTAAGAGGAAACAGTCATGCTTCTGGATGAGAACGAAGTGGATAGGCATGCCGTGGATCATTGCCGATGTGCAGGCCTAGATACGAAGAAAGTGGATAAGCATAGCATGTGCCAGACTTAGAGAATCACTGCCAGAGGCCTTTTTATATGAAATAAGTGAATAGGCATAGTGTGTGCCAGACTTAGGAAATAACAGCCAGAGGTCTTTTTATACGAAGAAAGTGGATAGGCATAGCGTGTGCCAGACTTAGGGAATCACTGCCATAGGCCTTTTTATACAAAGAAATGGTTTTAGAAAATGTCAACTATCCTCAGAACAAGGTTTGAAAAATAAATCTATGGGTTCGAACTTGTTGTAACCCCCAGATTAAGAAGCACATATATAAACATGAAGATAAGGCAGAATGTCAGTAACGCAGTACGGATGTCACTAACGACATTGACTAAGATTTACTGCTTTAAAATAAATGCCCCTTGTTTGAATGCCATAATTTAGACAAATAATATGCAATGCAGTTATATATATAGAGAGAGATTTCCCTAAATAAAATATACGTTAAGATTTTATTTAGTAAAAGAAACATTAAGATTTACCCCTTCCCTTTTCTGTTATTTAAAATAAATCAATCCCACCTTTGTTGATTTTATAATAACTGGAATAGATATGTACAGTATTTAATATTTTAAGAGTATGGAACAATAAAATAAAAACTAGCAGTTATATAAAATAATTAATGGGCCACTCTTTCAGAATAAAAAAAAACATTTTAAAAGATTTCAAAACATTAATTAACCTAAGCTCTGAATTTACCCCAGGTAGAAAATCCAGAGTTAAACAAATATATTTTTTTTATATTAAAACATAGATGAAATGTTGGCTTGTAAAACAATCTGGCGAGTGTATTAATTAACAATACATTATATTTTAAGGGAACGTTAATAAACTTAATTCAAGAAGGCTAACTTAAAAAGAAGAAAAGATTTTAGAAATTCAACTCGTCAGATTGCTTGAGATTGACACATTAATAATAACAACACTCATATAAAATCAAGTAATAAATAAATGACCGCACCAAAATTAAAGAAAGTTAGAGCATATGAGAGAGAATTAAATTTATAGAAATCATTTGAAAGCAATTACATATTAGAAATGTTACAAAATCAAATTATACATTAGGATAAATTGATAGTGGAGTTTGAGACTAATTTAGGCAAGCTAGATTTAGTTTCAATGGTGGTGGTTTGAAATAATTTACCTTGCACCATTTTAAGAGGTCATATTAAAAAGTCCAGCTCATGCATGGCAGTTCTTATGTGACAGCAAACTTCTGTTTAGCACTTCATAGTTCTCCATCAGGCTTTTACTTCATTTCATGGGAGCATGGTAAAATGGCAGCAGAAGATGACCCTCACAGGTCAGAAAGGTGATGAGCTTTCTATGCCTACACTTTTAAACCAGCTTGGATTACGTTCACTGCAGTTCTTTCAATAGTAGCTAATCTGTTCTCTGAATAGTGGCTAATCTGTCTGGTGATTTTCTATCAGGCCATTTTATACTTTGCCCAGGTATTTGAAGAATGCCTTTAATTACTTAGTTCATTGTTTTTGAAAGATGCAACTGTTAGATAACGTCCAAAAATAAATTCAAATCTATTTCCAGATTAGAAAAAGATTTGACAAAAATGTTTATAACATAGAAAATCTTTAATTTTAATCCCATTTTAAGTAAAAACTTTAATTAAAAATACCTTCCTCAGATCAAAACAATAGTGTTTCCAACCCTTTAATTATTTTTAGAGAATTTACAATTGCATCTTCCATTTTGGATTTAAAAAGAAAATTATAGTTTAATAGGAAAAAAGTACTTTGAAAGAAAGAGTTTAAAGAATGACGTATAATAAAATATTTAAAAATCAATATTGTTAGTAAGTTTTTGCTCCTATACATATATATTTGAGCCACACCTATATACTTTAATAAAAAAGAATTAATAATAATAAAAAAAAATGTTATTGAAAGTTAAAATTTATAAATTTTTAGGTGCGCATCTCAAATATATACATAAAATATATATACACGACACAAGGAGCGGGATGGGATATAGGGTTTGAACACAGGTTAGTAGGTGGAAACATGAAGCTCAATCTTAAGCTAAGATTGACTGCTTCAACATATTGCCACTCAATGCAAGCAAGAGTAATCAATGGATACCAAAGGGCTTGTGCATAAAATCCCCATCTAGTGCCTACTCATTCAATATACCCAGACTAGTTTCTGGCTTGTGACCTTCATCAGTGAGAAGCCTTGGATCTGAGAGCACTGCACCTAGATCTTAGGATCTAATGTAATCTATCAGCAGCCATCTTTTATTTCTACTTAACTACAAAACTATGAGTCTTAAACCCTTTGCCACTGCCAGCACGTGAATTCATAGGGTAGTAAGTCATGAAGTGTGCATTAGATCCTAAGATCTAGGTGCAGTGCTGTCAGATTCAAGGCTCCTCACTGATGAAGGTCTCAAGCCAGAAACTAGTCTGGGAATATTGGATGAGTATGCACAAGCCTTCTGGCATCCTTTGCTTGCATTGAGTGGCAATATGTATAGAGAGGTTTGCCTGTTTTAATAACAGTTATAAGCAAGCATAAGAAATGGTAATCATGTGATATTTATTGGCTCAAAACCAAGATATTGTTTTACACTTTTGAGATGTTTATTTACTTCTATAACTTTCCTTTCTAGTTCACAACTATACTTTCTTATATCACTAACAACTAGTTTTGTACCATTTTATAAAATTTGAAATATTCAATTCTTCTTAATGCATCATTTTTGTATATTTTCATATTTTCTTATTTTTTCATAAATTGTCTTATCTCAGAAGAAATTTAACTGGTAATTTGCTGTTTTTTTTTTGTATGAGCTATCTTTGTCATAATTTTTAATATATCAGTTATTTTCCTATTGAATTCATTCAAATTTGAATCATTTTCAAAATTTGAAAATGATTTGCATATTATTTAAATTCATTGGAATGTTTCTGAAGATTAGGGATATCACCTGTGAATATTGTTTTTTTAATAACTTTTTCTCTTTAATTTTACATTAACATCCTTTTTTAATTCAATTTTTCTGACCCTTCATTTGGATGTTTTCATATTCATTTGCCTTAACATTTTTCTCAAAACAAGAATTCATAATATAATGTTTCTCTTTTTTGGCAAACTCCACATATCTCTCATTTCTATCATCATAACCAAATTTATCTACAGCACTTTTATCTTTTAATTGTTTATTTATTCCAGCATCAATTTCTTCCATGACAATTGTAAAATATTGTGTGGTCTGAACAAAAGCTTTTTGTCCATCCATATAAAAATCCTCTATTTCATCATCATAATGAGAACTTGTTTGGGCATAAACCTGAATTATTTGCACTTGAAATCTGCTATTAAGTTGAATAACTAATCTTGCCATTCTGTCTGATACACCATTAATTTCTACAATATTGTTCTTCCACTTTTTACTTATAATGAAACCAATATTGGTTCCTTTGTAGTAGAGTATATCTCCACTTTTTAAATCAATTGTCTCTTCACTTTTTCTTCTCACTTCACAGAGTCCAATAATGTCCCATTTAATGTAAGACAGTTCTTCTAATTCTTGCTATCTTCCTTTACTTGAAAGTGATCTGCAGTTGTAAGTACCTAAATAAAAAGTTGTCATCAAATGACAGCCTGGGTCTTCAATTCGAAAATTCCCAGGACCCTATACCTTCAGCCACCAACTGCTGCCTTGGCTGGTAATTTTACAGTCTTCTGGGAATAAGGGCCATGATATTAGAAGAAGAAAATGTTCACACATACATTTATTCTGCCTTCAATAAAACTCAACTGATATTACAGTTAGGAACTATCAGGCAACTGAGAAGTAAAACCATGGTGTTTTTGATCTTAAACTCGGAGATAAAAAAGCCAATAAACTCACCATGCTAGCTAATGTATGCTTAGTGAGCAGCCCTTTCATGTTTGTATACTATATGAATAATCACATAGTAATAACTGCTGCAATGACAAGAACATAGGGAGTTAATATTAGGAATTTGCCCTGCTCAATTCCTTTAATGCCTCCAAGAGAAATCAAAGGGTTTTATTTCTGTTAATAGAAAATTCCTTTCTGCAGCTGGCTACTATATATATATTGTAACCATATATTTTAGTATAAAATATATTATTTGATGTAACTAGTATAAAAAATTTCTCTTTCTTCTTTTGGTGATTTGATTGGCTTGAGCTGCACTTGAACAGATTACTCTCTTATATTATTTTGATAAATTTAAATTTGCCTCTTTCCATATACTAACTGATATCAAAATGTTTAACTTTTTAAAAATTTAACAACACATTAAAATTTGGTAAAATATTATTAAAAACAATATTTTGTTTTATTTGTCTAAAAATGATCTTAAAATTATTATTTTATTCAATTTAACAAAAAACCATTTGTTCAATTAAAATTAAATATTAAAAATAAATACAGTAATTGCGTAGGCGTCTCAATGTAATAAAAGAAAAGAGCGCGAATTTGAGAAACGATTGTCTGATAGTTTGCTTTTGGAGGGAGAATGAAAAGAAAATGGTAAAGGCAAGTAGTGTAAATTTGCCAATCTTATTTTAAAGTAAAAAAAATAAGTAATCGGACTACCACAAAGTTTGCTATAAACGTAAATAACATCGTGGTATTTAATTAGAAGATGCCTTGCTAAAAAATAAAAGTCTGTTCAAGTCGGCTGGCCAAGTGGATCGAATCAACAGTAATAATTCCAATATTACATTTTTAAAATGTCGGAGCTTTCCAGTTTAAAAGAAAATTGCAAGAATTGGTATGTTTTAAAATGTTTATTATTTTACAATTTGGAAACATTAAAAAGTATTTTAATTACAGAAGTTATGAATATGAAAATTTGCTTTTTAAAGAAAAAGAAATTTAAGTTAAAGTAAAATGTAAAAGTTATCAACATATTTTAAATATTTCCGTTTCTAATTCTAATAAAAATATAGTATTGATTGATATTTAATTCTACAAAGCCAGTAATATATTTGCTGGTTAATTTGTTTAGCATTTGGATAATAAATACTCTTCAAGTAATTAATCAAAGCTATTTCTAATTTTATCATCATATTAGAACGATTGAATTAAGTGCTATAATTAATATTCCTATATTTAAACGTGGATGGATAAATATTCGCATGGATGTAATAAAATTGGAACATTTTAATAGAGAAATGTAGAGATTAATAACTTAATGAAAAACATTTTCATTTAAATTCTGCGTTTCATATTGTAAAGTTATTTCATGTATTCGGAGCCACGTAAAATTGTTAATCTAATAGTGATTATAATAACCAATACAACGGATAAAATTGCATGTATGGAATTGAATTATAGTTATAATTATTGCTTCATAGATTTATTGTTCGACACATCGTACATGGATCCCACGGAGCATATTTGGAGTTATACAATGTTATACAATCCGAGTTGTGACACACACCAGTTATAATTTATGTATTGAACTGTAAAATGCTTTACATTTAATTTATATCACACACACACTTGTTAAATTTTATGTTAGATGCATAATGCATTACTTTACGTTTATCGTTATCGGAACTTGCATATGAAGTTCCTAAGTATATTTTATTAAGTTTAAATCAATAGGGGTTGAATACAATATTTATTTAAGATAATAGCGCTTGCGAAACAGCTTGAAAAGTATTAAATGAATTCGTGAAATGTATCAATCTTTGTGAGGTATTTTGTTGGTCTTTCCAGATTTATAGTCTTATACTAGTATTACTTGTATTATATTACACATTTTAGTTTAAGCAAAAGAAGTTAGTACATTAGTCGTCCTGATTAGCTTAGCATTTTATTATGCAAGAACCCACATTTGTTAAAGTGTTAGTGTATTCTGAATAATCAGAATAACTGAGGGGGATGATTTTGCACTTTAATGTGAAGTAAGTAGTAATGTTGTTTTAGAATGTTAAAGGGCTTTAATCTGTGCTGGTGGTTAATCCGCAGATTATTTTAATTGCTATTTTTGTATTTTACACATTCCTGCGCTGGTGGTTAATCCGCGGAATTGTGTGATTATACGTATTACTTTATGATGGTATAAATCCACCAAAGTGTTTAGTGTTATTTAATTCCCACGTGTAGATGAATACATCCACGGGAATATGTTTTACTTCACAGATATAAGTTGGGCAAAGTATTTTAGTTAATCTGCTAAATCATCTTCTTCATTTGTACGCATAATTTATAAGTTAGATCATCAAATGGTAGCAGGACGTTCTATTCAAGTACTTCATAATAATTAACTGTTGGTTGATTATTGTTCACCGGAATGTAAGTTTACATTTTCACTTTATTTAATGAGCGCAGTATAGCTAAATCATACAGACATAATATCATTTATTATATTATTATAGGTGTACATTAGGGATTTATTGAATCTGGAAATGATGTTAAATATTTCATAAGTTGATGCTGAATATCGTATAATCTCATCAATATTCATTATATTAGATTGATATAAGGTAGGACTAGATTTAACAACAGTACCTATGAGAAGTTATTGAAGAAAGTCAATGGAATTATGATTTATTTATTTTATTTGTTTATTTATATTTTTGTTATAACATTGGAATTAATTATTAATTTTCATAAATTTGTAAATAAAAGTTGATTTATAATTAAACTTATTGTGCCGTTGCTATGTGTCATTCTTAAAATCAGAAATCATAAACTTTGGATAGAGCATACATTATAGAGCATACATTGAAGTACATACTATCGTCAACATGATATAATAGTTTATAAATATTTTTTGAGAAAACATTTGGATGCTTTTCGTCTTTGGTAGTTTATGATGAGTAAGGTATAATAAAATCCCATTTACCTTTTCCATCATTGTGGCTTTGCGTATTTGATTTCAGTATACAATACAAATTAATTATTAAACTTGGAAACAGATTTTCCAAACAATAACATGATTGAATGTATTTACTTAACGTTTTTAAATTATCATTTGTCAGTAATAAGAGTCTCAGTGATATAATAAACTATAAAAGAACCCAAATATTTATGTTTATTTATTGCAAAGCTTTTCCTAGACTAGCATCTACATTAAAAATCATATAGATGGTTTAAAGTTTCATAATTTCATGTAGTTCTACAAATTACGCCATCTTGTACATGGTCGGCCATCGGGTCTCATACAATAAAAATCGCAAATTAAGGTTTGAATATAATAAAATTGCAAGTATAATTTATTTAATGTATTTTATCATATTACTATGATAGATCTTCGCGGTACACCCTGGCTGCGATCAAATTAAATATAAAAGTTTATGTTAGATCATTAGTTTGGTCTGTGGTAAGTTGCTCCAGATGTTGAGTGTGGTCTTAGGTGCATAAAATAGATAGCATGATATGCTCTTGGTTACAGCTCTTAATAGCTGACAATAATTGAGTGGGACTTGATCAGTGATCGAGATCACAATTCTTAGTGCACTTATGTTTTGGTGATGGGACCACACAACCAAACGCTTACAATTGTTGGACGCCGCAACGTTCTTCGGCGTAATCTCAAGCAATTTACCGGTTACAATTTATAGTGCCGCAATGTGTCCGGCACGATAGACAGTTGAGAGAGCAATTTATTAGGTTACAATATATATAATAAGTGAAATAATGTTTAAAGCTAGATGGGAAAATTATGTAGTTACATAATTATCCCATTTAGCTTTAAGCATTATTTCATTTATTATTTAAATAATACATGAGCAATTTAAAAGTATTGCAGTTTGTAACGTTATAATTGACTATTTATTAGTCTGCATTACATGGACATGTTTATTTCATGTTTAAGAAGGTTTATTTAAACTTCATTGTATCAATATTTCATTCTCGGTGGTCAAGTTACAATCTTTAAGTGTCCATATATATTCAATGGATCATTAGTAAGAGTGGAATTTCATTCTTGCTATTAAAAGGTGAGAAGGTTGCCTTGACAGCAGTGGGAAATATTATTTACTATCTTTATTGTGAATGTTTAGGTGATTACTAGCTAGTTTCTAATTAGATATATATATATACTCTTTCTAAAATAAATCCAGCCTAAAAACTCTCTGGCTAACTATGAAATATAACTAACAGAAACTAAAATCAATATTTCATAATAACTCAATATAATAAACTAACCAAGTTTAAATTATAATAATAATTATAACAATAACAAATAATTAGGGTTCAAATTAAATACTCAGTTCATTTATTTTAATAATAGTTTAAGTTACAACTAGCTCACAAATTACAATTAAAATATGGTTCAACTAAAATACTAATAAAAATTATGAAACTCTTCACATGAGAGATTCAGCAAGGTTCAATGGTCTAACTTTGAAAATATACCCTGAAAGATATCTTCTCACTGACATAAGAATATTACCCCTACTTATTTAATACAACAAAACTACCTTGTAATACTCTCATGTCTTTAAACACACATAGAATAATCCTAACTTATTAAATTTATCAAATTTATTATGAAAAACAAAGTAGTTACTATTCCTTTATAAAATAATATTTCCTATATTTAAGTCTGTGTCGTACTTGACTGACTCATTTATTTTAAACACGATTTATTAGTCAATTAGTCATTCAGTTATTGGTCTCTGATTATCATGATGTTTGCAATACTATATTTGCATCCACCACTTTTAATGCCATTTTCTTTTATGTGTGTGTTCAAACTCAAAAACATGTTTTCTTTATAAATTCTCATTGTGCTTGAACATATTGGTCCTTTGCTTAAGTAACTCCATGGTGGTTATAATGGTTATGGTTTGAAAATGAATGACCATTCCAACACAATTTTTTTCTTTTTTACTTATAGATTTCCAAGTTCTAAAGCTAACTATCCCTGTATGTTCATTGTTTCGTGGCCCTATAGGTGCCAGATGTAATGGACCAGTAGTTCTCACAAAAAGGGGAAAACACATCTAACTATGGTCAAGCCTAGGATCTTCGGGTAGGATGCTGGCAAGGATGCAATGAAATACTTAACTCATAATCACTTCCACCTCCAATGGGCTAGTTCTATATTCATACATTAAATCTAAATATGATTTGTACTAGTTCATCCTCATCTCACCCCTGTTTCTGGCTCCATTATGCCTCAGTATTCATACTCAACTCTCTTCAGAAATAGGCCTATTCAGGTCAAGGACTACTGCTCCTCTATATAAGTGAGGATCAATTACAATAGTTACCCAGCATATTTCCAATATCAGTATATATATATATATATAAAGGTGTGTGTGTGTGTATTGGAGTTTAGCATATATATTTAGAGGTATAAATGCACAATGATGGGAACAAGACAGAGACCAAATTGATTGAAACAACTTAATAATAACAATATTTACATATATAATGATAAAAGTCAAGGATGATTTTCTATTACCTCAAGAATTAAATGCAATTAATATCCATACCCTGGTGATTATTTTTATTTACAAAAGTTTAAAATAATAAAAAAAAAATTAGAAGATCGTGAATCTGACATACTAATTCTTATTATGTACAAGTCATATTATAAAGTAATACTTGCTGTCTGATATATAATGAGTACCATCATCCTTTTTAGAGGAGAGGACTCCCTTCTATATGTATATATGATTCCCAAATATTGATAGTAAAGACCATACACACAAAAAGTTAGTCATGTAAACCGAAAAACAAATATATGATGAGTGTTAGTAAAACATTTAACAAATAATGAGAACTATGTTCTGTTACTACTGTATGCTTTTAATGTGGAAAACATCAAGATCTTACTTTATTCCACATTCAGTATGATGATGTCAATCTACTGGAAGGGTGCATAGGCCTAAATTTTATTAATACTATAAAATGTTTATGAAATCTAACTCTTACTCCTTTATGCTTAAAATAAATTATCCTGTAAATACAAGCTTCCAAATGTGGAAATGGAAAGAAAAAAATATGAAAAGAAAAATATGATAAATAACAAATAAAATAATACAAATCAATTTCTGTGTCTGGCAAGCGCTGTCTATCATTTTCAAATTATATCCCTCATGGTGATAGATCTTCTCTGACCATGTACTGTCTGTAAATTTAATTGATGCACCCTCATTCATAGATCATCAATGCTGTCTAGCTAATTTCTTTTGAAGAAGATGCTGGAGATCCACTGAAGATCATTGTCATCGATCATTATTTAATAAAGAAAGGCATCTCACATATCAGAATGCTTCTATGAGTGTGAAGAGCTGGTGTTAAGCCTCCTACAGCATACTTCTTTTAGCCAGATCACCTTTCAGTACCCTTGTTAGTATGTGTAGTTTTTCTAGAGTTTTTTTAATGCATAAGGAAATGGTGCAAAAAACTGTCCTTCCTGATTGTTAGCAGTCATTTACTTATTCTCTTAGGATGATTTCATGTAAATGTGGAGTTTTCTTTTTAACAATTAGCTTAATTCATTTGGTTGACTTCCATATCTTGAAGGTATTTCAGGTTTTGGTTTATATTGACTGATGAAGTAAATTACTGTTTATTCTTATATGATTGAAATTTGATCTCAAAATTGAACACATATGTCCATCTTGCTTTGTTAAGAAAAAATAATATGTTTGTCAAGATGTTGACTTTCTCATGCTTGCTGTATTTGTCTATTATTGTGTAATTATACATCAATGTAATGTTATAATAAATATTTATTGGGATTATCTTTTCATTTCCAAGTTTGGTTGCTTAGCAATATGCTTGAGCTTAAGTCATTATCTTGCATATTTTATTTAGGTTCATAGCATAATGTTGGTTAGTTGATGACTACAATACTCTTGGTTAGTCATATTGTCTATATATACATGGGTGTATTTATTTTCTTAGTATCTAGCTTGAAACTTGATCTTTCTTTATAACAAAAAAATATATAACTTGCTTATCACATTGTTTAGTGTATGTGTGTTTGAAAAAGAGTAAGCAATTGTTTGACAATTACTTGGTTAGGCTTAGAATGGTATAGCTTAGTGTAGGTGGGAGCTAGGTTGGAAGGTCCTTTATACTATATAACCAATATTTCAATATAAAACATTTATGAATCTATTTTTATATTTAACAATATATTCTTTACATTCATATATTTTTCATGCTGATTCCAGCTTTTTGTAGTAAAATATATTGTGATATTAATATTTCCATTGGTAGGAATATGTAAAATATTTTATAACACAAGATTAGTTTACTCATTAAATTTCTTTCAGCAGACATACATATTTGCATGAATTAAAGATAGATACTTTTAAAAAAACCAAGACTTCTTTTTATTTCTTCTAAAATGCACATATTTTAATCAGTCATTTTATGTAAAAATTACAGCTTTTCCATCCAAGTGATAATAATATAATATAATGTTAATCTTCAAAAAAAAATTACATTATAGTCCACTTTATTTTAAATAAAGAAAGTCATTTAAAACAAAGTTTATTCATCAGTTTTTATAATAGGCAAATCTTTTTCTGACATATAAATTCAAAAGTCACTTTTCCAATTTTTGAAACATATCACTACTTGCAGTTATATAATTCATTTGAATTGCTCTTTTAAGATAAACTAAAAATAAAGCATTTTATTCGCAGTCATATAACAATAAATTATATACTCATACTTAAAAAAAATTATCTCATCCAGGTTTTAATTCAGGTGCTTAATATTAATTTATCCTTCTTTTCCTTCTTTTGAAATTCATAAAATTATTTGAATAACTCATAACAAATATCCTTTTTATACTTATTACCTTAAACTTTCTTAAAAGATTATATTTATCAGAGTTAAGTAAAGTTATTAGAAATAAATGTTCATTCATTCTAAATATATTAAACATATTAAATTCAAAGTTCTTACATGTCCCCAAATTTCTTCTGGTCCTATGATTTATCTTCTCATAGTATTTAATATTTTACCAGAATTTTGATGACTACTATCAGCTTCCATAATATTATCGCAGTTCCTAATTAAATTTTGAAGTAAAATTTAGCTTATAGGAAATAACTTGATTTTATTCAGACATTATTTTAAAACAGTTACTCAAAATTATACTTTTAAAACTTTTAGATAAAAAATAATTTTTCATTAAAAAAATTATAACTTTTAACAATTAGACAAACAAAAAAAATAATAATCAATTTCTTAATTTACATTCTCATTAATACTACACTAGACTGATCAAACAGCTCTTTTTATATTGATTTGATTTAGTAATCTCATTGGTTAACTCTGCTCCTTAACACATACTAATTTACATAAAAATTAAATGTTATCTCTAAAAAATTAACTATGACTCATCATTTATTAAATATTATATCAGAATTATTTAACACTTCTAAATACTAAAAATCTTTATTAAACAATTTAAAATGTTTTTTTAATAAATTGAAATATTAATTTTCAAGCAAAAGTATTATTTAAGCAACACAATAAAAATTACAAATATTAATTTGCAACATTGAAATGTTTCTAATTTTATTAACACAATATAAATCAATACTTTTTGTCTACAAATATCAAAGCTCACAGACTATTACCAATACTTTTAAGACATGTGACACTTTCAGAACATTCTAGACTAATATTTAACTATTTATGATTTAATAATGATTTTAACAAATAATTTTTTTAAAACACATTAAACATATTATACAATATTTATTACTGGCATTTAACTATTGTATTATTATTATATCAATTAAATCTAATAAATATAAATTTATTTTGTCTTTTAAATGATATAACTTTAAAATATTTTAAATCCCTTTGTAAACTTGTAGTTAACAAGTTTGAACTTATCCTACTTATAAAATCACTATAACATAGTATAAACTAACACAAATTTATTTCTTTTAAAAAAATAGCTATATTTTACTCTTCTTAAAATGGCTGTACTAAGCACACAGGCACAATATATATATATTATAACAGTCGGGGTGTATTGGAAGTTGGAGTCTTACTGTATCTGCCATACAGGGTGCCACCAGGCTATTGGAACCTGGAAAATTTATATAGTAGGCATATACATACTGTTAAGATCTAATTTTTACATATACGTTTTATTCCGACCATCAGCCCATGCCACCTGTTCAGGGAGCAGCAGAGATAATTTATAATATAAATTCTTATAAGTTTTAATAAAGATTTACATTCTCAAAATATATTAATATATAAAAAAATAAAATAAGCCACTGCCAGTAATTAACACACAAAACATTTATTGATGCACATATATAAATTTGAGGAATAAATTTAGATATTATTAATTTTAAATTATTATTTAGAAAATCTGCACAGATGGACATTTTAATAATATTTTTACTTCAGAATGTTGTGTGTAGATAGGCTACATAGATTACTCAGTTAAAACTTTTCAAAACAATTCTTCAATCTCAGACTAAAAGCTTGTAGCCAAACCAACACCTGCTTCCAGATATATAGTCACAACCAATGCAATATGAAGACGCTAGCATAAAACCATGCTGACAGGAATGTGCATCTGACAGTGTGAAATTATTTGAAGGACATGATCCTCATCCAGTGCAGGAATGTGTGTCTGTCTCACGAAAAAATCATGTATATACAATAATTAAATAGAAATGCTACATATGGGGGAGAGCGGTCTATATGCCAACTTATAGACTTTATCCATACAGCTAAAAAAGGGGTCAATGGTGCAGAAAATACATCCTATCCATTGCAACACAATGACTACATCTTTGGGTCATGCATTCAATTGGGCTTTACCCTATATGCTAAACATATTTCACATTATGTTGATATAAACACCATATATCCCTCCACCAGCATCGACCTAACCATGAAACAAATAGCCTGAAATTAAACCCATTCAAAATAGACATAAACGATTAAAATATAAAGTCATTGATGGAATTGCAGAGGGAAATTTACAATAAACCCAATGGCACTCATCATAAGGTGCCGCATTTACCCCAATAACTTAAAAGATATACAAATAAATACATTTGGACACTCAGCATGAGGTGTCATATTTACTGATACCTATATATTTTAATCTTATGAAAATAAAAAAAAGAACATTAATGAATCTATGCAGCTATCTACACCCAACTTAAATTTAATACATTCAAATAATTTAATCAATAAATATTAATAAAAAATGGAAATGATTATATTAGCAAACTCAAATATATAAAATTAAACATCAATAATTGATTTTGAAATCTTAAAAGTCAGATTAAAGTTCATTTTAAAAATTAGGTTTAGTTGATTATTAAAATCTTGACAAAAGTTCTTAATAACTTTTTTAAAATTTTACAGTTCATATCTTACAGTAGAAGAGCTCCCAGTTCCTGGTGCCAATTTCCGCAAAGTCTTTATTAGTCTAACTTTCATGGAAGACCAGTCTGTTCTGGAGATGGCCTTAGCTAGTTCAATCAGGTATTATTTTATTGTAGGACCCATATGATTCGGGTCTACAATAGTGCCATTCATAAATTAACAGTCACTTCATTTGAAATAAGAGAGTGAAAAGTGCATCTTTTCATCCTTCTCAAAAAAATCAAGCTAGAACTAACTCTCAATTTGAATTGTTTCTTTTTATAGTAATCCTCCAGATTCATTGAACCTAGTTTTCTGTTCCAATGATTTTCATTAAGGTCCGAGCATTGGTTACTGCTTTTATTGGACATTCTAGTTTTTTTATTCTCTTATCTGACTTTTTTTAATTATATAAGAGCCCCAAAGCAAGTTTTCTTTTTGTTTAATTAATAAAACAATCATTTCCATTTACTGAGATTACATAGGAATCTTTTAACAAAAATATTTTATCTTTAGATCTTGTACTTTTTTTTATAAAAAAAGTATGTTCAAATACTTTTTTTTTCTTTATTTAAAAAAAAATACTTTTAACGTTTTCCATAGTGTGACAATATATATGTTAAACAACTCTTTTTAATTTTTGCTTTTAGTTTTTAATAAATTTATTTTTATTTACAAACTTTTTATTTTAATTTTAAATTAATGTAATGGCATATTATATACCATTACAATATATATATATGTCTCATTTTATGTGGATTATTTTAATGTGATTTTGAAGTTATGCAATTCATGTTTCTTCTTAATATCATTCATATTTCACTATATTTATTAGATATTAAGAAATTTAAATTATTAACAACTTATTTTGACTTGAAATACTTTTTTTTTTTCAAAAATATAACGTTATATTAGCAGCTAATGTGAATATGGCCTGAAGCTGTATTTAGAATTTTAGCTTCTATGTAAATAACCTACTTATATTAATGAGTAAATAATAATAATAGATTTATATATACATATAAAAATATCACAATAAATATTCAAAAATTTTAAACTTTTAAAACATATTTTGTTAGATATTAACAGAAATAAATATTTTTTAGATTTTTAAAATAAATAATAATGAAGATTTTATTGATTTTATAAACTGAGAATAATCTTTCTAATGATAATGTGGAATCTTTTTGTTTTGATAGTGATCTCATTTTTTTAATATAGAGACAGAAAACTATTAACACAGCACAAGATTGAAAGTGGCGCTAGTTGCACATCATGTCATGAATCTGATTTCTTACTAGTTCACAAATAAATGCATATTGTCAAATAGTGGTAATGATTAAAATATGTATGAAAAATGTAAAATTAAATACTGTAGTTAATAAAAAAAGTAAAAAAAAATTGTCTTGTATTATTTTTTTTCAAATATTTGAAATTTTTTATTAGTCATATTTTATTTCCTTATTTTTTAACACAAATTTTAAAGTAATTTTTCCATGTTGCTTTGCTTTTATGCTGCTTTCTGAAAATTACAGAACCTATACCCCATTTTTCAAGGTAAGTTAAGTTTATTTTTGTGCAATTTCTTTTGTGTGTTTTTTCTGAGGACCTATCTACCACATAAAATGAAACCCAGGTGTGTATATATATAAGTTAAACATTACTATTTATTTGTATGGCAAAAGTCTCTTCAGCAACTCTGCAAAAAATACTAAGAAGATATTTAATTTTACTAATAGTTTTGGAGAGTTCTTACTATTTGATGTACAACCATCAAAACATCACATGATCACTATTTCATATGCTTACACATGCTGTTAATAGGAGTACCAAGCTATCCATACAGCAGTGCCATCAAGTGTGAACCTTTATAATCAATGGATGTAGGAAAGTTTTTGCATAAAATCCCTATCTAGTGCCTACTTATCCGACATTCCCAGACTAGTTTCTAGATTGTGTTTTTCATCAGTGAGGAGCCTTGGATTTGAGATCACTGCACCTACACTTTAGAATTTAATGCAACTCCTAGCAGCCACCTTTTACCTATTTGGTTAACTATAAAGCTAGGAATCAAAGATGAAAACACCATAATGGTTTCAACTTAAGTTTGAATCTATATGATTATGCAAGTGAATGAGCTTGGGCTGGAAACATTATTTATGTGTTTTCATCCCCTAGCTTTATAGTTAACTGAATAGGTAAATGGTGACTGCTGTAGGATTGCATTATATCCTAGGGTCTAGGTGCAGTACTCTCAAATCCAAGGCTCCTCATGGATAAAGTTACAAGCTAGAAACTAGTCAGGGAATGTTGGATGAGTAGTCACTAGATATGGATTTTATGCAAAAACTTTTCTTCATCCATTGATTACAAAGGTTCACACTTGATAGCACTACTATATGAAGAGTTTGTTACTGTTTGATATACTGTGTTGTTTAGTGGAACAATTGTCTACTAGATTCTAGAATATGGGATTTTAGGATTGATTCTGGTGCTGGGTCTTCTGACACTCAAACTTCTTATGAACTCTTGAACAATAAAGCCATTTGAATGTCACTCCTCCATTATAATAAAAATAATTTTCTCTGATTTGATGTAGTTTTTAAGCAAACATGATAACAAGTCCAATATAAAATAAGACTTTCAAGCTTAGCATTTGCGTTCAATTTATAATTAGTGATTGTTTTTTTTTCATATGTCAAATGTGTTGACGTTGATGTGAAATTTGTTTTTTTTTTTGTTAATTATATTCCTAAAAAAATTATTGATGCAGTTAAAGTAAATTGTTTAGTTCTTAAACACTCTTTGTATAATTACAGATATATTTTTTTTCTTGTATTTTATTTTAAGATCAATCTCACCAATTTCTTATATAGAAAATAATTCAATTATAAATATGCTTGTTTTTAAAATCAAAAATAATAAGTGTTTAAAAGTAACTTTAAAAAAGTATTATTATTTTTAATCATCTTATAAGAAGACATTTATAGTGAAAAAGTGAAAGCAATTATTAATGTATAAATACTAACACAAACAGCAACTTATCACTACATAGTTGAAAAATAATGTATTGCCTTGTTTTTTTTAAATATTGATCTTTTAAGTGAGTATTTCTAGCTTAAAATCATTTGTATAAGTATTTAAAATCTATAACTTACCATCCATTTGCAGTAAAGTACTAATTTTACTTAAAGTAGATTAAAATATTTTTCTGATGTTATCTATTTGATGAAAAAATAATAATTTTAAACTGGATAACATTAAAAATATTCAACTGCAGTTTAGGTAATTGTACCCATCATTAATGATATCCATCAAACAACTTTTGATTTGGATAATTCAATAATATTTTGATGTGACTTATTGTTCTAATGTTTAAATATAGAAAGAATAACTCATTTCTTAACTTTTTATGTATGTATTAATTAGCATCATTTTTTATATAAGCATATCCAAATTCAAAAATCTTATTTGTTGTCTTGCATTGGTGGTCGAGAGGTCAGCGCGACTGCCTTGCACTTGCAGGCAGTTGCCCAGGTTGTGGGCTCACGTCCCGGCCGATGCTATGACACTTTTAAAAAAAATCTTATTTGTTTGTGTGTGTGTGTGTTTGTTTTACTATATATTTGATGCAAAATTTCAGAAAAATTTCGTTCCAGTGTTGGCATAATAGGTTCATTTCATTTACCATGAATTATAACGAAAGAATAATAATATTTTAAAGAACAAAGTACATAAATGATAAATAACAAAGCAACTGACAATACGATTTATTAAAAATATATTGATATTACATTAAAATATAGAAATATGCTGATATTTTGTTCCATATATTTTAGAAATAGTGAAAATATGTCAAATAAAATGTGAAGGCTGCTACAAGACAAAAAATAATAACAAATATATTGAAAATGCATAAAATTATAAACGTGATTGCAACAATATTTAAATGAGAAAAAATTGTTGATTTATAAATATAAATCGAATTATAAACATTACAATTTTACATTAAAAATAATTGAGTTTGTAAATAATTGCAGTGAAAGCAAGAAAAAAAATATATAAATATTGTTCTTCCCTTAATATTGGCAGAGTGAGGATCTGTATTTATTTAAATAATAAAAAATATTTTTAAATCATTAAAATAATAATAATCATAACTGAACAAAAAAAAACAGTAATATATAATTAAATAACATTGCCTTTTAGCAATGTTGATTTCCTTCATTAACTTTTTATTAATTTTCAATTCTAATTTTATTCTAGCTACTTTTATCTTTATTCCATTTAATCTTTATCTCGTTTCCCCCCATTTGCTTTTGAATATCCAGTTTATACTCTCTAATAGTCTTTCTTTTTTCTTTTACATTTTCTAAAGCTTATCAGCTACATTTTAGTTTATTTATCCTATTGTTTTCAAATAAACATTGAATGCAATCTTTTTCACTATATCCATGCATTCTTCTTCTAATCTTTTAAAATTTTTATCTTTCATAATTGCTTCAAAAATAATATTAAATCTACTCCATATAAACTCGGTATTTACTTTCCATCTATCATCATCAACTTTTTTATTTCTTAGCATTTCAGATGTTTCTAATTCTAACAAAATAAAGTATAAACACTATTATATTTTTTATCCCTCATCAAACACTTTAATACTACATTTTTCATCCCTCATCAAACACTTTAATTCTTTTCTTCATGTCTATTTTTTCATTATCTTTCAACATATTGTCAACAATGTACTTTAAATTATGCCTTGGTTATCTAAATGTTTCTCATATATTTTACTTGAATTCCCTATTTTCAATCCATCTTTCATGCTATTTAATAATAATCCATTCATATTCTACACTCTATTAATTAAATTAATATGATCTTTATATTATCTACAATCAACATTTTATATTATGTATAATTAAGATTTTACTATTATTTACTCTAAATTTATTTATATTTCTGAATAAACAATACCAAAATGTGAAAAAAAATTGGAGACATATGAAGAAAAAATATATAAAAGAAAGGGATGTTACATTGCTAAATACAGAGGGAATGTAAAGACTAAGAACAACTTGTATTTACTTAATAAACTTAGAATAAAAACTTTGTATCAATGAGAACTTTTAAGTAAATTCACTAGAGAACTTATTTTTTTAAAAAGGGATAGTGTGGTGGATGCAGAATTTAATAGAGCATTTAAAAAAGAAATGGTAGTTGAAATGACAATAGGTATTGGGAAGATATATGAGATTTGGAAAAGGAAAAAGATTTTAAGTTGTTAGCTAGCTAAAAACCAGTGTCAATAATTTCTGTAGCTTATAAATTATTTATATATATTATAATGGATAGGTTGAAACATGCATGAAAATGTATGAAACTTTCAGTGAGATTCAGAATGGATTTCATTCAGGAAGAAGATATGACATAATGTATTCATTGTAATTCAATTAATGGAAATGTTTTATAAGAAGAAAAACTACTATTCTTTGCATTTTTAAATATAAAAAGACTGATGATAGGGAATATGAAATAGATTGTGGTGGTGATGTCTTGAAAATATGAAACTAGTCTTAACATTATTAAAAACAATGAAGTCTTTGCAAGAACAATTTTTATCAATATTTATTAGATGATATATAATCAGTAGCCGTTATATATATAACTGAATTGAAACAGAATGTTCATTATTACTTTTATTTATTTTGTTCCTAAAATAATTGGAAATTGAGATATAATGATTAAATATAGGATGAGGATTTCTGTAGTTGAAGAATACATAATATAGTATCCTTTTTTTTGCCCAAGTGATGTAGCTTTTTTTTTTTTTTACAAACAGTGGTTAAGATGTGGAGGTGTTATTAGGAAATAACTATATGTAGAAAGAAGTATAAAATTAAATTAACTAAAAAAGCATCTAACATTCTAGTAATTAATGGAAAGCATAAAAATAAAAGCAGAAAGTTGGAAGATATTTGTCTTAAAGAAATGAAGGAGTATAGATATTTAAATACTTCATTAAATGAAAAAGGGAATTATATGGAAATTTGAGAATTAATATTTGTGTCATTTATTGAATGGTATAAGTGTCAGATATATACCATTAAAATATAAAATAAAAATGTAACTCTTTCCCAATTCTTTGTTTTTCCCGAAAATGCCTCTTGTGCATAAAGATAAAGTCTGCACTTAACAGCATGAGCAAAAGATAATCTCTTGTTCATAAGTCATGCATACAATCAATAGGTTACCTTTTAGTCATATAGCATTATGGAAGTGCTTGACATTTTATATTTAAATATTCAGCTACCAATATGCACTGGGGCTATATCAGTGGAATATGTGCACATATGAAAGAGAAAACGATGTTTATATTGATATACTAATCTAGATGAGCTTAAGATACCTAGGATTTGATGGCATCCCTTTGCATTGAATTTTTATATTCTATAATTTCAAATGTCTAATGGAAATCCTCATAAATTGTGGTTAAGGTAATCATTTATTAGGTTATAGAGATTATGTAAATAAAATTCATATATATATATATATAGAGAGAGAGAGAGAAAGAGGCAAGTAAACCAGCATGATATGTAATGGTTGGGAAATAAGCAGATACATAACCATAAATTAGATAGGATTATATATAATCCTATCTAATTTATGGTTATGTATCTGCTTATTTCCCAACCATTACATATAATCCTATCTAATTTATGGTTATGTATCTGCTTATTTCCCAACCATTACATATAGATGTTTGCAGTACATACTTTTACCTGCTGTACTAATTTAATACAGATACACTATATTTTTATTTTTATATAATAACAATAAAAACTAAATAAATTTTAGTAAGAGAATATACAATGTATTAAATAAACATGTAAAAGTAAAACATACACATGTTATAACAGAGCAATAAACATTAATTCATGATTCAAGTAATTCTAGCTTAAAATTAGGATAATTCTTTTTTAAGAGATATTCAGCAACTTATTCCTATTAATTATTCTTAATTTATGTTTTTTTCCAAAAACAATTTTTTTTATTCTATACAGTACATTAAAACTATAATCTACCTATGTAACTATATCAGTGTTATTCATCATTATCATCATCATGAACTATTATCAATCCACTACAGGATGAAGGTCTCTCCAAGTTCAATCCATCTTCTCCGATTTTTAGCTTCTCTTCTCCACCTCATTCCTGCACACTTTCTTATTTCATCCATCCATCTCACATGTGGTCACTTTCTGGGTCTTTTACAATTTCTTGGAATTCAGTTTAATATTTCAATTGTCTATCTATTATCATCTCTTCTAGCAATGTCTAGCCCAACTCCACTTCAGTCTTTTAATTTTTTCAATGAGGTCAATAACACCTGTTTGTTCTCTTACCCATATATTGCATTTTCGACCTCTTCTTGTTACTCCCAACATGCATCTCTCCATACTTCTTTGAGTGGTCTGAAGTCTTTATATTGCTCTTCTATTAAGTGTCCAAGTCTCAGATCCATAAATAACAACTGGTAAAACACATTTATTAAAAACCTTCCTTTTCAAATACATAGGCATATTTACTTTTAGTATCAAGTTATTTCTACCAAAAGCATTCCAAACAAGTTTAATTCTATTATTAATTTCATCCATTATGTTTCCATCTGTATTAATAATCTGATCAAGGTATTTGTAGCTGTTAACTTTTTCTGACTCATCATAATCAATCTTTATTTTCATATTTTGAGAAAATCCATTAAACATTACTTTTTAACATTTATCTTTAGTCCTACTTTAATCTGATGACACCTGCAACATTTCCTGCAGCTCTAAAGTATTATTTGCAAAAACAACTACATCATCTGCAAAATCTAAATGACTTAAATAATCTCTATTTACTTTCACTCCTTTAGCTTCCCATTTTAATCCACAAAATATTTATTGTAGCATTGCTGTAAAAGGTTTTGGAGATATGGAGTCACCCTGTCTTACACCCTTCTCAATGTTGACTTTCCTAGTATCATTACGTAATCTAATTGTTGCTGTTGCATTTTTACAAATATTTTTTTAAAATATGACAATATCCTGGATCTATACCTTGATGATTAAATGCTTTAATCACTGAAGAAATGTTTATAGAATTTCATAATCTACAAATCCAAAACATAATGGCAACTTATATTTATTTATCCTTTCTATAACTTCTCTCAATACATGGTATCATAAATAAAACTTTCAATTCTAATTAATCAAATTTTTCATATCAATATAAGTTGTATATATTAAAATATTACCACCTAGAAAATAATAATATTACCTGGAATTTTTCTTTCATTACAGTGTCATGAACATGCCTTATAACTATAAAAAGTTAGTATTATAGAGAACCATTTTTTGGAAAACAAGATACATCTGATTGTATTACATATTCCAAGCATATACAATCAGTTTTATGCTAACCACTGCTTTCTTATTTTGCATTGACAATTAACAGTACTTTTGAAATAGCAGCGCAAATTCTGCTTATGAAGATCATGGTGAATTATTTTGCTAAACATTGTAGTATGATATATTTTAGTGATGCTTTACATTTTTAAGCAATTTTTAATCATTTTCTCTTAATAAACATTGATTTCTAATCATAAACTGTTTTAGAATTTTTTGTTCATTAATTAAGTGTATTGCAATTAATTTATTTTTGCTGCTGTGTTTATTTGTATATATATAAAGATTAAATAAAAATATTATTTAAGTAAATGTTAACTCATTCTAAATAATAATGTCTAGTGGTTATAAACATTTTCTTTGGGTGTTAGAAATTTCTGAACTTTTAGATTAATGATAATGTAACCATATCAGTTCAATTTCGATAAAGACTATAAATGATTTAGTGCTATTTTGTATGTGTTTAATGATCAACAAAAACAAATATCAAGAAGTAATTAGTTTTTTGAGACAAGATATTAAAATGTAGAAGATACAATGATTGAAACTCAGGAAAGCATGAGCACATTAATCATAAAAGATAGCTCACAGTACAAGATGGGAGTTTTTTGGGATTCTAATAATGAACAAATAACATTACTGAAGACATAGATAAAATCATGAAATCGGGGCAATGCATCATCACAAGATTGTTATAAGAAAATGGATAAAATTTCATTTGTGGATAGTGATAGCCAATAAAAAGTGAAAATAAAGAAAATTATAATCTAGATACAAGAAAGCAATATAATTATTATCGATGACAATGACATAACTCTGTATCGCAACGAAATTTTTTTACATTTAAATTGTAATTTAAAAAAAAAAAAAACAATCAAAATTAAACAATATATATATATACGATTATTATAGTTCACTTTAAAATCAAGGTGAAAGAAAACTGATGATTTTTATTCTAATTAGTACATCGTCAATTAAAAAATATTGTTATGTTAAACATGTAAATAAATTAATTCATTTTAATTTTTGCTAAAAAAAACAACTCCTGTTTGCAAATCAGGCTAAAGAATTACCAACTAATATATATATATGTTGAGTGTGATAAAATAAATATTAAAAAATGAGATTATCATTTTATTCTCTCTACCAAACTATTCAAAATTTTATCTGATTTTACAGCACAACTTCTAATCCATATTTAATTAAAATAAAGAGCTTCAGGACTATCACATACTAAAACAAACAAAACAAGATTAGTTAAACAAGTGGAAAAAAGCCTCCAAGTATAGAGTTTATATTGAGTTTTTAAAATTATTACACACATATATAAGTTTAACTCAGTGAAAAATATTTAAAAAATTATCTGTTGTGAGTATATAATAACTCACATTAAATGTAATATTTTTAAAACTAATACCAAATGACACTGAAATCATATATATAAAATTTGGATAGAATAATAGAAACATTCTGTTATAATTAACTTTATTTTATATGAGATAAACTTATCTAATGCTTATATTTAAAAAAAAACATTTTGGGTTTTAAATATAGGGGATGTGAACACAGACTTTTAAGCGTCCTTTTACTACTGATACACATGACAACACACATATAGAAAAGATAAATAATTGCCAATAAACGTATTTCGTGCTAAACCAGCACTCATCAGTTGGTCTAGATTATCATCCCCCCCACACATATATATAATCAGTGCTCAGTTTATATTAAGATAGCAAATCTTCATACTTTAATGGAAAAGGTTCAATCTACTGCAACTCTTCAGCCATCCATTCTATTGAAAATCTGATGAAGGAAAACCCAAATCCCATGCTGATGCCAATATTATTGCCATGCCCATGTTGACCTCAAGTCACTCTGGCCCCTCATATATAGGACCTTATGATGGGCAGGATGCAGGTTTAATGTGTAAGACTTGAAATTTAGGCATTCTTCATATACTTGGAACTCAATTGTAAATATAGGGGATTTGAACACAGACTTTCAAGCACCCTTCAACTATCCACACTATCTCTTACTACTAATACACATGACCACACACATGTAGAAAAGATAAATAATCACCAGTATATATATATTTGATGCTAAACCATCACCCATCAATTGGTCTAGATTATCATCTCCCACACATATATATAATCAGTGCTCAGTTTATAATAAGTATGAAGATTTGCTATCTTAATATAAACTAAGCACTGATTATATATGTGTGTGGGAGATGATGAGTGCTGGTTTAGCACCAAATACTTATATTAGAGATTATTTATCTTTTCTACATGTGTGTGGTCATGTGAATCAGTAGTAAGATATAGTGTAGATAGTTGAATGGTGCTTGAAAGTCTGTGTTCAAATCCCCTATATTTACAATTGCATTCCAGATATATGAGGAATGCCTGTATTTCAAATCTTACTTTGGGTTTTAGTAAACTCATCAATTAGTGAAAAATGTTTAAGTAAGATAATTAAAAAGACTCTAGGACATATGTAATAACACCCTTATGTTCAAATCAACATGAAATTACATAATTGTATAAATTGGAAATTAATCATTTGAAAGTCACCGATAATGTCTAGAAACAATATTCATAATATCAAATCTGGTCTTCCAAAATGTTTTAATAGTCTGCAGAAGATTGTATATATACAGAATAATGATATAAATCAAGCGATAACAATTGTTATTACCATAGTAGGTTAAAATATATTAGAAATCCAAGATAGAAAACCAAATTTAGTACGCGACCTCTGCCATTTTGAATTTCAAAAATAGCCAAAAACATCGTCTGACACATCTAAGTGATAAAAAACTATGCGAAAACAGAAAAAATTTAGAACTTTGGTCACGTGACTTGGAAAAACTCTCCAAAACGCACAGTTAAAAAAAAAAAAGCCAAAACAAGAAAAATTAACATTTTCTCATTTTAAATTATAAATCAAATAATTATATATAGAGAGAGCAAGATTACTATATTTAAATCTTAATCAATAAATGCTAGTTATCATTGCCTAAAAAAGTACTTGGTAGCATTTTGATGTGGCTGATATGTGATATCTAAGGCACCCCCCCCCTTATACAAATTAAAGTAATATATATGCGATATATATATTTCACACAAATAAAATTATGAGTACGTAAAATAAACAAATAAATGAAATACGATAAATAAATGAATGGTTAGTGTTTTTGAAGGAATACCTTCATTATCAAAGCTGTGGTTAAATGAATTGCGAAGTAAAACTGTTGCTATAAGAAATGCAAAGTGTATGCAAATTTAGCACACAGCTTTGATAATGAAGGTAAATAAACCCAATAGCCATTTATTTATTTATCATATTTCATTTATTTGTTTTCTTTACGCACTCATAATTTTATTTGTGTGAAATATATATCTAACATATATTACTCAATATATATTATTTTTATTACAGTACTCTTTGCTCTTTAGTTCCTCACACTTACAGTCGACCATTTGTTTTCCTGCTCTTTGTTTTATTTTATATTTGACACCTTTGAACATCCAAAGGTGTTTGCCTTTGTGGATAAAGATGCACCGCACTTATATTTCTTCCTCTCTCCCATTGTCTACTTTTACATTCTTATTTAATAGTTTTCAGTTTTATATATGTTTCTTACATTGTAGAGATGTCTGCCCATCCTTGCATATGTATTAAATGCATATGTATTAAATGGATTATGTCCTGTACATGTGGTGTTCAGATTGACCTTAGGTCAACATGGGTGTGACAAGAATCTCGGCCTCAGGGTGGCCTTCGAGCATTCCATCTTCAGATTTTCAATTGGATGGACGGTTGAAGAGTTGGATTGTGTAGTAGATTGGAGCCTGTCCATTAAAGTATGAGGATTGTCTATCTTAATATATATCTGAGCACTTATAGTATATATGTGTGGGAGATGATAATCTGGACCAACTGATGATTGCTGGTTTAGCATGAAATATGTATATTGGTGATTATTTATCTTTTCAGTATATATGTGCTTGAGTGTATCAGTGTTATTAGATAGAGTGGAGAGTGATGCATCATCTGAAAGTCTGTGCTCATATACCCTATATTACATATATAGACACAGGTATATAATAAGCCTGTGTTTCAGTTATTATATATGTTTCTTTTAACTGTAAAATGCTTAACTTAAATAATTTAGATTTTAGCTTTAGAAAGATGCCATAATATTATATATACACACACGCACCTATTACAAATGTGTGCGGATTTTAATATTACATTTTATACACCATGGGAGATAGTTTGTTTTTAAGTAAAATGAAGCAAGTATATCTGCATACAGATGATATTCACCGCTTCAATATATAAAATCATATCTCAACAAATAATTTTAAAAATGTTTAGAAAAATACGCAAAACCACTCTCTAATTATTTTGTATATAAATTCTGAGAATTAAAAAGGAACTTTCTTGATATGATGTGGAGAACCGAATAAGGCGTATTAAGCCTCTTACTATGTGCGGATGTACATATAAATATTACCCCGGTCACTATTAAAGTTAGTTATATACAGCTTACTTGTACACAAACATATATACGTGTTAAAATATAAGAAGATAAAACTCATTAAAGTCTTAAACAGTGAGGATTGCCAACTCCTCTACAAGCTTTATGATAAATGCTTAGCCAGAGCCAGCACTTAAAATATCTCTGTCAGGAACCCCTCCCCAAACCCCTGACCATGGTTTCGTGCTTTGGCACTCCTCAGAGAGGTGTCAGGATAGGTTCATTTGCATTTCATCTATATCAGATCTACTTTGATTATGTCACTATAATCTGTATCTCTATTAATATTGAAATGAGTTTTACTACCAACAAAGGAAAACAAAAACATATTTTAAATAAATGTAAATATTTTTTTTAAATATTTATTTTAATTAATCATCGCTTTGTGTCTGTGTTTGTAATGAGTAATATATATTAGATATATATTTCATATAAATAAAATTATGAGTGCGTAAAGAAAACAAATAAATGAAATATGATAAATAAATAAATGGCTATTGGGTTTATTTACCTTCATTATCAAAGCTGTGTGCTAAATGAATTGCTGTGTGCTAAATTTGCATACACTTTGCATTTCTTATAGCAACAGTTTTACTTCGCAATTCATTTAGAAACAGCTTTGCTAATGAAGGTATTCCTTCAAAAATACTAGCCATTCATTTATTTATCGTATTTCATTTATTTGTTTATTTTACGCACTCATAATTTTATTTGTGTGAAATATATATATTGCATATATATTACTTTAATTTGTATAAGGGGGAAGGGGGTGCCTTAGATATCACATATCAGCCACATCAAAATGCTACCAAGTACTTTTTTAGGCAATGATAACTAGCATTTATTGATTAAGATTTAAATATAGTAATCTTGCTCTCTCTATATATAAATTATTTGATTTATAATTTAAAATGAGAAAATGTTAATTTTCGTGTTTTGGCGGAGTTTTCCAAGTCACGTGACCAAAAATTCTAAATTTTTTTCTGTTTTCGCGTAATCTTTTATCTCTTAGATGTGTCAGACGATGTTTTTAGCTATTTTTGAAATTCAAAATGGCAGAGATCGTGCACTAAATTTGCACCGAAAACTTTTTCATGATAATTCAAAAGGTCTGTTTTCTATAATTTATATTTATATTGTCATCATATCATAGCATTTATTCTCAAAATGGATGTTTTAAATAATAACCCAGTTAAATATGCTGTAAAATCTAATGTTTTTTTCTTATGTTTGAAATTTCTAGACGTGGCAATAAGTGTTAAAGATTGTTTTTTTTAATGGTAACTGTAATTTTGTAATATTATATTCACACATTTCAGAGAAAAAAAGCTTTTAATGCTTTTTGAATAGTATTATTACTTTAATATAAATGGAGATGATGAAGGACTGCTTTTCACAAAATATCCCATAAGTAACATGCATTTTTTGTAAATAAAACAAATGTCTCCATTTGAAAACCAGACTTAATTTTATGATGAACTTCTTGTTAATAAAAATATTGCAAATATCAATAAAAGATTTTTGCTTTATTTCATGCTCATTGATAAAAATTATGACCTAAAGTAATTAGAAGTAATGATATTGGTTCTGTGAACTCACTTGTTTTGGTGAAATTAAATACTTGTACAATGCATGGATTGATTATCAGAATCATGTTGATTAAAGAAAAAAAGCATTATATAAAAATTTGAATGCATTCACATTCAAAACAATGACATCTTTATGATTATGATATAGAATGTAGAAAAACTTAATATTATTTGAACAATTATCTTAGTTTTATGCACAAAGATTAAAATTATGATAGAATTTAAAAATAAGACCTATCACAAATGTAATAATAAATAAATTGATGTTAATTCTTTAGAATCATTACTACTCATTCTAAGTTTCATTATCTCATAAACACTGTAATTGGTAATTTGAATTTTTAAATTAGTTATAAGCCTAAAGCATGAAATCATTTTAAAGAATGTTTTTGTTTATATGAAAAAGTCTGTACTTATATTTGCTACAAAAAAATCTTAAATAGTTTTCTGACAATCTTATAACACTAATAATTTGACTATAATTGCACCCACTGCTTGTCTGAATAATAAATATATGTGAAGCTTCATAAAAAAAATGATTTAAAATGATTCACTAACTAACAAGATATTTTAGATTGATTGAATTAATATGCATAGAAGATACAGTCCATTTGCTGATCATTATCATTTTATATATTCTTAAAGTGTTAAAAATAGCATATGGATCTGAAAAAATATAATCTTGTTAAATAAGTAAATGCATTGATTTTATATTATATTTCCATCAAAGAAGAAAGCATGTGATTTTTTTGAATAAAGATTCAATGTTCAAATGCTTAAATTTAGTAATATATTCAATCTTTTGATTGTGTTTATTTAGACAGGATATTAAGCATATAGAGGTTAAAGCAAGCTTCTCTAATATCTTTTTTAAAAAAGAAGAAAGCTTGCATAGACTTTAATGGGATGATTTAGAAAATTCCATAGTTATAATATCATTGCTTTAAAATATTTAAGTAATGTATATATCCATGAAAAAGTACTATCTGATTTTAAGTGCTACCTGATTTAGGATGATTTTAATGATGTTTATAAAAAAAAAAAAAATTATAGTAATTTTTATAAAACACCATTGTTAATCACAACAACAAAAATATATTTAAGAATTTTCTTGAATCAATGGTTTTCAGTCATAAATTAATAGTAAAAGAAATATAGTTAAAGGTTTTGGTACCAAACAAATAAATGCACAAACAAAAAAATATTGCAAGCAATGTGAGATTTATACATTTTTTAATTAAATTTTATCAAAGCATTTAGTTATTTTAAGAAGTTTATGACAGTATTTAAAAATAGTTTATGGTACATGAATTTTATATTATATGTATTGTACAGCTATTAATGTAAAATGTTTATATAATTTTATATTGAAGATAATAAAGATGAAACAAAATAATAATTATGGGGTTTCTTTTATATTTCTGAGAAGTCTATTATTGAATTCATAGAAATTATCTTGAATAAATAAACAATGATGAATTTAATCTGCACCTTAAATTTATGATGATTTTCATAAAAAAAAAAAAATTTAATCAAATTTTTTGTTTGTGCTTCATTTAATTCATTTTTTGAATAATTGCAGAGTTTACTTTCTGATATAGCATTTACTAATATGTGACCTTATTAAGAAATTTAAAATCCATTTATTCACCTTTTTACTTTTACTCATTGTGAAAACATTTTTGTTTGTTCAACATACACAACAGTGTAATCATTACAAAACTGTATGTGTACTAAAATGAACATTTAAAAAACTATTTTTAACTTTTTCTATGCAAAACAAAAAAAAAAATTATAGTCATAGTATTCCAGTCGTTTTTTTTTTTTGTCATGCATGTTACTCCTTGATCATCTATTTTTTGATAGAAAGTTTTAGATGAAGTTAATGAAATCCAAAAATATTTTCAAATAGCAGTTTTGATCAGTGAATAGTGAGAATCTTACACTCTAAAATTGCTACTTGAAGATTGAAGTGTAAATGTAGGCAATGTAATAAACTATCCAGTAATAAAATAAATATAAAATTGATAATCTTATATTTCCAGAAGAAGCCAGAAAGTTTACACTTGCTATAATGTAATAAATAGTGTTCATTATTATAGAGGTATTTTCAGAGATTTCTTTAGAAGAAAAATTTTAGAAGTTTTTAGTAAATACAATAAAATTTATTAATTTTATGTGGTTTTAAATAAAGAAATGTTGGGTATTTATAAACATGTTATTTTAAAAATTGGCTTTAGTCATGCTGAACATGCTTTCAGTGCAATATTTACCATAATCTTAGTTATCTTACATTACTATTATTTGTGATATTTAAGTATACTTGCTTATACTCAAGTTAATTTTAATTTATTGTGTAGTTATGTAAATTTTATTTGAAATCATGTTAGAGACCCCATTTATTTGAGATAGGGATACTGTGCCGGTCGGATTTGTATGTTCACGTAACAAGATCAAGCATCTAGGCAAAAGTACCTCAAATCCAATCGTGCGCAAGATACACAGGTCAGGAACACTCATGAACTCTGCCCTATTTGCCTATTTCCCAGATCTATAACATTATGAGCAACAATCCCGATGACATCGATTAATTTACTTCTCATCCGCCGGCATCGATCATCGGAGACACAAAAAGACTCTAGGCTAAACTTATATGATAGAATAACTTAATAACTAGCTATATTTTATGAGCAATGAAGGCTCATGACCTAGCATATTAATTATGTATTGAGCGGAGATCATCTAGTCATATTTAGCATAAGTAATAACTTAATATATTATCTTAACTAAAAGAAAGCAATGGTTCGAGTTTGATATATATATTTAAGATTTATTAATAACAAAATTATGTCGGGTTATTTACCTGACATGAGCCTCGTAAGTATTATATATATGTGTTTGATTCATATTTAACGATAACATTATAATTGCGGCTATGCCAATAATATATATGTGTGATTTAATGAATTAGCGCTATTAGAATACATTACTGGAATACTATTACACCCCCAGAGACGAAGAGCATTTACTTAATTTAAACAACAATAATTTTACAAGCAGATATTATATTTGGTTACATTCAATATTATTATTAATTTGGAGTTATAGATAATTAATGCGTGGGATGGGTAATGAATAATTATATAAACGATACTAAATCTATCGCATTAATACTTATATTAAACTAATGGAAATATGTCTGTTTAAAGAAATCATTTCATTACGGCTTATGAATACTTCTGGGTGACTAATAAGACACTGAAAGGCGGTGCGTGCATGGCGGCTGATTGGGTTGGTCCAATTATGGATCCTGGAGTGTGCTTCATGAATTTTTAATAACGAAGTGGACCGATTTCCTCTGCAAACGTAGGCAGGGTCGGTTTGACGAACGAAAGAGTCCAAGATTCCCTGGAGTGAAGTACAGGCGAATCATGGATGACGAAGAGTGGTCGGCAATGTCATTATCGGGCTGGATTTTCCAGAGCGATCCCCGTATAAAGCATGCACATAAGACCAAGGATGTCCCCAGGGTGGTTTTACAGCCTGGTTTAAGGACATTGAGAACGACGATGGGGCTCGACTGCGCGAATGCCTCCATGTGAGAAAGAAGCACAAACATATATATAATGAAATGGCCTTTATGCACATAACGCTTAATAATATAATATAAATATAATTCTAAAGATTAAAGATTATCGAAACATATTTATTGCCCACAAATTATGAAATATTCGGCGTAATGATATGGCTTCACTAAGCAAACATGGATAATAATTATACTTAAATATAAAACTAAGATCTTAAGATCCCCCTCCCCCTTACATTATGTTACTTAATATTATTCATTACTTTTTACACATTTAATAAATCTCAATTTTGGTTAATCAATGCCCTTGTGAAAATATATAAATGATTACAAAATAAGTGGGTGGTGGTAATAGCTAAGATGGGTTTTACATATATAATATAATTTAAGAATAAAAGATAGCGCATTATTTAGGAAGGAGAATGTGAAAAACAGACGTCAAATCTGTTTTTCTACAGTAAACATGAAAAATATAATTAGTTTATTTATCTAAAATCGCGAGCACCTGGGCAAGTCGAATAAGACTTGTTTTGATCAAATTATAAATTATTTACCCAGTAAATGATGGGTGGGGAAACGAAAATGAATTATATGCTGGCGATTTTAGAATACTATTGGCATTTATTTTAAAATATAAATACATAAATCAAATTGAAAATTGGTTGCCGCTTGAAAATAAAAGAAAAGAAAAACATTATATAGGAGGCTTAATATAGATTAGTTATATAGAGTTATAGAATACATATTTGAAGACATTTAATATAGATGATTTAAAATATAAATATTACAGAGAAGGCAGGATTTAGGAATTATAAGCGGTCAAAGTTCTTTTACCTTGATTATTTGGAAGAGCGTTTCACTAGGAATCAGTCCATCGGTATTATTTCACTAGATCTAGGGTAGCATTATTATTTGAGAGATAGCATTTCACTTTCACTGGAAAAATATACATAAAGTTCAGTAGTACGGGATGCAGAGCTTCGTTCATGGGAACAGCATATTAGAACGGAGGGACAAGGCGAAATTTCCTACTCACGACACATTGAGTGAGAATTAAAACTGGCGTGGAATATGTATAGCAACATAGTTATTTAATGGTCTCCTCCCTTGTGGATTCAAATCCAGCAGTATATATACTTTTATTTTGAAGCTGTAACTTAGCAACTACTGCTGGACCTGAGGCGGTTTAAGCACTTAAGTTTCATCTGGAATAGTTTGACCGGATACTCTTATCTAGTAAGATGTTTGAAACAATGCAAGTTTGTTATCAGTTTCTCGAACGATTGTTTTAAAATATATCTTATGATTTTAAAACAAGCTAGCATGGACAATTTCCACTAATGGGTTTATTTTATTATTACCAATTTGTAATCTTTTACTTTAATCTAAGGGGTCTTCCGGGTAATTGTTTTTCGAGAGACTTTTTAACAAGATTGCATAATTTCTGGCTACAAAATTATATATGAAAAAATAATAAGTTTCATATATAATACCTTATATATATATAATATAACTATTAATATATTCGCAATCTCCTACACTGAAATATATAGATATTTATTATTTACGCCCGCATACACATGAGAATATTATTATTAAATAAAATATTTTTAAATTAAAATACATGTGTTTACATTATTTATGTTATAATACTGACCGAAAGAAAAAATATATATTATTAGCTATGTATATACGTGTGTAAAGGTGGGTTTGAATACAGTTAGATGGTAGGAGATTGGATGTGGGCTGTGAAGCAGGATCTGAGCATCAGATCTGCTTCATTTTCCTGAACTTACCAAAAAAAAATGAAAAAAATGTTTAAAAAAAGAAAAAAAAAACCTTTTACTTGATGTCCAGGTAACTAAAGAACAACTTTGGATTGGCGATGTATCTAAAAGGAATTTATGATAGAAATCTCTGCTATATTAGAAATTTATGACTTTCATTTAAGATAGAATAGCTCTCTGCTATGTTACAAATTTTATGACTTATATTTATGCTAAAATACCCTCTCTGCTATATTAGAAATTTTTTTATGACTTTAATTTACGATCGAATATCCTAACTCTGTGTTATATTAGAAATTTATGACTTTCATTTATGATAGAATATCCTCTCTGCTATGTTACTAGAAAAATTTTTCACTGTCTTCAAAAAAAAAAACTCTGCTTGGTTAATTGAATACAATAAGATAATAATACAAAAACTATGCTATATATATAAAAATTATTCACTGTCTTCAAAATAAACTGCTTGGTTAACTGAATAAAATAAAATAATACAAAAAACTATGATATAATGTATACAAATTATTAAAGTCTTAAATCATTTACCATTGCATATCCATGTCGTCATGTTCTATCCGTCCAGCTTCTCCTCCCCCCATTCTACACTCTCCCCCTTGTTCTACTCTCCCCCTCCCGTACTCAATCTATATTTATTAAAATAACGATTGCTATACTACCTTTATTTAATATTAATTGTTACTAGATCTAGTTTTTACTGTGAAACATATATCTATAATGATTATTATTTAGCTCTTTAATGCAAATTACATCAAAAAAATCATTATAACTTCTACCTGGCCTTCTTTATTATGTCTTCTTTCGTTGTCTGTTTTTGGAGTTGTTCTTCAGCACCTGAAACATCTTAACAAAATGATTGATTAACGATTGCATTGCTACACTTGATGCACATATTTGAAAAAAAACAAAAAAACTCTATATAACTTTTATTATGAATCATTGCTTTTAAACTCTTTTTATTCTAAGTAACTCGATCACCTATTGGCAAATTTATAGTTGTATTAATACTGGGCGCCAGCCAAAGGAATAGGGTTATATGTTCTGACCAGATGATCCGCTATTATTGGGTTGTATACTTTTCTAAGATCTATACTTAAATCGCTATACATTTACAGCTTTAACAAAAAAAATTATTATGGCTTTAGCACCTATTTATATATATAAGAGGCTGAAAGTGTAACAAAAACTGTCATTATATATTATTAAAACATTTCAAAAAAAAATCTGCACATTTGCGATTATTTAGAATCTTTATTTTATTATTTTCAAGTGTTTTAAAAGCTGTCACTAATTTAACTAAGACTTGGAAATATAAATTTAAAATATTTATTTAAAAGATATATTAACAAGGAAAAAAAATTATATCTAACATCATTATTTAAAACATTTAGAAAGAATTATTATATATTAGTATTTAGCACACACACTACTATCTTTTTATCTTTAAATACTTAAGCCCCTTAAAAGCTGACATTAATTTAATTCTCTCAGACTTGGAACTATTATTATTTGAAACATTTATAAAAAAATTATATAGAACATCGTTATTTAAAGCATTTATGGAAAATTATTATATATTATTTAGCGCATACTTCAAAACTTGGGCATATTATATTTATTAAAATGAAAAAAAATTTATAAATCTCAATATTATTATTCTATATCGTACACATTTCTTTATCATCTTCTTATTTTAAATGTGAAAAACCCCTTAAAAGCTATCACTATTTTATTACATTGTAAACTCGAAAATACTTTTGTTATTTAAAATCATTTATGGAAACTTTTATATATATAAATGCTACTATTTAGAACACATACTTTATTTTTATTATCAATGTGGAGGCCCCTTAAAAGCTACCACTATTTTATCATACTGTAAACTCGAAAATACTTTTATGTTATTAAAATCATTTATGAAAACTTATATATATATAAACACTATTTAAAACACTTTTTACTTTATTATTATAACTGTGGAGGTCCCTTAAAACTACCACTATTTTATTTACGGGCATCCTGCATGTAATTTCACGTTCATGACCAAGGAAAAAAAACCATTATACAACATCTTATTCGCTTCTTTGAAAAAAACACATTTTATTTTATAAAAATGAGAGCCCCTTAAAAGCTGTCACTCTTTTATATCACTGGAAATTTACATGTATACGAAAACTATAAACATTATTTGGGAAAGCACTTCTTTATCTTTAATTAGTATGAAAGTGAAAGCCCCTTAAAAGCTGTTACTTCTCTTTACTTCTTTTTAAAAAAAACTCACGAGAATTATACATGTAATTAAACAATCCAAAACAAAACAAAACTCTCCATATAGTAGTGCCATCTTGTGCTAACAAGAGCAATCAATGGATGCCAGAAGGCTTGTGCATAAAATCCCTATCTAGTGCCTACTCATCCAATATCCCCAGACTAGTTTCTGGCTTGTGGCCTTCATCAGTGAGGAGCCTTGGATCTGAGAGCACTGCACCTAGATCTTAGGATCTAATGCAACCCTCCAGCACCCACCTTTTAACTCTATTTAACTAAAAAACTATGAGAATGAAATTGAAAACACTATTTATATTTTCAATCCAAGCTCAATAGCTTATATAGTCATATGGCTCTGAACTCAATTCAGTACCCATACATTTTGGTGTCTTTAACTCTTTAACAACCATAGCCACCACTATCCTATTAGGCAGGATTGGTGTTAAACCACTACACATCACATGATCACTATCTCATACTAGCACAATAATTGTTATTAAACAATCCAAAACAAAGCAAAACTCTCCATATAGTAGTGCCACTTGTGCTAACAAGAGCAATCATGTGATGTGTAGTGGTTTAACACCAATCCTGCCTAATATGATAGTGATGGCTATGGTTGTTAAAGAGCCAAAGACACCAAAATGTATGGGTACTGAATTGAGTTCAGATCCATATGACTATATAAGCTATTGAGCTTGGATTGAAAATATTAATAGTGTTTTAAATTTCATTCTCATAGTTTTGTAGTTAAATAGAGTTAAAAGGTGGATGCTGGAGGATTGCATTAGATCCTAAGATCTAGGTGCAGTGCTCTCAGATCCAAGGCTCCTCACTGATGAAGGCCATAAGCCAGAAACTAGTCTGGGGATATTGGATGAGTAGGCACTAGATAGGGATTTTATGCACAAGCCTTCTGGCATCCATTGATTGCTCTTGTTAGCACAAGATGGCACTACTATATGGAGAGTTTTGCTTTGTTTTGGATTGTTTAATAACAATTATTGTGCTAGTATGAGATAGTGATCATGTGATGTGTAGTGATTTAACACCAATCCTGCCTAATAGGATAGTGGTGGCTATGGTTGTTAAAGAGCCAAAGACACCAAAATGTATGGGTACTGAATTGAGTTCAGATCCATATGACTATATAAGCTATTGAGCTTAGATTGAAAATATTAAGTGTTTTCAATTTCATTCTCATAGTTTTGTAGTTAAATAGAGTTAAAAGGTGGGTGCTGGAGGGTTGCATTAGATCTTAAGATCTAGGTGCAGTGCTCTCAGATCCAAGGCTCCTCACTGATGAAGGCCACAAGCCAGAAACTAGTCTGGGGATATTGGATGAGTAGGCACTAGATAAGGATTTTATGCACAAGCCTTCTGGCATCCATTGATTGCTCTTGTTAGCACAAGATGGCACTACTATATGGAGAGTTTTGCTTTGTTTTGGATTGTTTAATAACAATTATTGTGCTAGTATGAGATAGTGATCATGTGAATTATACATGTAATGAACATTTATGGACAAGGAATAAAACATTATATAACACTATCATTATTCAAAT
The DNA here is from genome assembly GCA_028023455.1 of Epiperipatus broadwayi. Taxonomy (NCBI): domain Eukaryota; kingdom Metazoa; phylum Onychophora; class Udeonychophora; order Euonychophora; family Peripatidae; genus Epiperipatus; species Epiperipatus broadwayi. The sequence goes on from JAQFVV010000012.1 coordinate 12,750,781, forward strand.
CATACACGTGAAAAAAACAAAACAAAACTGCCACTAATTTATTTTATAGGTTCGTGAAAACAAAAAAAACTTTTAAAACTTTTATGTGGGAAAAAATACTGAGTATATGACATACTATTTACTTGAAACATATTTATATATATATATATTGAGAGAAAATATTTATATTAACAATGACTCACAGGGAGTGTGTACTAATATTCAAAAAAATTTTTACGCTGGGTGTCGGGAAAAAAAAATCTTCAAAAAAAAATTTTTCAAAATTTTTTTTTTTTAAAAAAAAAAACATATGTTATATCTATCACTATCTACTACTATCTCAGGTATATTGGTGTTTGTATTCGAAGCCCTACGTTGATGCGGCAAACCCGGAGAAAAGAAAAAAATCTGTACCGGTCAGATTTGTATGTTCACGTAACAAGATCAAGCATCTAGGCAAAAATACCTTGAATCCAATCATCCGCAAGATACACAGGTCAGGAACACTCATGAACTCTGCCCTATTTGCCTATTTCCCAGATCTATAACATTATGAGCAACAATCCCGATGACATCGATTAATTTACTTCTCATCCGCCGGCATCGGATCATCGGAGACACAAAAAGACTCTAGGCTAAACTTATATGATAGAATAACTTAATAACTAGTTATATTTTATGAGCAATAAAGGCTCATGACCTAGCATATTAATTATGTATTGAGCGGAAATCATCTAGTCATATTTAGCATAAGTAATAACTTAATATATTACCTTAACTAAAAGAAAGCAATGGTTCGAGTTTGATATATATATTTAAGATTTATTAATAACAAAATTATGTCGGGTTATTTACCTGACATGAGCCTCATACGTATTATATATATCTGTTTGATTCATATTTAACAATAACATTATAATTGTGGCTATGCCAATAATATATATGTGTGATTTAAAGAACTAGCACTATTAGGATACATTACTGGAATACTATTACACCCCCAGAGACGAAGAGCATTTACTTAATTTAAACAACAACAATTTTACAAGCAGATATTATATTTGGTTGCATTCAATATTATTAATTTGGAGTTATAGATAATTAATGCATGAGATGGGTAATGAATAATTATATAAACGATACTAAATTTATCGCATTAATACTTATATTAAACTAGTGGAAATATGTCTGTTTAAAGAAATCATTTCATTACGGCTTATGAATACTTTCTGGGCAACTAATAAGACACTGAAAGGCAGTGCGTGCATGGCGGCTGATTGGGTTGGTCCAATTATGGATCCTGGAGTGTGCTTCATGAATTTCTAATAACGAAATTGACCGATTTCCTCTGCAAACATAGGCAGGGTCAGTTTGATGAACGAAAGAGTCCAGATTCCCTCAAGTGAAGTACAGGCGAATCATGGATGATGAAGAGTGGTCGGCAATGTCATTATCGAGCTGGATTTTCCAGAGCGATCCCCGTATAAAGCATGCACATAAGACCAAGGATGTCCCCAGGGTGGTTTTACAGCCTGGTTTAAGGACATTGAGAATGACGATGGGGCTCGACTGCGTGAATACCTCCATGTGAGAAAGAAGCACAAATGTATATATATATACGAAATGGCCTTTATGCACGTAACGCTTAATAATATAAAATATAAATAACTCTAAAGATTAAAGATGATCGAAACATATTTATTGCCCACAAATTATGAAATATTCGGCGTAATGACATGGCTTCACTAAGCAAACATGGGTAATAATTATACTTAAATATAAAACTAAGCTCTTAAGATCCCCCCCCCCCTTACATTATGTTACTTAATATTATTCATTACTTTTTACACATTTAATAAATCTCAATTTTGGTTAATCAATGCCCTTGTGAAAATATATAAATGATTACAAAATAAGTGGGTGGTGGTAATAGCTAAGATGGGTTTTACATATATAATATAATTTAAGAATAAAAGATAGTGCATTATTTAGGAAGGAGAATGTGAAAAACAGACGTCAAATCTGTTTTTCTACAGTAAACATGAAAAATATAATTAGTTTATTTATCTAAAATCGCGAGCACCTGGGCAAGTCGAATAAGACTTGTTTTGATCAAATTATAAATTATTTACCCAGTAAATGATGGGTGGGGAAACGAAAATGAATTATATGCTGGCGATTTTAGAATACTATTGGCATTTATTTTAAAATATAAATACATAAATCAAATTGAAAATTGGTTGCCGCTTGAAAATAAAAGAAAAGAAAAACATTATATAGGAGGCTTAATATAGATTAGTTATATAGAGTTATAGAATACATATTTGAAGACATTTAATATAGATGATTTAAAATATAAATATTACAGAGAAGGCAGGATTTAGGAATTATAAGCGGTCAAAGTTCTTTTACCTTGATTATTTGGAAGAGCGTTTCACTAGGAATCAGTCCATCGGTATTATTTCACTAGATCTAGGGTAGCATTATTATTTGAGATAGCACTTCACTTTCACTGGAAAAATATACATAAAGTTCAGTAGTACGGGATGCAGAGCTTCGTTCATGGGAACAGCATATTAGAATGGAGGGACAAGGCGAAATTTCCTACTCACGACACATTGAGTGAGAATTAAAACTGGCGTGGAATATGTATAACAACTTAGTTATTTAATGGTCTCCTCCCCCTAGTGGATTCAAATCCAGCAGTATATATACTTTTATTTTGAAGCTGTAACTTAGCAACTACTGCTGGACCTGAGGCGGTTTAAGCACTTAAGTTTCATTTGGAATAGTTTGACCGGATACTCTTATCTAGTAAGATGTTTGAAACAATGCAAGTTTGTTATCAGTTTCTCGAATGATTGTTTTAAAATATATCTTATGATTTTAAAACAAGCTAGCGTGGACAATTTCCACTAATGGGTTTATTTTATTATTACCAATTTGTAATCTTTTACTTTAATCTAAGGGGTCTTTCGGGTAATTGTTTTTCGAGAGACTTTTTAACAAGATTGCATAATTTCTGGTTACAAAATTATATATGAAAAAATAATAAGTTTCATATATAATACCTTATATATATAATATAACTATTAATACGTTCGCAATCTTCTACACTGAAATATATATATATTTATTATTTACACCCGCATACACATGAGATTATTATTAAATAAAATATTTTTAAATTAAAATACATGTGGTAATGTGATTTATGTTATAATACTGACCGAAAGAAATATATATATTATTAGCTATGTATATACGTGCGTAAAGGTGGGTTTGAATACAGTTAGATGGTAGGAGATTGGATGTGGGCTGTGAAACAGGATCTGAGCATCAGATCTGCTTCAATACTGGTATCTTTTTTTGTTTATCATGAATTGATCTTTGGCTATGGTCTAAGCCTCTGTAATTTTTCTCTTTTTATTTTCACTTTTAGTACAAACAATTTTTGCTTTAGATCTTGAAGTAAAAATTGTTTGTACTGAGAAGTGAGAATAAAAAAGGAAAAATTAAAGAGGTTTGGACCATAGCTCAAGATCAATTCTTGATAAATAAAAAAGATACCAGTACCCCTATTTTGAAGAAATGAGCTCTCTAAGAAGATTTCAAATAAAATTTATAGAACTACATGACAAATTAAAATTAATTTTAATATAAGCAAATATATATAAATATCACCAATAATAGTAATGTAAGTAACGATATATTTTGGTATAAATTATATTGAAAGCCTGCTCAACATGAATAAAGCCAATTTTTAAAATAATATCTCTATCTTCTTTTTTAAAATGTCCGAACATTGTGCAAAGAAAAGAGCTGAAATGTCATTCATGAGCCTTTAATTCTCAAGTCCACAATTTTACTATCACTACATGTAACTATTTTGAGAATAATTTTCTAGTGAAAATATTTTACTACAGAGATTTTGACAGCTGGAATATTTGAAATGTGCTAAAGTCAATCTTCCAGAAACAAAACATAAATAGCATTACAATTTCTATAGTTTGTTGTGAAATGGATCTTTCTAAATATTTACCAAACTTAGCTTTGTGATTAAGACTTTTTTAAAACTATTTTTATATCTGTTGCTTTATGTAAAAGAAACACTTTGTGATTAAAATTAACAAAAGATGCTATTTAATAAATAATGGATGAATATAGATTTGCAAATATGGCTACATCCAGTAAGACTGAACAGTAAAAAAGATGCAGAGGCTCTAATTTAAACATTATTAGTTACTATGATAAAGCAGCAAGTCAACATAAGTTTTTCTCTCTTATTTAGTTTTATGAAAATATACTAATATAAATAATATAGTATACATTTATAACTTTGGTAGAGCTTTTTTACTAGTAATATTATATATAAAAAGTGTTTTCACTACTTATACATCATTCTAATAACATATTCTGAAATAAAATGCTAATTTTCTACTTCACCTTTGAGTAGTAAGTAATTTAACTTGTGCTTTACGCAAAAAAGTGAAGCTTGTCTCAATCTTCTTACAAGTTATATGGCTAAGCACTTTCAGAGACCTTGAGTCTCCATAATCATAGCCTACTGTTAACTGAAGTTTAGCTGTGGTTTATGTAAAATTTATGCAAATTTTATAATGACCATTTTCTGGAGATTGCAAAGCACGATTCTTTCCGGTTTATTGCAGAATTGTCATTTGCAATAAAGTGCACCTCTTTAATTTTTCATTTCATATCATTACATTCAGTGCACAGTGCCTTTGCATAAATTTTACATAAACCACAGCTAAACTTCAGTTAACAGTAGGCTATGATTATGGAGACTCAAGGTCTCTGAAAGCACTTGGCCATATAACTTGTAAGAAGATTGAGACAAGCGTCACTTTTTTGCATAGAGTGCAAGTTAAATTATTAACTTATTCTGAGCATATTAGAACAAGGCATTTATATATTGCTAGTGAGTAAAAAGTGTCACTTTAAATATTTGAAACTGTATGTTTGTGAATAAAAAAAGGAAAAGAAAAATATAATATCAAATGAAATATCAATATTGGATACCAAATAATCTTAAGTATATCATTTCTTTTTACTTCCCATTTATTTGATTTATGTCATTTAATTAATTTTTTTTAAATTCAGACACTAACACTTGAAAAACAGAAATGCATCTGGATTTACTAATAGATGTATTTTATGTTGTCTTTATTCATATGTTTTTAAAAGAATGTGTTGTGGTGTGGAGGTTATTTGGTAAATCTATAAATTTATTTAATCTAATCTTTTAAGATGATGTTAATCTCTTAAAGTACCACTTACTATTAAAGAACTTTTTAATGCCAAACAAATTAAAGAGGATACAATGCATACAACCCTCTGATCAACTATAATAACATATTATATTAAACCACTAAAACATCATGATCACCATTTCTTATGTTTACACAATCTGTTAAAACAGTAGCTACTCTATCCATATATTCAACCTCTCACATGTCTTTAAAAATAAATTATTAATTTTTTGTTAATATTTAATTAAACCATTAGTTTATATATATATATATATGTGTGTGTGTGTGTGTGTAAAGTTCTCTGACTAATGGCAGTTTAAAACTAGTAAGTAACTAGGCACTATAACTAAAAGATGACACTTGGCCACTTTTGATGGTAGTATGCTATTAATTGTCAACTGCCTTAATACAAGTCATTCAAGCATTTCACTAGTTATATGTACACAAGTTTTAATGGAGTCCTTATATAAATAATTCATAATAAAATTTTATGAGAAATCAATTACTTTGTATTTAAGATTTATATAAATACAATACCTATTATTTCCATATTAACTCTTATTAGTAAATTTAGTAATATTATGTTACATTTATTCAATAATAATAAAATAAAATTAGCTCTCTATTCTATTGTCATGTAAGCTTAAGTATTTAACCTGATATTAGTACATTCAAATCTCCATACCCATATCAGTTTCCAGTTTTTGCCTTTATTAGCAAGGCTTAGGATTCAAATTTGCAAATAATATAGTTTGTTGCATCTAGAAATCACTGTTAAGTTTATTTTATAATTCTAAGCTGAAAATATAAAATTTAAAATCTACTAAATATTTGAATGCAAGCTAATCTATTTAAACAGTTGTAGAGAACTGTTTCCTGATAAATAACTATACACTTCAGTGCTTTCTGTTCTTTATTAACTATATGTAATTTTTTAACCTTGGTTAAAAATGATAATGATAATAACAAATTATTCATATCCCTAATTCACATAATGTGTCATAAAACAAGAACAGTACTCTAGTGTCATCTATAATAAACTTAAGTAGTTAGTAATTATCAGACATTAATGCATTTAAATCTCCATTCTCAGGCTAGTTTCTGGCTTTTGTTTTTATCAGTGAGGTTTGTGATTAAAGCTAGAAGTAAAACAATTTTGCATTTTGCAAATACTTTTAACTCATTTCACTAGTTTAACTAAAATGTGAAATTCAGAACATTTTAAGTAGCTTTAACTTAAATAACAAAACGGAGTTAAAGGTGGTTACTAAATGCATAAATGTATTATTTTCAGTTTTGAATCTGAAGCTTCATTGATAAAGCAAAAACTAGAATCTAGTTTGAATATGGAACTATAAATATATCAACATGTAATAAGAAAATTATTCAAGATTATTATAGATGGCAGTAGAATGAAGGGCTATAATTATATGAACTTATATTGAGTATCCTGGGGAAATAAAAGCTTTGCTATTAATAATATTCCTAGCTAAAGACAAAAGATGCCTTCAATTAATAAAGACTTGGGGTTATTAAATATACAATTATTGACTGAAAGTCAAAACAATATAACTGTTTAGGTAGGGTAATTTGAATTCAAATCCTTAGGGTATTTTAAATTTCAGATTTTTAGCTTAATAGTCAAATAGAGTTAAAGGTAGTTGCAAAATGTATAAATGCTTCTAGCTTTAAATCTCAAGTCTCAATGATAAAAACAGAGCCCAAACACAATTTTGGAATCTGGAAATTAAATACAATAACATCTGATAATCACTGAATATTCAAGTTTACTATATATATAGATGGTATTGAAATAGATAATTTCTCTTGTTTTATCATATATAGTGTGAACTGAAGAAGTTAATGATTTATAATAAATAGTGTGATAAAACCAGAAATAACTTTTTATCAATGTTTTTGATGCTTTACTATTCCAAGATTCAATACATTTATTAAATTACATTTATTAAAAATTATATTATTTTACATTCTTAATTTCTAATATTATCTTTATAACCTAAAAAATAATAATTTAAATATATATAACATTAATATATAGATCAAATTTATTAGCAGAATCTAAAATTGCATCCAGTTAGATAAAATTACTTTTAAAAAATGCCTTGAATTTTGCCATCATATTTTTCAAAGATATAATTTCTATTACTTTTTTTGACTCAAGGTAGATTAGATCATTTATTTCATCTTATAATAATAAATTATTTTTTGTTTAACCTCTTTTTGTTTAAGTTCTTTGATCCATATATTATTTGATTTAAAATTCTTTAAAATGTTGCTTTTATAATTAAAACAGTTTTTTTGTAATAGTCAAAGCAATTTTTAAAATATTCTGTCTATAATATTTGCAATGAATAATCAAAAAAAATTTTTAAACATTTTCAGCATTCTAGTTCTCTTTATTGATGTTTAAGATCTTGATACATCTGATGAAAGAGATTATCTTGAAACCGGTACTAGGTATCATATATTATTAGAGTTTATTATTCAGATGTTGGTTGTTATATAACATTTTATATCTTTTTTCAAAATGTAGTTTTAAAGGGTTCTCAGTGTTCAAAGTGATTTAAGTTTGAATATTAATATAATAATTTATATAATTAATTATTTGTGAAATTTATAACAATTGGATTGATTCTTTTTATCTGACTAATGTATATTTGTGTATACGCTTGTTAAATATATAAACGTAATATAAGAGGGTTGGCACATAATTAAATTTTAGCCATATTTGGTTGCCAAATGTAATCCAATTACTCTTTACTAATCCAGTCATAAATTAATGGTTAGCATATTGAAGGGCATTATCAGACTGTAATATATTGATGATAATGTTGAGTTCCTAACAATATTTCCTGTTTATCATCAGGGTATAACATTACTACATGCATATTATTTAGCATATATATATATATTGAGAATATGGTTTATGAGACCTGAACTCATGAGAACATCCAATATCCTTAATGGTGCCACCAGTGAACTTGGTTTGAATCCATATTCATTTAGTGGTTATTCCATCAACATTGAATTGTAGCTTAAGTCGACAAAATTCAAACATAATATTTCTCTATTTCTTTTAAACCTCTGGTAAAATTAAAGAAATTCACAAAAGAGAAGTGCATAAAGAATAATAAAAATTCAATAATAGTTTTATTCTATGTAAAAACAATTATATAATGTGCTAATACTTTTCTCAAATAATGGACTCAATCACAAATAGAGAGTACAATCATTGATAAAGCATGGAAAATTATCTTTCTAGTTAATGATGTATACTAAAATATTGTATTGGTCTTGAAGCCTGATTGCTGTTTAAATAATATAAATAAATAAATAAATAATTTCCTAATAGACTAAATGGGAAAATAAATTTTGAAAATCATTACCCTGAGCAAACAAACCTATAATATTTCAAAATAACTAGATTAATCTTTAACACTAATGGATGAATAATTAAGTAAATGTTAACTAAAAAAATAATTTGGTCTGTTTACCTTAAGTTCTTAGCTCAGGCCAGCAAAAGCATATATATCTATCTATATATAATAGAAATAAAATGTCCATTAATTAAAACAAAATTGTAATTCTTTGCAATTTATAATAGATTTTGGTGGTTCATTCATGTATCAGACTTCTAAATATATTGGTAAGGTTAGAATTCATGATTGCTCCTGACCTGTGTATCTCGGGCATGATTGGATTCAGTGTACTTTTAGATTCTAAATCTTGTTGAATGGACATACATTTTCGACCGGTACAATATATGTATATATAGTATAATACCCATTATAGAAAATATTATATATAAAAACATAAATAATTAACGGTATAATCAATATTGTAGTTTAAATTCTTTTGAAGCACTTTCAATTACGTACTAATCCTCGTCAGCTTTAACTGAATTTCAAAATTTTTTAAACTTAATGTTATGTATATATCCATAAGCTGTGTATGACCATATTTACAACTTGCCTATTAATAACATCATCCTTATATCTATTGATCAAAATTGCCTCTTTAATTTTCCTCTTTTTATGATTCCTTTCTTCCATTAATATTTTTATTTCATTATTATTAAATGTAAACCTATAATTACAAGTTTTTTCATGGTTAAAGAATACTGAAGCCTGTCCATTAAAGTATGAAGATTTGCTATCTTAATATAAACTGAGCATTGATTATATATATGTGCGAGAGATGATAATCTGGACCAACTGATGAGTGCTGGTTTAGCATGAAATACGTATATTGGTGATTATTAATCTTTTCTACATGTGTGTGGTCATATGTATCAGTTGTATGAGATAGTGTGGATAGTTGAAGGGTGCTTGAAAATCTGAGTTCAAATCCTCTATATATATATATAAGCATTAAAAGCATAAAACTAAACTATTCAATAAATAATCAAAATTCCCCATAATTTACAACTAATAAAATACTACCAATGGTTTCACTGCTATAAGCAGATTTCTCAAGTTAAAGAACTACAAAATAACAGCATATTTAAACTAAACATTTACCACATTTCCACTTAATTCCCATACACCCTTAATATTAAAATAACTTTTAAATAAGTTAATTGCTTCAGAATCATACATTTTTAATATTAAAGATTTTTTAATTCTTTTTATTTCATTTATCTCAAAGAAGACATTCTTAGCTACATTAAAATGAATAGTGTGACCTGTATCTTTTTCATGGATGTACAAAACAGAATTAAAATATTTATTTCTAACCCTACTTCTGTGGGCCTTTATTCTTTTATTTAAGCTCAAACTACTCTGATTTATATATACCTTTTTACAAAACGAATAATATACACTACAAAGGAAAATTTTAATAGAAAGACTATTCCTGGAATAGTGTATATTATCCTTGTTTTTGTAAGAAGGTATATATAGGTCACAGTAGTTTGAGCTTAAATAATAAATAAAGGTACATAAAAGTAGAGTTAGGAATAAATTTATTAGATCTGCTTTGTATATCCATGAAAAAGATACAAGCCACATTATTAATTTTGATGAAACTAAGATTGTCTTCTTTGAAAGAAATTAAATAAAAATAAGAATTAAAGAACTTTTATTATTAAAATTTTATTATTCTGAAACAATTAACTTATTTAAAAGTTCTTTTAATATTAAGGGTGTATGGGAAGTGGAATGTTTAAATATATTATTTTGTAGTTTTTTTTACATGTAAGAAGTCTGCTTATAGCAGTGAAACTATCAGTAGCATGTTTAGAGTATACTTTCTTGGCTAGTTTGGTTGAGTGTGAATTTGGTATAATTTTGATTATATACATATGTGTATGTTGCAATTATATATCAAAATATATGTTAATATTTCATGAACATATTATAATAGGACTTCAGTTGTCACAAGAAAGAGGAAACATATCTTACTACAGTTGAACATGGAGTCCTTGGGTAGAATGCTGGTGATGGCATGATGAAATGCTTAGCCCATGATCACATCTACCTTCAGTATTCTAGCTCAATGTTTACTGGTTAAATTTAGATGTGGTTTGGACTAGTTCATCAACATCTCACCCCCCTTTCAGCCTCCATTATGCCACAATATTCAAACTCAGGGAGAATCTGCAATACGCACTTTTCAGGGATGGACTTATTCAATTTACTAACTTCTGCACCTTTATATAAGTGATAGTCAATTAACATATACTGCCAGAATATTTCTAATATCAACCTATACATAAAAAGTGGTGTGCAGATATTAATGATTAACCTATGAATGCAGGATGATAATGACCAAATAGAGACCAAATTGATTGCAATAACTCAATGACATTTATTAAATAATGAACACAATGTAATAATATTAATAAGTATAATGATGATAGACAAGGATGACTTTCTATCACTTTAAGATCTTAGTACATATCCCAATCCCAAATTCCATGATAGGAATCCATACCTTGACAGTCTTTATTTACAAGAATAATTCATAATACATACATAATACATAAAATAAAAGATTTCAGAAAATCACAAATCAACTTTCTAATTACATTTATTTACATCTGCATTATTTCTGATCCATAATTATTGTTATCACCCCCTTTTGAATGAAAGAACCCCCTCTATATGTGTATGTGGTTCCAAAATTAATAAGAAAAGCCATTCATTCAAGAGAGTTAATCATATGTGTAAAAAAAAATAAACATATGACTAAGTTTTGTATAATAAATAATAAGAATTCTGTTTAGTCACTATAGTATACTATTAAAGATTGAATATCATCAAAATCTTACCTCATCTTGCTTTTGGATGAGTGGTGTCAGATCTAAACTTTATTTAATATCATAAATATCTGCTCAACTTAACTCTTCCTCCCTCTATACTTAAAGTAAACACTCCCATTTTTCTGAAGCATAAGCTTTCAAAATTTGAAAATGAAAAAAAAATAAAAAAAATAAAATGACAAATATCAATAAAATATATATATATATAAATCAATAAGATTTAGAAATAAGTTTCTGAGGTAGGAAAATTCTGGTAATAGGTCTCCTAGAGTGGGATACTTGTCCAATGGTATAATTGCTTCAGTACTTACTCTGGGGTGGTAGATCATCAGCACCATTCAATTGTTTCCTTGGAATGAAGGGCAGATCTACTGAAGATCTATATCCTGGGCCATTATTTGACAAGATAGGCATTTTACAAATGCAATATGCTACTGTTGGCATGAAAACCTGGTGCTGGTCACCTATGGCATGTTTCATTTACCCCAACCTTATTGCATTACCCTCTTTAACCCTTTCAACGATTATTATTTAATTGGCCGAATGAGTTAAAAATCAAAACTTGTAATTGGCCAACTCACAACTTTAACAAAATCTATTGTTAAAATAGATCACTTTTAATAATATAAATACGTTAGTTTCATTTGTAAAAAGTATATTACTGAATTCTCAGATTATGAAAGCAAACGAAAGTCTTTTCAAAAATAAAATTTGATTTATAATTTAAAAAATATTCAATTGCAGTGAAATAAAAGTAACCGCTATTCAACCAACCAAAAAAGATTGCTGACGCAATCTTTTTTTTTTCACTTTAACGTTACGATCAATATGTAGCAATAAATAAATAATTCTTGGTAATATCTTAACTATTTTTCTAAAATAATTTGATTTTTAGTATTATTTTATCAATAATAATTTGTAATTCAATTCAAATATTGTTTAAAATGTTGTAAACATTCGTTTATCATTTTCGTAATAAAAATCAAAACGAACGTAACTTTTTCCTTTTTGGCAGCCATTTCCCTTTCTGACAGAAGTGGGACAGCCAATAAGATTCAAGAAAAGTTGGTGAGGAGGCGGTGCTTTGGTTTTGTTTGACATATATGGTCATTTTTATTGATTTTTTACTTGTAAAATAACTCTGAAGAGGGCACCATCTTACAGAACTTTTGATTTTCTTTCGAATGACATATAATATGTATACGTGCGATAAAAAGTAGCCGATTTAGAGTGACGTCAAATCTTCTCGTTTTTAGACGAGTCATGCATTTTAAGCGTTAATATATACAATTGTTTATAGGAAGGTTTCCATACATAGGGAAGTGGCGTAAGAAATAAGAAGAAATTATTTGACTTCAAGCTGTTGCTTCATTTTTTTTTAATAATTTCTTTTACTTAAACTGTTTCACAATCTGTTTAAACCATTCGGTTTTAGATATGTCTATATTTCTATTTACACTAGTAGCTGAAATCAATTCTTTTCCTATCATGGTGGAGATTTGTTCTAAAATCAAATGTCAATATCCATTTTTATTTTTCTAATAAAATAGCTATCAAAAAAATGATAACTTTTCTTTTTTGCAATATCTACAGTTATCAACAAAGTGGTAGATTTGTCAAGCGTTGGTTTTTTCCATTTTTCAAGTCTAGTTGCCTAGCAATGTGCTTGACACTTGGTCATTATCTTTTAGCTCTATCTTTGTTAAGAACATTCATGGTTAATTATATTAGGTGTATATGAGTGTATTTATTTTCAATATGGTAGAAATCTGAAAATTTATCTCTTATTTAAAGGAAAGAAAAATACTAATTTGTTTAGTGCGATGTTTGTGTGTTTAACAAAGAAGTAGTCATTTGATAACTACTTGATTTGGTTTATGATGGCGTAGGTTTCGACAGGAGGTTTGTTGTCATAAATCACCCTTACAATATATTGTACAGATCATAGGATAGTTTGATCCAAAAGCCAGACTTAATCTAAATATATTGGTAGAAATATTGATGTTCACTTTTTAGAAACAACTGCAATTTAATGCTAAATTTTAAAAGCTGTTAAATATTAAATTGGTCAACTTAGAATAGACAGAGTAATATTTGATCGATTTTCTTGATAATCATCATATTATTAATGACTAAAAATGGAACATGTAGAATTTTTTATTTGACACCACGGTAAAATGAAAAATATTATATGAAATATATGGATTTAAAGTTCACCTGACTAGAAGGATTGATATATTAAAACTGTTAAAAAATATTCACTTTGTTACTGATATATAAAGATAATCTAATGATATCAATATATTTTTAATTTTATCTTTCAAATGAGATTAAACAAAAGAAAAGATAAGAAAATTGGACTTTTTTCTGTAAAACCTTAAAAAACAGAATTTCAAAATAATTCCAAAAAAAAAAAAGATTGCTTTTCAGAATCTATATTAGAAATGTTTTTTTGTTTTTTTACTTTCATAAACAAGAGATCATTTTTTTACAGCGAAAGTATGCTTTGAAAATACTACGGCTGATTCTCATTTAATTTCTTAGGAATAGTAAGCTCATACATTAGTATTTTTTTTTTATAACTTCTTATATATTTTTGCCTTTGTTTATATTTACTATAAACATAATCTAAACATTTACTTATATATATTATTATTAACTTTAATTTATGTTTTACATCCTGGCGCTTTTGAAATAATTGAACTATATGAATGTTAGATCTATGTTCCTGTTTATTCAAACACACACATAGATGCATATAAATAACAATTATCAAAAAAAACTGAATTTGTGTTGCGTTCTTATTAAATTATGGTTTCGCTTTTTATTAATAATTTTAATAACAATTTTTACTTACATTTTGTTTTGTTTTCAATGGCTTAACTTAAATGTGATGTATTTCTGACATTAAGTTATCAACAACACTAACTTTTTGTCACTGAGTTACTTTTAGCAAACTGTGAAAACACGATTTTGACATTTTGGCATCTTTTGATTGATATAGGAGCTGGATAGTTTAGTCCTTAATGATTTAAAGAACTTACCCGAGGCCCAGCCTGTTCTTAAAATTGAATGTGAAAGTGTAGCAATTGCTTTTTCTTAAGTCAAAGAATTCCCTCAAGTAATATTCTTTTATAGATTGATTAAAGAATTGATGCTTTTAAAATTTTAGACAACTTTTTTTAACATTTTCAAAAAACAATTTTAATTAGCATTCACCAAATTATACTCCACATATTCAATTATTAATGTGTTATATATATATCAATAAAATGCATGCTGGGAATTTATGCTTATGGACTTTCAGGTTATTAAGATAATTGTGCATGTTAAGAATTATTATTTTAAAGAAAAATTATTAATAAAAATGCATTTTTTTTTAATAACTGCCCTTTTTTGTTGTTTTATAAATTACTTTATAAATATCAGCTGATAATTATCTGACAGACTGATTATAAAAACAATCTATGAATTTATATATTAAAAAAAAATATATTATTATTTCAAATTTTAAAAGCCACACCTGTGATTTAGAAGCTTCTGAAGATTCATTTTAAAAAAACTTGACTTTGCAGTAATGTTATTACTATTCTTCTTTCACTCTCTCATATAAAGCAAACAAATATTTCAATATAATGCTCATATATAGTTTATCTCTAAGAAGACTTAACAATAATCCTATAATAATAAAAATATATACATATGACTATATTTCACTTAATGATATTGGTTTAATTTTAGATTGTGATATAATTATCATAAATTACTTTGCACCCATAAAATAATTAGACAGGCTTATTAGATTTCAATTATATTTAAATTTATCAATTTATAATAAGTAATTAATAATATATATATAAAAAAAACAATGTATGCAATTGATTAAAATTATTAGCCAGTTAAGAAGTACAAATACTATTTCTCTTTAATATATAATAAATTTGATTGTCTATTACTCTATAAAAATTAATTAAGAATAATAAATAAATAAATATATGAATCACAAAATATGTTGTATGACAATGAACTATATAAACTTTTGGAGAAATTTTAAGATATTTTCCTCTAAAAATGAATATTTGAAGATATTGAATCAGGAATTAATTTATCATCAGGCAAGAGTTTCAGCTTAACAAAAAAAAGAAACTCTCCAGTCTTTTACTGTGTAGATAGCTCACAAATAAACCTCTAAATATACATGTTGTTTATTCATAAATAAATTTTATATTTCAAAATAAAGATGAGCAAAACATGTTTTCTTTTAAAATAACAAAAATTAAATATAACACATACCCAACACTCAAAAGCTTTATTTTTCCTTTATACCCCCTACATTCCATTGCAGTTTCTAGTTTCCTAGCTTATGTTCTAAATGTAAAGAAATGATTTTTATTAAGATAGAGAAGAGACAAGCATTAATAATAATAATAACAACAACAACAACAACAACAACAACAACAACAATAATAATAATAATAATAATAATAAGAAGAAGAAGAAGAAGAAGAAGAAGAAGAAGAAGAAGAAGAAGAAGAAGAAGAAGAAGAAGAAGAAGAAGAAGAAGAAGAAGAAGAAGAAGAAGAAGAAGAAGAAGAAGAAGAAGAAGAAGAAGAAGAAGAAGAAGAAGAAGAAGAAGAAGAAGAAGAAGAAGAAGAAGAAGAAGAAGAAGAAGAAGAAGAAGAAGAAGAAGAAGAAGAAGAAGAAGAAGAAGAAGAAGAAGAAGAAGAAGAAGAAGAAGAAGAAGAAGAAGAAGAAGAAGAAGAAGAAGAAAAAGAAGAAGAAGAAGAAGAAGAAGAAGAAGAAGAAGAAGAAGAAGCATTTATTTTTATAGATGCCATGTGTACAATTGTATTACATTCAAAGATCAGCCTTTCAAGCTAATTGCACATGCGTCTTTTGCGAGTGTTAAATAATAAATGAATACTTCACTCCACAATACAAGATATAGTATTTATGCAGTAATAAAAGGAATCCTCTTATTCCTACAACTCAAACTCTTTTATATGAGCAAATCTGAAGTACTGATGAGTAAAGCGTGAGAGTAGAATTCTCACTTTAAATTACTATCTACGAAGTTTGAATGAATGATGTCGGTGAAATTGTCTAGAATTTACTAAATGTCACTCTAACTGAAACTTAATTATAAGTAAATAAGCATTTATTTTTATATGACACCATGTGTACAATTGTATTACATGTGCAATTAGCTTGAAAGGCTGATCATTGAATGGAATACAATTGTACACATGGCGTCATATAAAAATAAATGCTTATTTACTTATAATTAAGTTTCAGTTAGAGTGACGTTTAGTAAATTCTAGACAATTTCACCAATGTCATTTATTCAAACATCATAGATAGTAATTTAAAGTGAGAATTCTACTCTCACGCTTTACTCAACAGTACTTCAGATTTTCTCATATAAAAGAGTTTGAGTTGTAGAAATAAGAGGATTCATTTTATTCCTGCATAAATACTATATCTTGTATTGTGAAGTGAAGTATTCATTTATTATTTAACACTCGTAAAAAGACGCATGTGCAATTAGCTTGAAAGGCTGATCTTTGAATGTAATAATAATAATAATAATAACAACAACTATTAATATGAATATATTAAAATATATCTGCAGTCCTGCTCCTATTCTGAAAAGAACACGCTGACTATAGCTCTCAATTAAGTTTAAAAGTTTTTAGCCTACAAAGCGATTTTTTTTATATTAAAAACATTTAAATAAAAATGAATACCATTTCCAAACAACTGAGATTTTTTTCATGCCAAAAAAGTAAGTAAAATTATATTTTTAATAGAAATATAACTTTTACACAAAATAGAACACCATGGCATCTTTAGAAAAAAATATTGAATTAGACAGTGAAAAAAAAAGCAAATCCAACAATATTAAATTAATCTATGCTAACACTGCAAATTTAAACAATGAACAGCATGTTATAGAAAAAAACACAAACTAGCCACTTTAGAAAAGTAAACTTAACAGATATTGATGATTTAAATCTAGTAAATAGCGATATTACAGAACCCCCGCCTGCCAACCTATGGAACGAAGAAGAATTACAGTTAATCAACACTAACTTTAACAACACTATTCCTAAAAAACTTTTTAATACATTCAAAAAATTCTTTTCAATAAAATCAATAGTTCTAGCAGTCACAGACAAAAACCTAACGCTCTATAAATTTCCGAGAGAATTATTATATGATGAGTTAACAAAAAAAAATCTGTGGGACAGTATCGCAAATATTGGAGAACATCCCAACAATATATATATATTGCTATAGAATTTTATGATGGACACCAAAAAACAAGATTTTAAACTCGGGTTAAAACATTACAAAACTATGCCCTAATAATAATAGATCCAAGTTTACAAAATTATATCACAGGCATTATCAAAAACACGTATTTCGGGTACAGCATATAAGACTTTAATCATCTAATTCAACCTATGGCAAAGCAATATATATAAAGCAAATTTTTCTAAACGATACACCTATACCGATTGGTAGCAATAGCTTTAATTTTAAAGTAAAATTAAACGAAAATATTGACCCAGAAAACATACCCACTCAAATAATAGATCAAGACACAGTATTAACTCTTTATATAAAGGGACTAAGACCACAATGCTTTGAATGCAAGGATCAGGACACCTAGCAATCAACTGTAATGCAAAACAGGCCAACAAAAATAATAAAAATGAAATTCAACTTGAAGAAACAAAAACATCAAACCACCCAGATGAAACAACAAAAAAAACTTGAAATAACTAATGATTATAATAACACCAATATGCTTTTAGACATATCAATTAAAAAATATAAAAGCAAAAATCAAATACCAGATAAACAAATGACAACAAATAATAAGTGTATAAATAATGAAAAAATAGCCCTAACAAGGCTTGCAATCAGAAATAATACATCTCAAGAAATAATGGAAGATCTCAGCACAAATTCATCACTAAGTACACCAACTAACCAAGAGCAGAAAAGAAGACCACCCGGAAGACCACCAAAAAAAAAAGGGGGTCAAAAAAGTCAAAACAGAACAATATGACAATTCTAGTTACTCACAGCTAGATGACACAAACAGCACATCAGATGAAGATTTAGAACTAAATTATCAAGATGCCCAAGATCAACCACAAATAACTACCCAAATAACTAACACACAACCATGAACAATACTTAAACATAATGAAATTAAAAATTGCAGCAATTAATAATGTAAGAGGCCTGAATTCAACCACAAAAATTTATAAACTTAAACAATGGATCAGAAATACACAACCACACATACTTGGATTACTGGAAACAAAAATTTACACTGGATCAAAAATAGAATCAGCTAAATATCTAAGTAAAGAAGGATTTTGTCCCTGCTCAAGAGATTCATCATCTTCCTCAGCAGGTACTGCTATTTTAATTACCACAAAATGTTTTTTCACTAGCTTTAAAATAATATATATTGATTCTAATATGCTTATTACAACTTTTCAACATAAAATTATAATTATTAATATAATATTTATCTACATGCCAATACAACACAACAAAATCAATACCATAGTAGCAAATATCAATTCCATGCTAGCAAACAGCAAATTCAACAATACTAATAGGTGATTTTAACACAACATACAAGGAATTCACAAAACGATGGCTTCATAAAATATCCATACCACTCATGAATGTAGAAGGATTTCTACCAGAAAATGCAATTTCCTTTCACAATGGCCGATTCTCTTCACTAATTGATTTATGTTTCTACTCACCAATGCTTCACCATCTAGTAACAATAAAACTTACACCCTCAGCTTTCTCAGATCACTCCGCACAAACAATAACAATTAACTTCAATGATATCCAAACATCAACCCTTCCGTTCACAAGAACAATTAGAGTTCTATTACCAGTAAACACACCCAAATTTATTTTTTCGGAAATCTACATCATGATAAACAAACTTAAAAAAATGAAACTCAATCCTATACTACAATATATAGCATTTATAAACATTATTTCATTTAATATCAATCATATAGTAATGAAGCAACCACCACCATCAAAATTACTGGCACTAGCAGATGAAATTCACAAATGATTAACCATGATTAACTCTTCAAAGCAAACCCAAAATACATATATAAACTTACACATGCATACAATAATGCATGTGACATCCTTAAAAGCTACCTCAAAATTAAAAAAAGCAAACTATGTCTTACAAAACCACACACTTGGACAAGGGAATACATTAGATGGGCGCTTGGAAGACCACAAACTATCAAGGTACCAATGGCAATACACACAAATCAAGGAACATTTGCATGTCACAATATGATTTTGCCCATATACCAATATTTCAAGTAAAAACTTCAAACAAGACAACTTCAAACAATTAAACCAGATTTATTTGGCCCAACAGAAACAAAAACACCTTTTACCACAAATGTCTTTATAGAAAAACTAAACAGTATCCCAATTGCATGCCACCCAGGTAGCCCCAGAATTCCAGCTTTTGCTTTAAAACACATTAGTCAATTCACTGCCAAATATTTATGCAATTTAGCAAACCATCTAACATAAAAAATACAGTACATAGAAGGAGTGTATCCTATTGCAATTGTTCCTTTCAACAAAACAAAACACATTACTCCCTCACTAACTAATTTATAACCTATATCCATGGGGCCATTACCAATTAAAATCATAGAAAAAATCATAAAGCAAGAAATCGAGCCATACATAATAATGCTTATTTCAAAATACCAATTTGCGAAAAAAACTTCATCAACAATACAAGCAGCTCTATTCTTTAAAACAATCCTAGCATCAATAAGAAAACAAAAAAAAATATAGCCCCATAGCTGTACAATTAGATATTGAGGCAGCATTTGACTCAATAAATATACCTATACTTCTAGAAATGCTCAATAACACTGATATACCCAAAACTCATCTATATCTAATAGCAAACTTCTAAATCATGAAATCCATATAACCATCAATGGAAGAAACTCCCCATCATTTACTCTTACACAATCAATATCTCAAGGATCACCTCTCAGCTCATTACTATTCATACTATACATTAACCCTCTCATTCAAAAAATAGAACAATCTTTTACTGGAATACAGATACCAGGCACTACAGAACATATACTATGCTTAGCATATATGGATGATGTTACTGTTTTCCTATCATCAAAAAAACAACTCACCCAGCTGCAAAACATTCTTAAAGACTATACCAGCAATATAAACTGAAATTCAATCCCACAAAAACATCAGCATGGTCACTATTTACTGAAAAGCTGTGCACAAACACATACCAATCAAAACCAACTTCTTTTCTTGGTTTTCCTTTCCATATGGGACTTAAAGGAATGAGATGCCACATACAAAATAAACTAAAAGAGGAGGCCAAACAAACAAACAGTAAACTCATTATCAAAAACATATTTCTTCATATATTACAAAGTACAGCTGATAAATCAGCTCATCATAACAAAAATAGTTTATTATTTACTGATTATATTCTTCTCAAAAGTTTTTAAATCAAAAATAAAAACCATCTGCAATCAACTACTATGGTCCAAAAAACAGTAGCAATTTCAACAAGAAGGCTCAATCAACCACTCATTAAAAATGGACTAGGTTTACACAATATTAACATATTTCACATCCAAAAACAAATGAATCTCATAATTACCACTTTACAGCAATTCACAAAACTAAAACACCTTGTGCAAATCATCCCAACTGATCATCCACCTCCAACTCAATCATACATATCAACAATTATTTATGAATTTAAAACCATGGCAAACATACTGAACAATATACAAACAAATATTCATATTGGAATATCATATGATCTCACAAATGAAATAAATAACATTAATGATGTAGCACCAATGTTAGGGATAAACAACAAAAGACTATTAAAATAATTTAAAAAATGGGCTCTGGAACCAAAATTTTTTGACTTTATTTTGAAATTAAATCTCATTACCATGCCCACAACCTATTTTCTGCATCACAAAAGAATGTACTTCAAAATAGATCCTTTTTGTGGACTGTGCCATCGATCAGAAGAAACCCTACAACACATGCTATACCAATGTACAGCACTCGAACACATAAGAAAAATAATTTTTGACACATACAGAAAACCTAACACATCAATTGAAAATATAATTGCTGCATACAAAACAAAATCAATACCAAACATTAGAGTGGCTACTTTTGTACTATATGCTTTTTGGTGTACACAGTGCACTTTTATAATAGGAAATAACATCAGGCGGCATCCAGCCACCTTTCACAACAAATTAACACAAATAAGGAATTGAGATAAAATCATAACAAACCCCCACTTATATGCTGCAACATGGTCACTACTAAAAGAACAATCAATGCTATAACACAACACTAAGTATCTGACAAAAACTACTAGAGAAAAACTTTTTCAATAGCTTTTCAGATTTTTACTTATATGCATATAAGCTATAAATAGCAAAAAGATCATCAAAAAAGCAACTTGTACATCAACTATTATGAATTTTTTAAGGACTCATTCAAGTTACCAAAGTTCAAACAACTCAAGAAGCCATAAATTGAACTATATCATTCAGATATTCATTTTTTATGTAACCGAATAAATCAATGTATATACCAAAATTATGTAAAACACTTTTGATGTAACCTTTTATAGAATCAATAAAATGCCTTTTTGAAAGATAATAATAATAATAATGATGATGATGATAATTATTTAAACCAGGATTAACTGTTGAATTTTTATAGTATACTGAAAATATTTTATATAGCCTTTCTTAACAATACAAACCCAGCAGTTTATGATGAAAAATCAAATAATTTAGAAAATTGTTTTCCATTTTGTGAATATTAAATATTTTATCACTGAAATTAGAATGAGAGTATAAAATATTAATCAAATTGAATAATTAATTAATAACTAAACATGATCTAATAGCATTGTGAACAGATATGCTATGCAAGCGTGCATAAATAAATTTTTGCAGAATATTATTTTTTTTCAATGATATTTAAAACTTTAATAATTATCTTCTGGTGATAATAAAGTTTGACTGATATTTGTCCAGTATTTTTTGGACTTGGAAGATCTTATTATGGAACAAGATTCATTCTAATTTAAATAACAATATTAAACACTAGGTTGCTGAGAAGAATTTGCTGTTAACTGAAAGAAACCTTTTGATTCCCCTTGAAAATCAAAAAGAACTGAGCAGGAAATTTTCTTATTACCCATTCCATATGTTCTTGTTATTGCAGCTGTTATTACTATGCAATTATTCATATAATATGTAGACATGGATGAGCTTCTCATCAACATGCATTATGCAGCATGATGAGTTTATTGGCTTTTATCTCTGAGTTTAAAATCAAGAATTATTGTAGACTTTTTTTTTAGTTAACTGAAATCAATTGAGTTTTCTTGAAAATAAATGCATGTGTGAATAAAAAATGTTTCTAATAGATATTTACAATCATGACAGATAAAGATAAATAATGGCTATTATTTCCAGGAAGCTGTAAAGTCACCAGCCAGAGCAGCAGTTGGTGACCAAAGGCCAAGCATGATAAAAATCTACTGGTTGTATATCCAGACTATTTGATAAAAAAATATGTTATTTAGATACAACTGCAAATCACTTGAAACTGTCTCATATTAAATGGGAAACTATTGGACTTTGTGAATTTGAAGAAAAGGTGAAGAGACAATTGATTTAAAAAGTGAACAAACATTGGAAGTATAAGTGGAGTAGGATTTGTTATAAATAAAAAGTGAAAGATCAACACTGTGGAGATTGATGGTATATCACACAATTATACAACTTAATAACAGGTATCAAATGCAGATAATTCAGTTTATGTGCCAACAAATTCTTGTTATGATTACAAGCAGAGCATTTTTTTATGGATGTACAAAAAACTTTTAATCAGACAAAACAGCATATTAAAATTATCATGGGAAACTTTAATGCTAGAATTTATAAACAATGAAAAGATGAAAAGTGCTGTAAGTAAATTTGGTTATGGTGATAGAAATGAGAGGGGTCATAGAATTGTGGAGTTTACAGAAAAAGAAGAACTTTATATTATGAATTCTTTTTCTGAGAAAAACATTAAATGGAAGTGGACATGGAAACATCAAATAAAGACAAAGCAGATTGAATTGTATTATCTAAGAGTTGATATAAACAAGATAGGACCCAAAAAATAATCATCACCTCTTTCATTGTTATTTTAATGCATAAAATTAAAACATTATTTTTATATAAATACTAAATGCACTTTTTAAAATAAACATATAAGCTTTTTACCAAAAGTAAGATGAAATAATTGGAAAACTAAGTCTTATACTAAATGATAACATGATTATCATCTACAACAGTGTCATAGCTGACCATTTTCTCTTCTTATTTATTCTACCATGTCAAATTTAATACTAGATTATACAAATAATGGAATGTTTTTGTCAACACTAAAATCAGAAACAGCTGGTTCAGAAGCATTGGGGTACTGCAGCATCCTGAGAATAAAATTAATTATTAAATATATGCTTAAAAATATCAATAATATAAAAAGTTTTTGCATAATTAGTATGCAAATACAACTAATTAAAACATTTTTAAAATGAATTATTTTAAATGTTGCTTGAGATTCTATTTAAATGCATTGCTAAAGTTCCATCAATATTTGTTTGTTTTTGTAAATGAATGTAACTAGTTTCATTGGATCTGCTTGCTGCCACAGTGTCAATTGTTATTTGAGTGTGGTATGTTTATTTATTCTGTTTCTCTTCAGAGCGAACAAATTTTTGTTTTCAGTTATGATAAGTAACGAAATATTCTGTTTTTTTTTTTTTTTGTAATTAACATTTATAAATGAACATATAATTATTTATTACAGAAAAATATAACAAAATAATAAAAGAATTATTTTAAACATTTACCATGATGAATGTCAGTTTTGAATATAAAAAATAAATTATATTTCCCAAATGCTATTACATGATAAAATTGAAATATAAAATAAAGGTTGATCAACTCCAGATATTATTATTTATCAAACAGTAGTTAGTAACAATAAAAAATACATGATACCTTTTAGCAAAGATTGGTATAAAAATAAAATGTATATGTGTTGCAATAAAGCACTCCTGTTTAAAATTTTCACAGGCCACCACTAATAAATATTTCTGTATGAATAAATTGAACATTTGTATATAATTTCTTGCACATACATATAAATTTGATTCTTTGAAACATATACTTAAACATAAAAATACATTATAAATTTATGCAATATGGTCATATTAATATTTGAATTAATTATACAAGTAACCCACTGAAATTTATTTTTCATGATTGCTCATATATTTTGTCATATCTCATCTTGCCTTCAAATAATGATCTAAACCAGATTTATTCTTATCTTCATCAGATTGAGCATTTATCACTACAGACCAATGTTTATACATATAGATACCATTCACCCAATGACAATAATAGGCAATGATGCTTATTGAATCTGATTACTGCGGAATCTAACCATAATTCATCGATTCATATAAATGTAAGAGCAGACAACATCTGTCAAGTCTGAACAACAGTATACATGTTGTCCATTATATGGCTGAGCAATGAGGCAAGTTCACCTTAGAACTAAAAGCTTCTAGATATAAATGAGATGAGCAGGCTGTCACAGTACAACTGGAAGTAGTAGATAAGCTATAAAGCATCTGTAATCTCTTCTTTCTATAGTCACACCACAACTAGAAGTCATATTTTGCCAATGATGTCTGTTTGAGATATACCTGAATAACTATAGTAAATATGGAATTGTATATTTGTTTTAATAAATATATTTTATACCATTATACTTCCACTCACTACCATTGGCAAAACATAGCTTCTAGTTACTATGCAACTACAGAAGGAAAGAATTTCATATGCCCTTATAATTTTCTACCACTTCCAGCTGTATGGTGTCAGTCTATCTCACTGATAGATATGACAACACTTCCAGCCATATTATGATAGTTTGGCTCATGATTCATTTATGTATAACAACTTTCAGTTCTAGGGTGAATTTGTCTGATTGCTCAACTACATAGTAGAGAACATGTACATTTCCAGATAGGTTTGATAGTTGTTGTCTGCTCTTACTTCCAAATGGATTGACTATTTATGGCCAAATCCCCATAAATGATGATAGTATTCAGTGAGTATCATCATTTATTGGCCTATTATTGCCATTGGAAGTATATTATCTATATGTATTACTATTAGTTCATGGCAATGAATGCTTAATCCAACCAAGATAAGAATAAGTCTGGTCTAATCCATTATTTGAAGGCAGTGAGAGATATGACATTCTTAAAAATAAATGAATTGATTGGTTTTTTTTATTTTGTTGTTTAGTAGTTTAGATAAAAAATAAATATATATACATTGATTACAACGTATTATAAAGGTTTTGTAACTATGTTTAAGTATAAAATTTTAATAGCTTTCTAAAATAACAGTAATAATAATATACAAGTTAAAAATAAATATAAACAATGCATGCAGTTCATTGGTTGAATTGCTATTAGTCTAATTGAAGTAATGAGCCAACTAAAATGTGTATGATAAGGAGGTTGAAAAAGATCAAGTTTGTTTTAATGTGATAAAAGCTTGAAATAATTTGATATAAAATCTGCATGCTAATTTTTATAAATTAGATTAATAATGTTAAAATATTAAAGTTATGTTATGTTTATTTTTAAAATATATTAATCTACAATGAATATGTAAAAAAAATACTATTAATAGATATGTTATAAACATGAAAACACATATTCACTATTTGATACTAAGTAAGACTGTAAAATAACATCTAGTATCAAATAAGAACAATGTTAATAAAGTTTAACTGGCATAACAATACATTAAAATGTATTGATCTAAATAAAACAGCCAGTAAATAGCCCCACTACAAATCAAAGATTTATTCCACTTCTCTCTGCCATGTTTAATAATTATAAGGAACTACAGACTAATCAGTATATGTTATTAAGGATTTTTATGGATTTTTTTATTATGTTACCAATTAGCTAAAGGTTAATGGATATCTCAAACAAGAATTAGATAAGTTAATTACTAGAAAAAAATCTAAGCTTTCAAAAAAAAAAAAATCAGTTATCTAAACCAAATTCAATGTTTTTCTTAGATCATGGATAGAAAACCTCTAGCCCATAGGCCAACTCTGACTCTCAAAAGTTCTCTGTCTGTGCCCAGACATTTTATATATATTGTAACCCTGTACTTTGTACATTGGTTCTTGTACAAGCTAATTTAAAGGTAGTAGTCAATAGTGGCTAATGTTTAAAAAAAAAAAATAGTAAGTAATAAATAATATTTAGCTATTTAGTGTCTTCAACTAAAATTGCAATCTGTAAAGCCATTTGCTTAAATTAATATTTTAAAGTCAGAAGAAAAGCTTGTTAAATTAGATTAGGTTATAATAGGATGCATTGTAATAAAAATTTAATTAGTAATTTTAAAATGTGTTGGCTATTAAAGATAGGTATTTTAAATAAGTAGAGTTGTAAAGACAATTTAGCTTAAATAAATTCAACTCTTATAGTTAAATAATAATTTTAAATGCTGTTGTTTAAATTAGCCTCAATTTAATGTTAAAGTAGTTTAAAAATAAAGAACTAGTTAACTTCCTTGTCTAAATGTGTGTGCTTGAATAATTACTTGGTCTTAATTGCTAAATAATATAATTCTAAAACTTAAAATTTCAATGTTAAAACATTATCAAGAAAATATGCAAAATAGAGGGTTAATTTTATTGGATTTATTTTGTTATTAAAGAAAAATGAAAGAAGGGATTATTTTGAGAATAGAATAATTATTTAAAACATTTTTTTTTTTTGTTTAAGTTTCATTAATTAATAAGTTATAGAGTCTCTCTTTCATTCAGACAGACAGTTATAGCACGTGATTTTTTTTTTTTGGATTGAGTAGATCAGAGTGACGTAATAGTTATTAATTAACAAAAGGTCAATTAAACCTTTTAAAACCCATGTATCCCTCCTAAAAAGGAGTGGCTAAATTTGATTGACCAAGGTTGTTTTTTTCTATAAAAACAACTGATCATCATGATAAGGTGACAATTTACAACATGGTCAACAGCTGCTTAATTCCTGTACTCATTTCCAGAAGTGTGTAATTTTTTATTATTATTATTATTATTTTTTTTTTGAGCAAAAGTTGTAAGATTTATTTAAATTTCAAAACCATTAATAATGTGCTGAAAAAAATATAAGGTAACACTGTCTTTTGTATTCTCTTTCAACATTTGGATTTTCTTATCTATTACTTAAAATGTCTCGAAACACTAAAGCAACTCTTCAATGTAAATTTCTTCGTTTATTATTAAATTTAAATTGCATAATATTTTGGGTAATATGTTTCAAAAGATTTATTCATAATTTCATGTCGAACTTTATACTAATCCACTTTTGTTGCACTTATTATTATTATTGTAAAAGGAAGAACAAGTTAAAGTTTAGAGAAGAGCTTATTTTAATCATAACTTAAGAAAATTATACGTATCGTTTTACTGACGTTTCTAATAGGATAGACTATTTGAATAGAAAAATTATGTTTCCTGTTAAATATTGATATTATGTTTATCAACTCTAAGAAGAAAGGAAAAGGAAAGAATTAATTATGCAGTTATATGAAAATAAACTATTGTTTTAGACTAGAGATACTGCCGAGATATATTTGTTTTCTGTCTTGAATTAATACTATTAAAAAACTTATTATCTGTAGAAAACCTGAAAATGACTTTTATATATTATTGTTGCTATATTATAAAGATATGAAAATAATTGTCTATGCTTCGTTGTCACCTATAATGTTGAAGGTATAATATTTTATCAAGATACGAATGGAAGAAATAAGAAAGGAAATGTGTTTAATTAAACGTTATTAAAAAAAAAAAAATGCTTTAAAAGAAATTTATTAACTTTAATTACCTAGAATTGACTTTTATCATTGTTTCAATACGCGTGTGCTTATTAAAAATTACGTAAAAACTACAAATATATTATTTTGCTTTTATTTAAAACTATGAATCCGGAAAGGAAAAGGAAAATTCTATAAAATGAATAGCGCTATATTTTGACGTCGTTAAATAAATATTTTCCAAAAATATTATTATATTGGCCAACTTTATTAGAGTTAAGAACTTTTAATATCTATTTTCTATTATTATTATTGTGCTTACCAGAATTCCATTTGCCATTTTAAAAAAATGTTCATTTTCATTGACACGCAGTACGTTTCCCCACATGGACAAGCCGTCAGAGAAGGACTTTACACCCCCAGTAAATCGCAACGGAAAGTTCCCGTTAAATGGACTCATGTGTTTATTTTTTTTTACTACTCAAATATGTATTTGACTTTCTTTTGGGTTCTAAATATTATTATAATTTCACATGTCAAAGTAATTATATTGATATTACTTTATTTAGGGGTTTATGCTAGAATGTGTTGGGATGTCCACACATTCCCAGGTAATTTTATATATCTATTACGTGCTGGTTTTTAATTCCATTCGCAAAGTATTTTATCATTAAGAGATATTCATCTCTTTCATTTATTTGCTATTCTAAGATTTTGAGTATTTCAGTCACTCAGTAGCTAAACAGTGCTTAAATATTTGCTGGAAGTCTAGTATTTTTAATGGTTATTATAACAGAATAGTTTACAGTTATATATATCAGTTAATCGCGAATCTAATTATTTTAGAATGCCATACTTTATTTTGCATTATGTCCATTTATTCATTTAATTTATATGCTATATTTTATTTATGTGTGCATTTCTGTTATCCATTGCCCAAATTTATGTTCTTTTAGTCTTAAATAATTTAATGGTCGGTTGACAAACTGCTATTGCTGGTTTCAGAGGTTGCTCATTGTTTGATAATTTTATGTGTATAATTAAATTAGTTATCTTTAGTGTAAGTTATGATCTTGCCATTGTTTGTTTATATGAGGTGTCTGCCTTAGCAATTAGGCTTATATATTATAATCTTTTATTGTGCCTGCGTGGGATTGAGAGATTCTCCCATGGTTTATAGTTATTCCATGAGTTTGATAGTGTTATATATTTCTTGTGATATTGATCATTTTATTGTTATTGAAGGTACCTATATCCCTGAAGAGGATCATTTATATTTGGTGTGTTTTCCCGTATTTTCCTTGTGCACTGTGACAGAGTCCAGGCATCTTCTCTTTTCTGCATCAGAGATAGGCGTTTGGAAGCCACCATTCTTTTTTAATATTTACTTGCTCTGTGAAGCTTTGTTGTGCCTATCACTCATGATGAAATTTATATATTCCACCATAGTAGGTGAGGTAGTATTTGTATTTGAATTGACATGGCAATGATTAGTAAGTTTTGAAGAGTTAGTTCTTCAGGTTGCATTATGTACAATGCTTAGTGGTGAATAGTGATGTCTGTATTGTGTTGCTGAGTTGATTGGCCAGCCAAAAGTAAACTAGCAATAGATTATATTTGTATGCATTTAATATCTAGCACTTGGCATTTGGATAATAGATACACAACATGTTTGCTGTATACCCATTTGGATCAACTCACCAATGGAATTCTAAGTTCTTTGGTATTTAAAATATTATTATTAGTATGTGGACAGTAATTTAGTATGATTTATGTGTGACTTCTGGTAAATGGCCCATTTCTATTTAAAAAGCAATGTAGAAACTTAGATTCATATCAGATCATCTTTGTTAAGTTGATTGCATTCTTCAATTATTAATATTTTCATCAGCTTGTTAGTTCAAATTTAGTTAATGCATAGTGCCAGATTTATATAATTGCCTATATCTAATGTTCATTGATACTGTATTAGTTTAATTTCTATAAAATTAGTCAATTACAATTTAGCTAAATAGTGTGTTAAATTGCCTTTCAAGGTTGTAAATTACTTGACAAATATAAATGTTTGAGTTACATGATAGTTTAGCTTAATACAGCTAAAAAACTTTTGGTATCATTTCTTTAAAAAAATTTTTCAGTATATTTAAAAAGTACATCAAGCTAGTTTGGGATGACTTGATTTCATTTATAAGTTAATTTTTGTGGTAATGTTTGTGTCAAACCCACTTATTGGTCCTGTAGTTAATCTTTATGATAACTAATAATAAAGGTTTGGATGTGCTTATGTGTCAACTGATAAAAAATGTATAATGACATTTGTAACAGAGCTTGTAGTAGCAAGGAGTTCTGAGTATTATCTGTAAAATAAATAAAAAAAAACAACTTTTATATCATATTTATGTTTGACACTTAATATTTAATAAATTAAATTATTTTATTATTAAAGTATACAGTTTCTGTTTTTCTTTTCTATATGTCAATTGTCTTGGGTTCACACACAAATCTCCATATATCTATTAGAATTAATGAGTTTATCATTTGCAAAGTTTATAATGTCACAGTTCTGATTTCGGTCAGGTAAATTTGGGTAACAGATAATCTAAATGTGCAGTTCCAAAAACTTGCTATATTTAATAAAAATCTTTTGTGAAACTTTTCAATTTTAAAGAATGAAAATTTATAGGAGAATAATTAGAATCGAATAATGTAAATATTCACTCAAAATTGATATAATTTAGGTTTAGATCATTCTAGTTATTCATACTGCATGGATTTTATAGACCATTCCATCATAATGTGGGTATGCAAATTGTGTACTTGATAATTTAATTTGAGTTGTCTGTGAGATAGTGGAAAGACATAAAATGTACCCTTTTCCTTCTATTATTTTTGAATGATGACCTGGATAAATGGCTATAGCTATTCTGAATTTAGAATATTTACTTTTGCCATTATTTAGCAAATGAGATGCCTTCTTTCTGTAATTGTTGCTTTTTTTAAGTATATGTTGGGAAGCATCCTCTTGTAAGAAAAGTTTATGCCTCCTAGAGCCTTCCAGGATATCATTCATACATTGGCAACCAGTGATTATAGAAGAAGTCTCCAAAGTACTTAAAACCCTGAGATCATTATCAGCATTCGTATTCCTTTCTTTATTGTAACTGCCACTGAGTAAAAGCCCATTCTTATTATCCATCTTCATTACTTTCCTCACCATCACATCCCCCTTTCTGTGTTCCTCTCCCCATCTGCCATTCCTATTTGTCTGATCATCATCATCATTTTCCCCTCCATCCATCATCATTCTACATCCATCTTCATCCTCCATCACATCCCCCCTCTCTGTTTCTCTCCCTATCCACCATTCCTATTTTTCCGATCTCCATCATCATCATTTTTCCCCATCCATCATCATTCAACATCCCTTCACCCTTCCTTCGTCCATTCCTGTTAGGTTACAATTGGCTCCCAATGTTTGGGGCCTGATAGATGCATTTGACATGTCAGTAGATATCATTGTCATCATTTTTCCACATCCATCATCATTCTACATCCCTTCACTCTCCCTATCCTCCATTCACAATAGGTTACAATAAACATGCACATAGTGCAGTTCAAATATATGTGCAAATATTGAATTAAGAATCATGTAAAATAAAATATTTATTTTTTTCAATTATACTTTTTTCTCTCTCCAACCTTTATGATAATTCTATCACAAATGCAATATTCTAACAAATTATCTATATTGAGTGGTCTATCTGATTATAGATTTCATCTACATTGCTGAGAGTGTTTTGTTTGTTTTTATAGTCCAATTCAAATTTTACTTCATTTTATTATTATTATTTTGCATTTAATTTTTTTTAATTGAGATGGCCTATAACAAAAAATGATATAAAAAAATTATGCAGTTTAAAAAAAGTGGACTAATTCATATTTTTTATAGAAAGTGCAAGATATGGCTGGAAAATATTTCAATTAATAAAAAATACATTATTAAGAGACACTATTTACAAAATTTATTGGCAAAGAAAGAAATATTAGAAAACTTGAAAAGAAGTCTCATAAAATAGCTGACATATTTTATAAAATGTACAAACAAGTGAAAAAATTCTGTGAAAACAAATCATTTTAAAAACAAAAATTGAAACCATTTTCTGAAGAGGAAGTTATGGTAAACTTTATCCTAGCTACTGTAGAATTAATCTGTCCAGAGCATTAAAAGAAATTTAAGAACATATAGCATAAATGAAGATTGGAGGCAAATCAGTAAAATTGTAATTAATGTGGTACAATCATTAATAATAATGATGTTACTTTATTTTTAATTCACAAAAAAATTACGGCCTTCATTTAAAAGGGAAAGTTAAAATTGGCCTGCCAGTTGAAAAGATTGCCAAGCATAAATGATTAGAGGTATAACTTATTAAATTTTTGAATAAATATGTTAATTTTAAGTCAATAATTTTATGTGGCCTGTGTATAAGGTTATAAATATATAATTGGCCCTTGGCAAAAAAAACATTCTCCATATCTGTCAAGATGTAATTCCAAGAGCATGATATTGCCAAAGCCTCAAAAGCAAAAGTATAATAATAATAAAATCAAGTTATATATCATGTGACTTAACTTAATAAGCTTGTATTACAAATGTAATATAATGATTATGCTAATAGCTTTAGACAAGCTTTTTTGATAAATGCCAGAAAAGAAAGCATTTAAAATCTCTATCTAGAATTATCTCTATCCCCAAACTGTTTTTGAGCTGATGGCTCTCTTCAGTGAGGTGCTAGGATATTCAGATACTAGATCTAAAATACCAACTCAAGTGCAGCATTTATCTAATACTTAACTATTAAGTAGAAAATCTAAAATTTTCAGACATCTATATGTCTTCAAATCCAGCTATATAACTTAAATAGCCCTATGGGACTGAACTAAATTCAGATACACCATATATTAATAGCAGTAGCAATATAACATACCAAATCCCTGAAAGCAAAACTATAATAGTAAGAAAATAAAGTCATACATCACATGACTTAACTTAATTAGCTTGTACTACAAATATAATATAATGAGCATGCTAATAGATCTAAACAAGCTTTTCTGATATATATATATATCAATGGTTTTAACATTGATAATTTTTTAAATGTTTATGATATTAATTTTGATCATCTTTTCTTCATATTTGATGTCAGTTCTAATATTTTTGCATTATTTTCAAAAATAGAGATATTGAAAAATATAATTCTTCCAGATATGACTGAGTTATATTCTTGGACATGTAATAAATTGTGTAATCATTCAAAATTTACATTTTATTTTCTATTTTCAACCTTGCTGTCATATATTCAATAGCAAGGAATCTTTTAAATAATAATAGAAACAATGTTAATAAAATCTAATGCTGATGTTTTTCAACACATAAAGAAGTCAGATTTTGTTGACTTTATAAACAAGAGCTCTTCTATAAAAGCTTTAAGTAAATAAATTGATATAATTAATGTCTAAAATATTCTGAAAAAATTAAGCACCTCATCAATATTTGATTAATTTTGCTATAGTTTCTTGATGAAACTCGATTGTTATACCCTAGGGTCATGTGAAGATCACCTTTATTAATGATTACTTTTGTTAAATGTTTTTAAATAGTGTGGTTAATTTTTTCATAGTTTCACCATCATTCGTCCTCTTGCTTTTCAATTTCTGTTTATCTAGAGATTAAAGTCTGTATTTAAGAATGAAAAATTAGTGGACATTTTGTTATAAATAACAAACTCATTATCTTTATTAAGAGGGTAGGATTTTGCCAAATAGATACATACCTTTTATCAGTAACATTATTATAGTTTGAACAAAATTTTATATATTTTTGTTTTCTGTAATATTAGCTTTCTTTTACTTGAATCATCTGTAAATGATACTTCCTCTAATAATACATATGAAAGAAAATGATGAGACTATTAAAGAAATCTAATTATTAAAAAAAAATATCCCATAAAATAATTTTAAATAGAATCCTAGATTTTAAAAATATTAGTCCTCCTCCCCCTTTTCTTTTTGTCATACATTTCCAGAAATCAATTTTATTTTTAATGGAAAAAGCTGTTTTTTTTTTGGTGATGATGTTTTACTATTTGACATGTTTAGTCAAGTAATTTACAATGCTAATATATAAATACAATTCAAATTATTTGAAAATAGGTTGTCAATAATACAAGCATTTTTCTAATCCCAACTAAGATGGGTGACATGAGTTATTGAATGATAATCAGCTGAGTGCAGTAATTTCTTTCAACTGACAATTTTTTTTGAAGCACACGAGTATTTATTGCAATTAACATATATGTTTCCTAATTGACATAAGTCATAATGGTATACTATGATTAATCTGAGAGAAAATTGATCAAATTGGTGTCGGTTTTCAATAACTATTAACTGTTTATTATAAACTAGCATCATGTATTTTGTGTTAATTATAAAATGTAATAAATTTCATTATTTGGTGGTTTATCATTAACTTGCTGATGTATACAGTATTTCAAATCTTTTTTTCTAATATTAGTAATAAAGAAATTCTGCTGAATCAACTATGTCATTATTAATTTTCAACTTAATTATGGCAAACTTAATTAATTAAATAGGTTTAGCCTACATTTATTTAAAATAAGCATTTCCAGTCAATATTTTCATTACTTGAAAGTAAACTGATAATTTTTAAGTAAATATTAATTTTACAAATAAAGTTTATTTTAAAAACTTAGCAGTGGTTCATCGCTAATTCTTTTCTTCTATAATAAAATACAGTAAGTTTTAAAATAAATTAAAAATGATTTTACTCATTCAGTTATTTCATCAAATGCATAAATTAGAACTTAAAACAGTCAACAATATAATCTAATAATAAAACTTAGTATAAAATATTAATTAGAAATTTTTTTTAAAAAGTACTAATACTAGATTAAATTTAATTAACAAAAAATGGTGACATTAAAAAAAATTTTCACAGACTGTAAAATACAGTATTGTTTTTCACCTGCAAGCCCCATCCTCCCATTGCCACCAAAAATTTCTTATAAATTTGTAATTATTTTTAAAATGATTTACTAAAACAAAAGTTACTCATTTCTTTTATATTCCGTTTATTTATTATACTGTAAAGAGCTTGACAGATCTAGAAACATTCAAATATCAAATTGGCAGCCAGAATACATTTTCATTCTATTAACAATATTTAAGATTTCTAATATTTTGTTTATTTTTTAGTAACAATGTAGAATGCATTCTCCACCATTTTGGTTTTTAAGGGGAGCCCTCAAAACACTGCTGACATAAGTCAAGTGCTAAATGATGTCACATAATACTGTACATCAATACAAAATGTTTCAGTTATTTTATTCAATACCGTAAAAAATTAAAATATTCATAAGAAAGAAAACCTACAACTGTCATAGAAATAAGTGTAATAATCACATAACCAAAAAATCCAAATAACAATTGAAATCAAATATCAACAATATGAGTAATTAAGAAATGACAAAAAAATATTAGCAAATCACATGGCCAAAAAAAAAATCAAATATTAAAAATGAATATTTAGCAAATATTAGGAAATAACAAACATAATAGTGTAAAAAATTAAAACAATATGAAAATATTTTACTTTTGTCAGGCGTTGGTGACCTAGTGGTTAGCATAGCTACCTTCCAAGCAGCTGGCCTGGGTTCGCTTTCCGGTCAACGCATTTGACACATAAAAAAAAAGTATTTTACTTTTAAAATATGGCATATCAAAAACAATATTAGAAAATTTTAGTAATTAAAAAATGACAAAAAAAAAATAATATAATCATGTGACTAAAAACAAAAAATCAACTCTCAAAATCAATATAAAAAGTATTAATAATTAGGAAATCCCAAAAAAATAAATAAAAAATTTAAAAGAATACTAAAGTATGCAACTTTTAAAATAAGATATTAATAATGTAATCATATGGGGGGGGGGGAGGGGTTGGAAATTTTCAAAAACAATAAGGTAGCAAATAATATTTGACTAAAATAATAACAATAATTATTAGGATATTAAAATTAATAAATAAAAGTATAAAACCTTATTACATATAATTAAACAAAACAAAAAATTACTAAATCGATTTAAAAATTAGGACATAAAAAAGAATACAATTACTAATTGTTTATCAAATATTAAACTTAATACTGTAATTAACAAATCTTAAAATATTTATTTTATTGAAACTACCAGTTAATTTTTGAAGATTCAAATAAATTTTATATTATCTCAATATGTACAAGATAATATATCACCTTTCCACATGGTAGCTAGAAAAAAGTAATAGCAACAAAAAATTGGAGTGACTTTGACATTAGCACAGAGTTCCTTTGATGATTCATTATTTAGAGCAATAAAAAAATATCCGACTAAAAAATTAAAACAAACATTAAAATATTTATAATCTTAAAGCAGTAGAAATGTTGCATGAGTGAAATCCCTAGAATAAATTATGTGAAAAATATTTACTTTATGTTGATCATTTATAATATTACCAGTATACATTTGAGCAGGATGGAGTAGGAAATAGAAAAGCTTTGTCCAGTTTACCCTCATTATGTAGAGTATTTGAAATATTTGATACAAATGTAAAGCAATATAATCTAAACATTAAACAAAAATTAAAGCAGGAATTGTTTTTAATTTTTTAAATCTGTAAATGTTTTTTTTTTAATAAATAAGATGTCAAGATTCATTTTTTTATTTATGTCCACAAGAATATATTAAATAAAATCAAGAAAATAACACACACACACACCCAATAAAAACAGCTCACTTATTAAAACAAATATAAATTATTATTAATAAATAAATTATTTCTTGAATACATATGATACAGTTGTTTCTTCAGATCAAATGCCTGTTGGGAAGAGAAATTAGGCTCCAGGTGGCTGTAAATATGTCGGGGGGGGGGGGGGATTTTTCTATCTCTTTCTTTAATTTTGTTCATCAAGGATAAGAAAAGTTCATGGTTGTTACTAATCAAAGTATTGAATATTAATTTGCATCTGATGGACCAGATTGTAAATAATAAAAAGGTTGCCATCCTTATTGCTGGGAAATCTGCTTTTAATGCCATCAATTAGAAGTAATGGTATATGCTTCATTTTGGATATTGCAAGGATCATATTCCTGTGAGTTTGAAGTGCTTGACACTGTGAAAACAGATGATTAACAGTTTCATTTGCATTAAGACGACAGAGCTAGCAAGTAGAATTTATTTTTGCAATTCCTCTTCTGTAAGGGAGAAAATGGTTTGTAGGAGAGCGGCTAAGTTAATCTTTAAGATAAAATCCAAATATTTTGGCTCCAGATCCCAGTACCTGAATTTTCTAATGAAATTGTTGCTAATGTTAAGCATAGTGGCATTTGGAGTGCTATTAATATGGATGAGGTTATATGCCTCCCAGAAGTCGATCTGCATAAATGTGTAGTCCACTATGTTTATATTTTTATTAACTGAGGAGATTATAGATATAAGCCAATCATTCTTTTTTGGTAGAGGCCGATCAGTAGGGACAATTTGAGTGAAAAATAAATGTTGTTTACCTGTTAACTGGTTTTATAAGTTTGACTTAATTGTTAGAAATTGCAATTTTCATTGGAAAATAAAAGAAAGCCTCAAAGTAATATGTATCACCAAAAAAGACAAACGTTCAAAAACAATATTTGACAAATATCATTAATTGGAAAATGGCACAAAAAAACTTTTGCTTACATAATCATGTGACCAAAAAAATTCTAATACTAGCAAAATAAAATAATTGGTACAGGTCCAAAAAATTATTATAATGTAATCACATTACCAAAAAATTCAAATTACTAACTCTGATCAATATAAAATTTTAAAATCCTAAAATAAACGAAAAAGATATGGGGGGAGGATCAAAAACAAAAGTTTAACGAATAGAAAAAATCAAATTTAGCACTTAATAAATATTAAAATTAATAAATAAAATTATAAAAACTTAATCTATATAATTGAACATAATAAATCAAATCAAAAATTATAAAACTAGCATAAAAACTTTGAAGTAAAAACATCAGTTTATCAAATAATAAAATTAAAAATAATATATTGAACAAAATCAATGTATTTCTTATTACCTCAAAACATGCAAGGTTTTCCTGCTCCCATGTGTCCTGGAAGTAAAAAATGAAGAGGGAGGAAAAATATATTGTCAGGGGTTACCTGACATTCCCAGGGATAACCTTTGCCCTTTATAATTTAGAGTGATTAAAAAAACAATAGTATCTGACTAAAAAATTAAAACAAAATTTAAAACATTAACAATCTTAAATTAATACAAACATTTGCATGAGTGAATCTCTACAATAATTACATGGGAAATATTTTATGTTGAACATTTTTGACCTGTAAGAACCTGAACAAGGGAGAGTGATAGAAAGATTGCTTTCAGACTTGTCCTTATCTGGTCAGTATCATTTCAAACATTTGACATCTAAATGTAAAATGACGGAAAATATTAATTTGTCCATCAAATAAAAATTAAAGCTGAAGTTGTTTTTTTTTTTTTCAATTAATCAATAAATATTTATTTGTTAATTGGGTTTGTCTAAATTTGATGTAGTTGCTTGGTTGGTACTACTAATAATAAACACTTGTAAATACTTTATGGAAATTTATTTTCATTTTTATTTGCTATTTTAATATTTGTTCATTTTTATTTTTTTATTTTGGTGTAGTGGCAAAATAATACGGATGCCCTCTCTGATAATCTAATTAACTATCTATTCATGTATATATCTGTTTATCTACCTTTCTATTAGCATGTAAATCTTTCAATCTATTTATCTAAAGTCATCTATCTATCTAGCCACCCTGTCATCTACATATATTCAATAATCCATTACCTATGTATCTATATAAATATATATTTCTATTGATCTATATATCCATCCATTCATTTATCTATTGATCCATTCATTCAGTTTAACTATCTGCTTACTTCCTTATCTATCTATCTACTATTTGCCCATTTAACTATATCTGACTTTTTGTCTATGTATACCATTATGCATCTATCTATCATTATCAATTTATTCATCTATTTAGACAGATATGCAAATAAGGGAAAAGATAGATAGATAGGATGAATATATAGATGAATTAATGGATAAATACATGGAAATAAATAATGATATATGTTAAATAGAGATAAATGATTGGATGGATAGATATATATTTGTTTATAAGATTGATGCACAGCTAGATGGACAGGTGAATAAATTTGCCTAACAGACACATGAGTAGATAAAAAATAGATAGGTAGATCGATTGTTAATAGATGAATGGATAGGTAGATACAAAAATAGATGAATAAGTAGATCTATTTATAATAAATGAATAGATACAAAGATAGATGAATTACTGGGTGAGTATTTAGATACAAAAACAGATTATGCATGGATAGATATTTATTTACTTTTCTATCTTTTTATAGTTTATCTATCCAATCACTGTTTCAGCTAGATAAATGGAATGTTATGTGAATAGATATTGTTAAATAAATGGATAGTTGGATTGCTAAATAAATACATATATAGATAAATGGATATCTCTCTATCTATTGTACCTACTGAAATTGAGATGTACTTCAGTATGTGGTAAATACTAGTTATAATTTTTTTTTCTTGTTTGATATTTGGGAGATGAATATGTTAACTTATGAAATATTAATTATGGTCCTATAATGACAATAATATTAATTTTAAATTGTTTATTATTAAATGTATTATAAGACTGTAAAGTGATTTTATTCATTTAAAAAAATGTGAATGATAAAGCATATAATTTGAATGATTTTTTTTTTTTTGGTTATATGTGTTATTTTTATTATTGCATTCACAATAAATTATAAACAATACAAATAAATGTATAATATTTCTAATATATTTGTCCTTTTTATTTGTTTAATATTATACTATAAGATATGCATAAAAATATATTTCCAATGAAATATATTGAAAATGTGTAAAAATTGTTTATTTTTTGTTAAAATGAAAAATGGTATTGGTATTTGAAAATGCAAATTTTTATTGTATGTAACATTTCTAAAATATTTGTTTTATTAGTTGAATAATACAATTTTTATTAGAAGAACACTATTGAAAATTGTTTGAAGAGTGGATATAGATGATTACTATAGTTACACTAATGTCAATAAAGAAATCTTATAAATAGGATTGAAAAGTTTGAACTCATTTTTCTCTC
Organism: Epiperipatus broadwayi; assembly: GCA_028023455.1. Lineage (NCBI taxonomy): Eukaryota > Metazoa > Onychophora > Udeonychophora > Euonychophora > Peripatidae > Epiperipatus > Epiperipatus broadwayi. Next base: position 12,791,665 of record JAQFVV010000012.1, read on the forward strand.
TTTCTTGCTTTTTGCTTTTAACAGAAGCACATATAACTTTCTTTATATGAATTTTTTTATTTACATTAAAAATATATAATTGACTTAACAAAATGGAGGGGTAATAAACAACACTGTCTGCCCATAGACCTGAGCAGTTTATTGAAAAAAATTTATGTGAAAATGACAATTTATTATAAACAGAAAAATCATTGGAATTGCTTCATTACATCATGAACCATAAATACTTATATCTTTTAAAGTACACATATTTTAAAAATAAAATACAAACATTAGAAGTTGTACAAGATTCATATCTACTTGCTTGTGTAATTTTATTAGATCAATTGATTGAATTTTTCTAAGATATAAATCAGTTTGATTTCCTATTGTATCATCCTAGATAAAATCTAGCATCTATTCAGTCATATTGTTTTAAATAATATTTTCTCATGAAAGAATATCTTTTCACATGAACCAAATAATTATTATTTGACAGAAAAATTTGAATGTAAACATAAAATATTGAAATTGACCAAATGTATTTTGAATTTATGCATACCTTATATCTTATTTGGAATAAAAACATACTATTGAGTACTTTGAAATATGGACATCAGAACCATCATGCCATATTGGAAATACAGTATTTAAAGACTGATTCAGGTTGTTTATTTATATTTGTCATTATTATTGATATATATATTGTACCAAGATTGTATTGGCACAAATATAAAATAATTTTATCTAAAAAATTTATTAAAATAATAAATCAACAAATCAATAAGTTATAAAAAAATCTAGAGTTTCTTTATTAAACAAAATGCAGTTTGCTGTCAAAATGTAAGATTAAAAGGCAAATAGTTTTCTATTCTTAGTTTTGAAATAAAAGTTACAATTAATTAATTAAAAGAGGGGAGGGGGGTTTCATTAGAAAAAGTCAAACTAAAAGTTTTATAAAAAGAAGTAAAGAGTTTATTATTATTAGTTGAAAGTTGATTTTCAAGTTTAAAATATAAATCTTTTTTTATTTAAGCTAGAGAAAAGGGTAATCTTAAAACTAGTATTGAGTCTAGATGAATTATATATGTGTGCAAATGATTAATATAAGTTTGTTAGTAAAATATATATATGTACCATTGTAAATAATAAATAAATGTATGCGTATTAAATATTAAAAATAAGTGAAAGTTATCATTAAAAAACAGCGGTGGTTACTAATTAAAAATATAAAAACAACATGTTTGCATGGCTACTACTAATTAAACGATCTTCAAAAACATGTAATCAAAAAATCATCAAAGGAATTTCGACAACAGATATTGCTGGAGGATATTAAAATAACAACATGTATATATAAATAGCCAAGTTTTTATCGGACATTTTAGTCAAGTTTGAGTTCAGAAAACAGTTCAGTCCAGTTACATTTGAGAAAACTGTTCAGTTCAGAAATCATTTGAGATTAAATTTGAAATCAAGAATGCAGTGTTAAAACCTCGGAAAACATATGATTTTCTCCAGCCTGAAGTCCAATGAAACAGCCAATCTACTTGATGCCTGCATTTCAACCTGAAGCCGCTCAATATCTAATTGTCTTAAAGAAATGCCTCGGAATAATCAGCATCAAATCTCCACAAGGAAACATCAAATCTAACCAGTTAGAGATATCTCATTAGAAGCAGCAAACAGCAAGAAGTATCCAAGTTCAAAATCCTAGGTAAAAAAATTTTTTTATATTCATTCTAAAGTAGCCATCGCATTCGTAAAATTCATCAAGCCTCCAGAGTCAAAATTATAAGAACTCTATAGCACATAAAAAAAATGACCTATTAATTTGTGTTCTAAATGTCAAATACTATTTAATGCTTTATTATTATATATATGAGTGTATGAGTTAATATGTGCATGATCATTATATCAGTGTTATTAGTTAAATGAGATTTATAAAATAATTAAATTTAGTATAATTAATGTTAATTAAAATAAATTGTCTTTAAATTAAAACTTTATTTGTCGGTCAATTCTTTTCATCAATTCTTTTATCATTTTTTTTCACCACTAATTTGTACAAGTTGTTAATGATTAAAAATAGACTGAGCTAGTTAAGGGATTTTTTGAGCGATGGATTATGAGCCTACTGTCTGAACATATTAGTCTTAGACTAGCTGGTGCTCGGGGTTTACTCCAAAACAAATAAAGTGTTTGGATAGTAGGGGTTTGAATCTATCAGCTGAGGTGGGCCACGATCTGGAAATGTGGACGAGTGATGCATTGCATAGCTCAATCTGATCGTGGGTATTGTTGATAGTTAAAGCTATCAATAATATTTTCAACTTTGCTCGAATGTGCCGGTTGTTCACGTAATATTTATAATTAAATAAGATTATAAATGTATTATAAAGAAGTTTGTAACCAGCCAAAACATTTACAGTGTAAGTAAGATCTTCTACGGATTGAACCGGTACAATATATATATATTTCTTTATTTTCATTTAAAATATAAATTTATTTATTGATGAATAATATATAGTTTTAAGTTAATTAGTGATCTATTCACATACCAAAATATAAGAGAGTTATGTTTGCTTAAGTTTAAACTTATATCTTGTCGTATAGTAATTATTTTAATTTAAAAAATTCAATTTTTTTTAATTTAATGATTATAAATTAACTTCAAATATATCAGTTGTATTAAGAGTTCAAAAAGATTTTATCACAATAAGAATTCACTTTATTCTGTTTTTAAATTCATATTAATAAATAACTAGATTCATTTTGTATAAATACATTTTTAAAAACTAGTCAACACTTAGATAATTTCAATATCAATAGCAATCAATAATTTCAAACTGTTGTCAAGGTAATTTCTTTTTAGCAATAAAAGTGGAATTCCTACTTATATACTTATATTTACAAAGAAATCAAGTCATATGCCACATGACCTAATTTAACAAGTTTGTATTTTTATATAAAGTATATAAGAAGATATATATAGTAAACTCTTGTATATTTAGGAAATTATGAGCATTCTGCAACACATTTGTGAAAATAAATATTTGTTTTATATTTGTTATTAAATAATTGGAGATTAATAGGCAATCACAATATAAAGAAATTATGGTTAATTGATAAATTTATTGTATATTCAATTAAATCATATGTGTACATATTAATTTTTTATTATATAATTGATATTTACTTGTTAATAAATTTTTAATTTAATTTCAACCAAATAAAAATGATTATTGTCTGATTGTGCAAAAAAATTCATTGATTAATAACATTTGAGTGAGACAAAATAAACTGTTTATATTGTAAAATTTATTTGAAATAACTATATTACATAATTCAGAAATCAAATCCCAGGATTATTAAGTAAGCATAGTTATATTATTTTTTGTATTGACTTCTGTAGTTATTATATGTCTAGATATAAACTTTATACATTAATCACAATCAAATATTTGCATGTTTTATCTAAATTATCATTGATTGGATAAGCACTATATTGAGTTCATGTTGGTCATTAAGATCTTAATCTTATTCAATTATGAAACTGATAGTACAATATTTTGTTCAGTTATAATTCAGAATGATTTGCTTTAATTATATTTAAATTTAGTCGATATGAATTATAAATCCAATTTAATATTCAATTTTAATATTCATACTTGATTATAATAAATGCTAATAATTCTTTTTATGTTTTGATTATTATAATATATAGTTTTAATAATTTAGTTACAGGAAATTTAAAATAAATTGATATGATTAGTTAATTGTACTTAAGTAAATATCCAATAGAAATCTACTGTTTTTATATATAGTATGTTTGGATATATTAGATTCAAGATTATTGATATTACATCATTATTAAGTCTTTTATCTTGTTATAAATAGTGTGATTAGTAATAGTAAATTAATATAAGTATAGCATATCTGAGTCAATATTTATAATTTTATTAAATTAAAATTTAAAATTACTTTTTGGATTGTATATTTATTTAGATATTATGAATATTGTAAACTTATAAGGCATACTAAAGCTGTTATCTTAATCATTCATGAATTATTTTATTTAGATATGAACATCTTTAAATTTTAGTACAAGTTTATACTTTTATATGCAATGTTTGATTAATTGGCTATACTAGAACTTAGTTGTTCAATGATTCATTATTGGTTTTATTCTATTATAAATGAAATCTATCTTAAGCATATCATTGTTTTGTGATATTAGTATTAAATGTAACTAACTTATTTTAATTTATCTTAAGTATGCATTGTATTTAGGGTGTCTGAAGTGATGATCTTGTTTGTTTTCTATTTATTCTAAATGCTGTTTGAATTCATGATACTATAATAATAGTTAACATTATTGTTTTGTTTTGTTGTCTGATTAGACAAAGGGTATATTAAATACTGAATAATTAGTTATTGATTGGTATTTATTTAGTATAGTATATTATATTTATTATGTTATGTACAATATTATTATTTATAGATATTACAAAATTAATATTATTTGATTTGATTTATACTTTATTCAGTTACAAATGATATTCAACTTTAGAGATCATTTTCATTCTATTGCATAGGACAATCAACAATTGAGCTATATTTTATTCAGATTATATTTCCTATTGCATATTTACAATCTGTTACAAATTCCATCTAAATGATTGGAGCTATAATAGAGGTTAGCATACTCACATATTTATCCTATTATAAATGTTACTGCAGTTTGCAGGGCATAAACAAATGGGGTAACTCTATCATGGCCATGTCATATCTGATTTGATATAAATGGCTTCTAAATTTGTGGTAAGATAAAAGAAGAGTATACCCCTATTTTTATCCTGTTACCAATGGGCTCTAACTTTAATGACAATTATAAGGGTTATTTCATCATTATCTTTTTATGTCAATTATAAAATGCTGCCTAAACCTGTAGGGCAACTTTTTTATTCTGTTATACTATGTATATGTCTTTTTATTTATATATTCACACATTAATTCATTATTCATCTATTAGAAATTGATCTATCTATCCATATATCTATGTATCTATCCATCCATTCACCTACTAACAACTATCTATCAGTTTTTTATGTATTTACTTGTGTCTGTCAGTTCATCTATTTATTTGTCTGTCTACCTATGCACCAATATATACATCCAATTATCTATCTGGCCATCCATCTATCTATCTACCTATCTATAATTGCATCTATATATCCATCAATTTATTCATTTATATACCCATCCATTCTATCAACCTATTGACTTATGCCTCTAGCTACATATCTGTCTAGATTGATGAATAGATTGGTAAATAAGCAGATAGATGGATGGAAATGGTATAATAATCAAAGTCAGATATAGTTAAATAGGCAGATAGGTTGACAGGTAGATAAAAAGAAAAGTAGATAGATAAATAAAATGGATGGGTAAATATATGAATGTATATATATATATATAGGTAGGGGATTAATGAATAGGTAGATAGATAAATAGATAGATAGTACATAGACAGACAGACATACAGACAGATGGATGGATGGACGGACCGACGGACAGACAGATAGATAGATAGATAGATAGATAAACAGACAGACAGATAGATATCACTGGTTTTCCAGATACAAAATGCATGAAATTCATCTATGCTGATAATGCATTGATCTCTTAAAAGTGATGATTTTCTGAAATATGAAAAGATTGTAATTCTATTTCAAAGACCAGTGTGTTATTCCTAATCTCAAGAAGACATTGTGTTCAATTTTTCTTCTAAATAACAGTAAATCATAATCTGAGTTAATCTTGGATCACAGCCTAATTTATTTTCTTGATTTATCTAAAGTTAGATCAAAATTAATTTCTAGTAATAACCACTTTGGAAAGCTGGTTAGCACTATTTGGGATTGTAATACATGTACTTATTTTATAAGCATCTTAGTATTATTATTGAAAATATTACTGAAATACTAAAGTTTATTCCTTTGCAGTGGTTTCTTGTTTTTTTATATATTTTGCCACCAGATATCTGAAGAAAAACTGCAACACAGAAAATGAATATAAAAAAACTATTAAAAAAATCAGATTTGCCAATAACTCATGATTTCATCTTTTAAGGTGCAATATAAGTCAAGATTTTTTTTTTATTGTTCACCCATAAATTTAAAATCATAAGAATTTTGACTTTAAAAATGGAATTCTTTTGAGATTAAAGAACCAAGTTTCTTTTTATAGATTCAGCAACAAAGTTAGTTAGCTTTGATCTTTCTGAATGCAGCTGGAATCTCATCAATAGATTCAGAATAATTCATAGTCATTGTCCATATCTGCTTTATAAATGGAATTTAAGTCACTGATTTATGTAAATGTAGGCATAAACAAACTATGAACCAGATAGTTAATGAAACGAAGGACTTAATAAATCCACTACTAAATCTATCTTTTAGTTAAAATCTCTACATGTTCCTTTATAATAATTTGATAATAGTTAAGTTGTCCAAAAAAAATTTCAACATTAAATATAACATAAAGTTGAATGCTCTTGCTAAAGACTACTATAGTAAACACTAAGCTATTGTGGTGGCCATATGATTACTAAATTCTTTGATCTAAATTGAAATTCTTATCTATCATCACTTAGGTTGGGTAAACTATTATATAAAAGCTTTCATAAGTCCAAAATTGGCTCAGGAGTTCATAAGAAGTTCGAGTATAAAAAATGACTACGCTGAAACCGTGACAGGGATCTTAGGTTCCACTGTCATTCTACAACTGCACTAAACAACGCAGACGCAAAGTCGCTGTAATCAAGCAATAAAAAAACTTGCTTGTTTTCATATATGCAAAAATAATAAATTGATTGGTTAGTTGTTTTTTTTTTTGATTTAATTAAAATTAATTTATTAGCACGTGATCTATAAGGAAATATTGTACAGTATTAATAAAAATCAGAGCCAAAATTCTTTTAATTAAAACAATTTGCTTAATTAAATATACCTATTGTAAACATTAAGGTTAAATAAATTCCATTTCCAATAATCTAATTCTTAATATTGTCTACTTAATCTTGAAAAATTTATATTTAATCTTGATCAAATAAAGTAAAAATATTTAAATGGATTTTTTTTTGTATACTTTTGTAAATTCCATTTACTTTTTTTTTTCAATTCAATTAAATTTTGAGTCGAATGCTAAGATGTTGAGTTATGAAGAACCCCAAGGATTTTTTTTTTTAACAATGTTAAAGTTAAAATGTCTGAGGGACCAACTAAAAAATGTCAATTCTTTTATTTTCATGTTAAAATTTGAAATGGGTATTCTTAAATCAGTTTCTGTTGCTTTCTTTCTTTCTTTTTTTTTAAAATTCCATCTCAAGATTTTTCTGAATGAGTGAAACGTTTGTCCTTGCTTTTTATAATCTATACGTTTTTTAAAAAATCAATAATAATGAACTTATTTTTTATTTAAAAAAAAAAGATTGCTTTTTAGCATAAAAATAAAAATTAATCAATAAGCACATCTTATTATAAAAACCCAGTATTCTCAATAATTGTATTTAAAAAAAAACTGATACAACTTCATAATTTTACAAATAAATATAACTCTATAAAAAATTATAATACACTATTTTACTAAATCAGATTTCATTAACCAGAAAGATCTATTACGTATGAGAGCTCGATTTCATAATAAATTGACGTCACCCTACAAAAATTTGAAATAGAATTAAAAAAAAAAGTTCTGCATATCTTATATATTGTAAACGGGGTAAATTACATTAGCTTTTAATTAGTATTTTATCAAAAATCAAATTTTCCAATTTTAATAATTATATTTAATAATTCAATTAACGTACTAGGAATTTTCCTATGGAAATCAATCACGATCATCAATGAGTATACTAATCCAGCCACTATGGGCATCATTTTTGTAACATGCTAATCTGTCAACGCTGGTGCAATGATCAAATATAATCTGAATAAAATATAGCACAATCGGGGTCGCCATTTTGTAATGAACTATAGACAATAATATGGGATAATAATATAAAAAGAAATCTTACTATGCCTAAGAATTGAAACGTCATCCATAATAATCTAGATTCTGCATAAATATGGAATGTCATTTTATAAAAGCCCTAAAGTTGATTTGGCATTTTATAATAATTACCACTTGTGCACAATCATCATCAGCTAGCATGGGGTAGCTACTTTGTCACAACAATAATGGATTTTGATTTCACTACCTCTCTACATTTGCTTAATCAACATTTGTCACAAAGAAATGACCTCAAGGCTGATATTCTTTATCACTAAGCAAAACATGCATTAATAAATAATGACTATAATAACCTGTGTACAATTATCTAACTCAGGCATTGGTCATATTAGCCATAACAATATTTCACACATATGATTATTTAAATACTAACAATCTATATTAAGATCTAACTTATCCAGATAATGTTTAATACAAAATAAAGCTAACTAAATCACCGCTCCAAACATCAATGAATCTATCACACTTACAAGGTAAACTGTAATAAGAAGTAAAATCGTATATCATTGCCCTAAACAATGATGATCTACTCGATTGACAATTGAATAAAACTAAATTGGACATTATTAATTTAATATTATTTTTAGTAATTTAAATTTATCTTAATATGTAATGATATTCTATTTTATTTAAATAGATTAATTTTTAAAATAATTATAAGTACATTTTTTTGGGAAATGTTTTATAAACCTATACAATTCAAAATACAGCAAAACTCTCCATATAGTAGTGCCATCTTGTGCTAACAAGAGCAATCAATGGATGCCAGAAGGCTTGTGCATAAAATCCCTATCTAGTACCTACTCATCCAATATCCCCAGACTAGTTTCTGGCTTGTGGCCTTCATCAGTGAGGAGCCTTGGATCTGAGAGCACTGCACTTAGATCTTAGGATCTAATGCAACCCTCCAGCACCCACCTTTTAACTCTATTTAACTACAAAACTATGAGAATGAAATTGAAAACACTATTAATATTTTCAATCCAAGCTCAATAGCTTATATAGTCATATGGGTCTGAACTCAATTCAGTACCCATACATTTTGGTGTCTTTGGCTCTTTAACAACCATAGCCACCACTATCCTATTAGGCAGGATTGGTGTTAAACCACTAAACATCACATGATCACTATCTCATACTAGCACAATAATTGTTATAAACAATTCAAAATACAGCAAAACTCTCCATATAGTAGTGCCATCTTGTGCTAACAAGAGCAATCAATGGATGCCAGAAGGCTTGTGCATAAAATCCCTATCTAGTACCTACTCATCCAATATCCCCAGACTAGTTTCTGGCTTGTGGTACTGAATTGAGTTCAGACCCATATGACTATATAAGCTATTGAGCTTGGATTGAAAATATTAATAGTGTTTTCAATTTCATTCTCATAGTTTTGTAGTTAAATAGAGTTAAAAGGTGGGTGCTGGAGGGTTGCATTAGATCCTAAGATCTAAGTGCAGTGCTCTCAGATCCAAGGCTCCTCACTGATGAAGGCCACAAGCCAGAAACTAGTCTGGGGATATTGGATGAGTAGGTACTAGATAGGGATTTTATGCACAAGCCTTCTGGCATCCATTGATTGCACTTGTTAGCACAAGATGGCACTACTATATGGAGAGTTTTGCTGTATTTTGAATTGTTTATAACAATTATTGTGCTAGTATGAGATAGTGATCATGTGATGTTTAGTGGTTTAAACCTATACACTATTTTAAATATTTAAAGAAAATAATCCTTACTCAAATGTATACCTACTTCAATAAAACGTTAAATGTAATATAAATATTTCATTCATTTCTACAGTAGAGTGATAATCAATTATTGCTACATTTATATTCTAAAATGAAATACTCCACAAAAATTTATTATCAATAACTCTATTAGCTAATTTTACATTTTATCACATTATATAAAATATACCCTAAGTTTCCATTGGACATTTACTGAATTACAATCTCTGATATTATTTATCAAATCTCTAGTCAATCTAATATAAAATAGACTTTATAACAATTAAGCTATATATGACAATAATTGACAGTTATACAATCCAAAGATAATATTCGGTTAAGTTAGTTAATGAAATTTATGGTCTCAAGTTCAAAGAAATTTAAAAAGTAACTATGATAAGTCATTCTGACAGAACACAATCAATTAAGATTTTATAACTGGACAAAATATGCAAATAGATCATCAACTCTAAGCTAATGAAATTATTTTACTAATAATATTGATTTAAATAAATAAACAAATATTTGAATGCATTATTAATTTTTTCAGAGTTTTTTTTAGCTAAAATGGTGACGGCTTCAAGTCGCTCGAATTGTGTCATTTTTAATGCTACGGTAAAGATTTTATGATCATTTTAAAGCTTGGAAAATATACTGTAAGATGTTGCCCTCTCTAAATTTATTTTACAAGTAAAATATCAATAAATTTGACATTTAGACCTTAACAATGGTGGAGGGCAGTTTTTCCTTGATGCTGATTGGTTGGTTGTCATTTCAACAAAAGAAGAGGCCTGTCCATAATTTTTCATCGCTCCAACTTTTTTATTTTGTATTTCTAAATGAAAACGAATGTTTTAGATTGATTTTAAGTATTTTTTACATATTATAAATTATTTTCATAAAATATACTGAAAACATAATTATTTTTAAAAAAACCAGTAAGATTTTATTAAAAAATTGTATACTTTTACTGGAACATAAATTGAAAAAGAAACCAGCGCTAACAACAATTTTGACACCTGACAACAGTTTACATTGTCCCAAGCTCTTTATTTGATTTTCAAATAAAAATTAATGTTTTAGAATATTTTGCTGGCATTTATTTACATATTATAATGTATTTTGGTAAAATATGCTGAAAATATAAATTATTTTAGGAAAATAGTAAGATTTTAGTAAAAAAAATCTTTATTTTTACACTAATGTAAATTGAGAGGAAAATCAATGATGTCACCAACACTTTCTGATTTGTTACTAAGTTTTTTTTTAGGTTTTCTGCTATAGAATATTTTTATAATTATAAATAGAAATTTATTTTTGAAAAAACTTTTGATCACTTTCATAATCTGACAAATTATTGATATACTTTTTACAAATAAAACTAAAATGAATATAATATTAAATGATGAATATATTTCTACTGCTGATTCTGTAATTGACCAATCAAAAGTTTAGAGTTTTAACTCACTCAGCCAAACAAAATATTTGCTGCTGAAAGAGTTAAATATAAAATTTATACATAGGATTTAAAAACTGATGATGTATAAAATATATCTAATTCTAATGCACTTACCAAGATGAGTTTGAATCTTAGACCAAATTTAAAGTACCAAAATTATCTTGCACATCCAAAAAAAATAATGAAACAGATTTGTCTGGTTTTAAATCAACTCTAAATTTATTGGTTTATCAAATAAAAATCAATAACAGAAATAAAATATAAAGGAACATCAAGTGATGTTTTGCAATCAACTAAATATCAATAAAAATAATAAAATATGTGTGGAACTCCAAATATATGTTGTGTTACAATAACACATCATGGAAATGGAAGGAAAGATTTGAAATATCATATATAATAATAAAAAAAATTGTGATAAAAAATTGAACTCTACTTATTCATTAATGCCATAATAATTAAACACACATAAAAGAAAAATATCTGCTATAATTTTAACCCTTTTCTACTCGATATTTTCAAGTTAAATTTTGAACATCCAAAAAAAAAAAAAAAGAAATATTTGGAAACATCAGGTTGTATTAAGTAAGAGCCTAAATGAAAACTAACTGAATCTCTCCGACCTTTTTATTGCTTGAATTCTATATCTACATATATGCATAAGAAAAAAACCCATATTTAAGTGAAAGTCTATCCATATTCATTCACTATTCACTGATCCATCATAGCTTCCAATTCTTTTTTGAAATCCTAAAGTTTAGTGATGATTTTTCTTTGAATAGAGAAGATAAGCATCAGTGGTAAGACACTCAAATTCGAATTTATTTCCCTTTGTGTGGGCTTAACTTTCAATGTTTTCTTTCAAGTAGATAATTATCCACCTTCCAAAACAACAGATACAAAATAATATATCACTGTCTGTTTTAATTTTTCTTTTCACTAGCAATGATGTGCAAAAGAATTTCTGTAATGACACAATCTATTTTAAATTAAGTGAAGATTTAATACTGGCTTTTTCTTTTATTCCTTTTTTTTTTTTTTTGGCTTACAAGAGTGGAGTTTAAAATTGCTTATTATAATATAAATAGAATTGATCGATTTTGTAAATTTTCTTGATTTGAAATACAATATCCATAAAACATAATGGGGTTTATATCCATCTTAAATAAATAAATGTAATCCTGGACTTTTAAACACAGAATATCTTTGCATAGCTGATCTGCAATACAAGGCATTTTTGATGGGATTTTCCTTTCATATTTTTGTTGCTCTCCCTGGAATTTTATCAGCAAGCTGCTCCTTTGAATGGGCAGATAGTTACAACTTTTATTATTCCATGGTTTTATGAATTAACTATTTAAATAATAATATTTAATAAATTTTTGAAGACAGAGAAAAATGATCCATTTTATGCAAATACAAAATGATAACTCAAATTACAGTGTCTCTATTTATCAGACACTCTTGATCATGTTATTGCTGTCATAACAACTGTTGGAAATCACTCGAATTTAACTCTATGATGAACGATCTGTTCAAAAAAGTTTTGCCTCCCTTTTGTAAGTGAAATGAAGATTTTTTAAAAAAATGGATACATTGAAAATGAAATCTAAGTTTGATATGATTTTTTTTAAATCCAAAATAAAGAATTTTTATACATTCTAATGTATATATTTTTACATATGTTTTTTTTAATAATAATATTTTCACCAAATTACATGAAACATAAAAACATTTAATGGGGTAATATTTGTTGCTATGGTGATTGCAATAACAGAAATTGAAATGTGTAATATTTAATAACAATGTTGATTTTAGTCAAGTAATTTTTCGTGATACATTTAACTATTTTTTAAATCTATTTATTTACCTGTTTATATTTTTTTTCTGAGATTGATTACAACAGATTTAGGATTTTGAAGCTAGAATTAACAGTAAAAAATATTATTTAAAACATTAGGTTGCCATGGTTATCAAGTTAATTTTGTATTTTAAGATCTCCGTTATCCATGGATCAAGTGAAAAGAAACTAAACAAGATCAACAATTTTTTTTAATACTTTAACCTACATTTAATCTGAATACTTACAATATATATAGAATTTTAAACTTACAAGCATGATGGTATTTTATCTTGAGAATTCTAACTTGAATTGACACTTAAACATAATAAATTTGTTATATATATATATATATTAAAGTTGTCTCGATTTGGTTCGATTCTATGTTTTTGCTATCACTGGTCAGACCAGCAACATCTGAGAGAGAGAGAGAATAATCTCACCCAAAATGTTGTGTTTTATACTAATGGTGCAGTTTCAATTCCCATGTGCTACTTGAAACATTATGTTAACACTAACATGTGTGCATTATTATTATCAGTTAAATGTATTTGGAAAGTTTAAATAAATTTGTGATTTTTTCTAAAGACATTAGAAGATGGACTATTATACAACATATACACCTGGGTCTCTTTTTACGCAGATTTATTTTATGCGATTTTGAAGTTACACGATTTATGTTTCTCCGGAAGTCAAACTCCGATAATGCGCTATCACTTTAAATAATAAATTTCATGCACTTGCGTCATATTGAAAGTAATAGCACATTATTGGAATTCGACTTTCATCTTAGTAATTTCAATATTTTCAGTGCTTTATAATAGTAAGATTTTATGCAATAATGAAATTAAAATCATGATTTCCACATTTTATGTATTCACACATTAAATTTTACAAGATTATAATGTAAATTTGTTCAGACATTGTGCATGTTAATTTTTCATTTTAAATCACATTCTGTTTTTGCTTTTTAAAAAAGAATGTAATCAATTATTAATCATTTAGTGTCCACAAGTTTATTTTTAAAAGATGAGTAATAGCAGTGGGCACAATTAAAATTGAAAATTAGAAAATTAAAGACAAAAATAAAAATTTAATTTTTAGTTGTTAGATTAATTACTAATTATGTTGTCACCAGAAAACCATTAACACAACATGATAGTGACGTTGGCACTAGTTGTATTTCTTCTTGTGAAGAATCTGATTTTTTACCAGTTTGCAAATGAACCTGTTTAACAGCAAATAGTGATAATAATTAAAACGTGTATAAAAAAATGTAAATGACTGTAAATTATGCATAAAAATATATTGTTTTGAATAAAATTAAATATTATAATTAAAAAAAGTTTGTCTTGTATCAATTTTTTTCAAATTTGAAATTTTTTATTAGTCATATTTTATTTCCTTATTTTTTTTTGCGCGAATTTTAATTTTACGTTGGTGCTTTGTTTTTACACGATCTTTGAAAAATCACAGTCCGTATCCCCCCTTTTTCAAGGTAAGTTACATCTATTTTTGCGCGATTTTGTTTGCGCGTTTTCTGAGGAACCTATCGATCGCGTAAAACAAGACCCAGGTGTTATTACTTCTAATATATACTAAGTATTTTTCAAATAACATTTTTATTCTTTAATAAAGATCCCTTAGTGTACATAGTGCTTATATGTATATATATATAATGATCAAATCTCCAATACAATTTATATAGAAATTTTTTTAAATTATAGTAAGTTTTATTATCTATTAAACAAAAGAGGAGAGGGAAAGTGATATAGATATATGTAAAAATGCAATGTTGAATGCAGACATGAAAGAAAAGGATATGTTTATATTTAAAAATCCTAATAAGAGAGAGAACAATGTGGGTGAAAATAGAATGGTGGAGAGTGTAAAGATTAAAAAAAAAATAGAGAAGTTACCTGAAAATAATTACAACAAAGAATTATTTTAAAGAAGAGTCAATATTGTTAATATAAAATTTATTTTTAAAATTTGAAGAAAAAAGTCATGAATAAGAAATGAGAATTGGAGAGGGTTTTTATAGGAAAAAAAAATAGATTTGTTTATCGAAGAACTGCATCTTTACACACATAAATGGAAGAGGCTGAACAGATATGATGAAGATAAAAAATTGTGAATGTAGAAATTGTTAAAAATACCTTGGGTGGGGGGGGGTATAAAGAACATATGTGTCTTATTTTTGAAATTGGATAAAAAGGTATGGATGTGTGTTATAAAGTATTTAATTATTGGAGAAGAGAGAGATATGAAAGAGGGAATTAAAATGTTTAAAAATGCTTATTTAAAGATATAAATGATGCTTGAAAAATAATCATAACATCTTGATTATATATGATATGAAATTAATAGGGTAACGTGAAAATTATATGATGAGTTTTATATTGTCAAGACAGAATTTGAACACACTACTGATAGTATGTTAGTAGATAAAAAAAAATTATAAAAGATAAAAAAAAAATGTAGTAGTGATTATAAGTTTATGTTCATAGAATTAGAAATATCTAAAAGGTAAAGTAATACAATATATAGTGTACCATTGTGTGCTAACATTAAGAGAGAAACGAATTGGAGCTTGTTGAAAGAAAAAAATATGTACAGAGTAATGAAAAAACAAATGTAATTACTATTCAATAAACCTATTTTATTGATAATTATGAAATCTATTCTTTTGACCACTGATTAAAAAAAATATATGTGCAGTTAAAAGATAAAACTCATTTCAATTACCTACAATTAGTAAAAAAGGAATATCAAGCCAAATCTTTTAAAGATGGCTGATAGAAATGTCAGTTCAAATTTAGTTTTAATCTTGTAAAGACAAAAATGTATAAGTAAGTTTTTTATGGAATATTTTTTTTTGTAAAGTAGACATTTTTATTTTGCTGTTAAGAGTACATTATTGTGCACCCATAAATGTACACTATCTTTAAAAAAGATAAAAATGATCTGTTTTGGGTTGTAATTTATTTAAAAGAAAAAAATTAAAGGAAAATACAGATTAAAATAACAATCATGTGGGATTGAATATGCATGTGTAGGAGAATGACAGAAGGATATATAAAGAGATCCTTAGACTTTTAAATGTAATGTAGAATGTATGTTTTCCTCTATGTTGAAGTTATTGATTTGATAGCTTTAGAACAATAGAAAAGTTAAAACTAATGCAAAGTGAAGCTGTTTTGCAAAAATTCCAGTGCCATGCTATCTGAGACAAAATGATCACTCTTGTGGAAGCTCTAACCAACTGACCATGTTACCTTAAAATTTAATATTCAAGAATCTAAAGATCCAGGTTTGATTCTCATGCTAATGCTGCCACTGTTTAGGTCAATAATACCTGAAGAGTAGATGAGAATAATACTATTTGAAACATTGTGCATATGCTAACCTGTGTGCTATTACTAACAGTTGAATGTGATTGAAAATTTAAATAAAGTTAAATTTTTCTAAAGACATTTAATATTTAATATTAGATAATGGAAATAGTCAAACATATAAATACAACTAAAATGCAATCATCACAAACCTTCAGGAAAACAAATACTTTCGCCTTTTCCTACATTTTATTTTTATGAAAAAGGATTTTTTATAATAGCTGCATTGAAGATATAATTTGGTCTCAATTAAATATAGAAAGAGCACTCAGAATGTCAATTTCAAATATGAAAAACTTTACTCTGCAAGATAAGCTCAAGGAATACATTAATTTATGGAATTTTAAATTACTAATATCAAAATATCTTTTGTGTTACTTATATGGATTTACCTATTTTTAAGGGGTGATATTTTATTTTTATATTAACAAAATGTATCTTTTCTTATTTTGATTTCAATTATTTGTCTTTTTTCAAATTTTTTGTCTATTTTTCGTGTCTCTGCACCTGCCCTTTTATTATTAGAGGGCACACCTTACAGTTGAGAATCACTGGTTTAATTTATTGTAAAATATGTTTAATATATATAATGAGCATAGCCTAAAAATCCATTAATTTTTTTTTCTTCTGCCCGGAACGATGTTTGTAAATGTTATTAAAAATCAAAAATATTAGCTGAATAACTAAGTAAATAATAAAAATGTTTTACTTCTTTTAATTTACGTTAATAGGATCTATTTATTATAATATTTTTAAGCAGGAGCAGTTAAAAAAGCACTGACTTATAATTTTTACTATATCAATATAATAGCTTTGGTTTGCTCAAAATATTTCACCAAAAATAAAATTGGAAAAAGATTTGCAAAAAAATATATTATTGCGATCGTTTTAAACTTCATTTCAAAAAAATTATTTTAAATATAATGTTAAAATTAATTGTCCATTGAATATATTATATTTCATGTTAGAAATTAATTTCAAAGAGAATTAGATTTTTAAAATGTCTTTTGGAAAAGAATATTTAAATTTACTTATATTAACAATTACTATGCATCATTCTATGATCTACAAAATGCAAATCAAAAAAATCATTTATAGGTTAATATGAAGTAGTCATTATGTTCATTGAACTAAAAAAAAAGTATAAATTATTCTTGTCATATATTTCAAGTCAATAATACATTGAAATATAGTTGATACGATTCCTAATATTTTAAAATAATATAATTCTTCCAGAATTACAATTATTATCTTATACAAGTCCATGAATGGAAAGGTGTAAAATTCTGTCTCCAAAATAAAATGCATTTTTTTTATTAAGGAAAAAACACGTACAATTACAATATAAATCTTGTTGGTATACATTTTTTTAGATTTTTTACACTTATTATAACAATCATTAGTAAATAATTTTCCAAATTAGAAAATATACCCGTTTTATACATTAGTTATTATTATGACAAATTAATTTCATGATCAGAGCAAGAAGCACATCGTTCAAACTTAGTCTATAATTATTGTGTACCAGTTTTATATCAGAACAACTGGCTCTTCATCTAGTGACTTAGACAGTGATCATTGTGCAGTCCATATTTTGATTGGCAGTGATCCTTTGTCATTCTTCATCTAATTGGACCATTTATTTTTTAACCTTGAATTAGGATAGGCTCTTCATCCAGTGGCCTAAGTTGCCCCCAAGTGCCCCTGAAGAGCTTTTCCAGCATTAATAAGTGATCCCTGAACATAGTCCTTCAAATAAATTTTTTACATATCTCCCATAGTTCTTTACTTCCTTGCTTAAAAACAAAATAATTCCTAGTTAACCACATGGCATAAAGCAAGAACATTCCCATTCTAATTGCAACAAAAACACCACTCATTATAGCATCCTTGATTCTTAGAATTTTCATGTTAGCTAGCAGTACTCTGGTTATGATATTTTGTCTAGAAGGACTCAAAAATGGGCAAGCAGTAAAAATATGTCCAATAGTTTCACCTGCTACTTTACATAAGCTACATAGTGGTTCTATTTTAGAGAAATTTCTATGATTTACCAAAAAATGATTCATTGGCAAGGCTTTCAAATTAAATGTTATGATAAAGTCAATATGTTTGGCTTCCAAGTAGCAAAATTTTAATTTTCTGATTAGTAATCTGGTAGATAAATCAAGCTCAATAGTTAATTCAGTAATGTTTGCATGCATGTATTTGTAAACTTGCCAGTAAGTAGTGTTAGTATTATCAATAATTGATGCCTAACTTTGAAGAATTTGTTGGCATATGCTAGTAGCTCCATGGCCACTTACTTTGTATGGGTGGTGGTATGTTAGTAGGTTCAATCTCACCCTGTAATGAGTCCACTGGCAATCTTGCATTCATCACCTTAAGCATTGATAGGGATTTCTGAATGAAAAAGGTGTTAAAATCATGCAACCTGAGCTCATTCAGTGTTTATTTCTACTAAATTATATAAAAAGCATGCTTTATAATTATTTTTTATAATTGTCTCTTCATCATCTAAATTAATTGAAAGTCTGATTTTATATCAGTTTAAAATGTGCATTATATTTGTACTGTATTTAAAATGAAGAAATAAAATAGTATATAAATAATAAAGTTTATTTCTCCTTGATAATAAAATGTATTTCTTTAGAAAAAAAAAGAGAAAAAATTCAGAACTAATGAAACTCTATAAATCCAAGATTTATTTTAAAATAATAATAATAATAATAATTATTATTATTATTATTATTATCATCATTATCATAATCATTATTATTATTATTGTGGTTGTTGTTGCTATTATTATTGTTGTTTTTATTATTTTTATTGTTGTTATTGTTATTATTATTATTACTGTCACTGTCACTGCTCAACATCACCATTACCACCTACTACTATTGCTGTTACTGCTACTGCTATTTCTACTACTACTGTTACTACTACTGTCACCACTACTACTACCATCACCATGCCACCAATGCAACCACTGCCTCTACCACTACTACCAGTGCTATCACCACCACAATGCAAAATCCATTGCCACAGTTAGCATTGTGAAATGAGCTATGAGAATCGTATGTTGCATTCATTTGGAAAATATATGATACATAAAGAGATAAAAACAACACTCTTGACTAAAAAAATCATAAATTAGTAATAACTATTTTTGTGCTTTCAAAGTAAAAAAAAAAGATTAATAGTAAATATAATTGTCTATTTGGATTTTTTTTAAAATCAGACATTTTGTCTATGTAAAAATGGAGAATCCTAATCAGAAAATGTCAATGTCTTTTACTATAGTCTTACTATAAAAACATCAGGCAACTTATTTTGCCACCACCATGAACACTGCCACTACCATCACCACTATCCCTTCTACCATGACCACCACTTTTAAAGTATACTTTATTTAGTATTAGTTATATGATTACATTATATTCTATAATTAATTAAATACATGATTTGAACAAATTATATACAATAAAAATGCAAAAGAAAAAAATAGCATTAATATATATCTTGTTTAAAAAACCAAAAATGTAAAGATTATTAAAAAAAATAGTTCCATAAATTTTAATCCATCAGATGATATTACTGTTTATATCTTATTATGAATTACAACATTTGGATCAGGGTGACTAAATTTCAAGTAGCAGCATAAATATCAGGTGTGACTAAAGCCTTATCTTTGACATTTATTTTTACCAATTTATTATGAAGTAGAGAAGAAATTTTCTGAGATATTGGATTGAAGAATAAAGTGGCATCTTAAAAACCATAGAGTAAAAAGAAAATAGATTGTTACACTTATAATAGGAAAAACTCTTCTACTAATATTTAGTAATTAGTTTGGTAAGAAAAGAGATAGATGATTTTGCTAATGTGGTAGGTGTTTAATGCTGAGCAATTAAAAATAAAATGCTTTAGTGTCTCTTTCTATGACATGATGAGTAGTGAGCATTAATATTGATGTATGTCATTCTTTTGGCAAGGAAAAAATTAGTAGATAATGCCTCAAAATTGACTTGATTGAGAAAGTCAAGGTATTTTGGCTCCCCTTACCAATGTCTAAACTTGTTAATTATTTGTTTATTGTTGAAAGTATGGTTTGATGAATATCAGTATTCCTTGATTTGTGGGCAATCTCATAGGCTTTCCAATATTTGATTTTATTATTAAAGATGGAGAGGATAGGATGTGTGTGATTTGAGATGAATTTAGCATATTAAAGAAACTGCTGTTTTTAATTGGAAGTGGTGTACCTGATGGTGTGATTCTAATAAAAGTTTTAGTATCTGGATATTTAGTAATAATTCTGTTGAAGTCATTGATTGCTCTTTGGAAATAAAATATAGAAATTCAACGGAGTGAAAGTGCATTCAATGTAGTATGTTTCTGTATTACTTATGGTTACTGCTTTTCCCCCATATTAGTTTTGTGCAAAGAGAGTTAATTTTACTAGTAAAAAATTTGGTATATTTAATTATTGATATATAATATTTTGTTTTGAGAAATATATTAATGTTTATTAGGAATATTTTTGTGTGGATAAAAGGATAACTTTTGACTACTAAATTTATTATGGTTTCTATGAATGCCCTAGCAAATTGTTTTGGGTGTAAATTCTCATGGCATTAGTAGATAAATGAATTGGAAAACCAAGAAATTTTGAGGGAAATGCAGTAAAGCAAGATTTAATTTTATTACCTTTTAAAACCATCCATGAAGATGACTTGATGTTAATGAGAACTCTTTGATGTAACTTTCAAGAATTAAAATAAGTTCAGGGATATATTTTTTGAGGGTAAGAGGATGATTAGACTATCTACATAGCTTAAATGATTGATGATCTGAGTTGATGTAAGTTATAAAGAGTAGGGAACTAAATGGTGATCCCTGAGGAATAGAGTTGTGTAGATAAAAACATGATGATTTTTTGCCATTAAAGGTGATATGTATTTTCTTGTTAATGAGCAAATTTGTGATAAGGTACAATAATGGAATGGAGATATTAAGAGTTTTTAACAATTGTAATAATTCTTCTATTGGATTTGTGTCAAATACTGAAAAGATGTCCAACTGAATAGCAACAGGTTTATTTTTTCTTACTTGATCTACAACAAATTTTAGCAACATGATTGCTGTTGTTGGGTAATACCCTTTCTTAGAAAATTGGTATTGTGATAAACATGTAAAGAAAATTGCTTGAATTTTGTCTTTAATAAGAGATTCTGTGGTATTGATTAGTTTTGAGGTCATTGAAATAGGCTGTAAATCAATGAGGTGGTAGTAGGTATATTTTTTTAATAAAAGAAACTATAGAGACAGGATATAATTGATCCATTTTAAATATTTATATGGAAAGCAGATTAATCAGATTATTGTGGTGAGAGAGTAAATATTTGGGGATTGCATGAGGGCTAGGATGTGTATTCTCATGGGTAGAATTTAATTTTAAAACTAAATCATTTTTAAGATGCTATGATTACCATCACTCTGATAAAATTAAAATGGAAAGAGAAATAAATTTTTACTGTTTTGTAATTTATTTTTAAAATAATAATATATATGAGACAACATATTTTTTCAATTTATTAATTGTTAATCTTTTATAATAGCTGCAGTTATATTTTTTAGTTCTATATTCAAGTGCCATTTAATATAATCTTTGATCCAATTTTGAGGTTGGGTAAGAAAAATTTAGGACTTTTTAATATATATATATTCATTTAATAGTTTCTGAATGTTTTTGTATTGTTGTTTCAAAAAGTGAATTGAGATACAGGGAATGTTTTTTGAATTTCTGATGATTGGAATCTAGTTTTTTAATTTGAGAGGTAGGCAATTTATTTTTATGAGTGTAGAAGCAAATGATGGATGTAATTATGTTTACAAGTGAAAGCCATGATTCTATTGGATTTAATGTTAGAATGATATATATATATATATTATAACACTAGTGAGATATATGGTATAAAACACACATATACATCTGCATTATATGTGTTAAAATAAAAGAATAAATTATTAAAAGAAAGGAAATATGAGAGAAAATGAAAAATATATTTTAAAAAAGTAAATTTTAAAATATAATGTCAAAATAAAAGATTGCATCATATTTTTTTTTAGAATTGAGTAAAACTGTTTAGTAAGAATAGAGCGAGAAAAGATTTAAAACCCCTCTCTCTCCTTTTTATTAATTAAAAAGGAAAAAATGTTTAAAAATAAATAAATGTAAAAAGGTTAAAATAGAATTAATTAGCAAAAGAAATTTTTGTAAAATATATCATCAGCTGGAATACAATTAATTTTGAAGATTCCTGGCTGATAAAATTTTAGATGAATCTAATACATGCTTTATAATTTCCTTCAATAAATAATGTAGTCTTTACATTATTCAGTGATTTGTTATTCTATGATCAAGTGGGCACATGCAGTAAAGCAACATTACTTGGATGACTTTAACTTCTTAGCCAGACATTTTAAACTGATAAAAAAACAAGTAATTAAAAATGAGGTGAACAGAAAAACTTTTAAAACTGATTGAGTAAAATAAAAATAATGTCTTATTTTCTGATTTCTTCTTTTTTAAAAGCATGTGTCCATGGTATTTTTACTGCACAGTTTATCACATGGTATGATTCAAGATATCAAGTTTAAATATTAAAGCAGAATTTTTAATATTAGCATAATTTTAACCTTTTTAATTGTAAGGTCACATATTTATAGACTTGAACTTGAAATTGTTACCAATTAAGATGTTTTACACATGTAATGTCTAGACAGTAAAATAATTAACTTTTATTAACTTTTATCTTAATTATTTAATAAAACATATTTCTTTAATTTTAATAAAATTATCTACTTAATTATATCTTCATTTTAGAATAAACACCTTTAAGATTGTCATTATTTAAAGTCCCTTTTATAAAATATATTATTTTTAATAATCCCTTTTTAAACTTTCTAATCTTTTAACACACATGCACACATATACTAAACATTATCAATATTTTGAAAGCAATTGCTTATTAAAATTAAATCTTTTTTCAAACAAGTTATCTTTAAGCTTAATGTCTTAAATTCTAACTTTAAACAGTTATTACTTAAATTACTTTATGAAATGCTATTTTAAATGTATTTTGACAAATAACAAAATAGAAACTTGAACATAAATTAATAAATCCTACTCTACAAATAGCACTAGAACTTTATTTACTGCAATGAATTTAAAATACAGCACACTTCAAACTAACTTTTATTCAGGTTTAAACTATCAAATCTGGATTTTTAAGCAAAATCCATGTGCTATTAAGTTGAATGTATTTGGAATACTTAAATAAAGTTAAATTTTTCTAAAGACATTCAATACTCATATTAGATGATGAAGATAGTCCAATATATAAAGACAACTAAAACATCACAAACCTTCAGGAAAATATTAAATAAGTTGATATTCCTTAAGCAGTTAATATTCAAGCATGTTTAATCAACTGTTTTATTAATAAATTAAAATATATATTTAAGACTTTACATAGTGTAACACCAATAAAGTTTATTTATAACAGGGTTAAAATTTATTTGAGTTAAAAAAAATTTTTTAAAGTATTACAGTTTATATTTAATCCCTAGGAACTAATTATGAAGTTACAGTATATATATATGATAAACAAAACAAGTTATAAATTTTGTAACTTGCTTATAGCTTGTATTTTATGATCACTAGATGGAGCTTTACCAATAACCCACTATCAAGATTTGTTTACATAAACGCTGAGAGAGATAGAATTCAATATCTCTTTCAAATTGTCTCCAACCTTTAAACCATGGTTTTGAGCTAGTTGGCTCACATCAGTAAAGGATAGGAAGACTAGAAATTAGATCTAAACACCAACTCTGCAATCAGCATTTATCAAACATCAGCTTGAAAGCATGAACTTTTCAGATACATAAATATTTTCAAATCTAGTCAAACAAACTAGATAGCTATATGAGTCTGAATTCAGTTCAGTTTCACCATATAGTAAAAACCTCTGCAATCTATACCATTGCAAAAACCTTCCAGGGTACATTTATAATAAACAAAACAAGTTATAAATTTCATAACTTGCTTATAGATTGCATTTTATGATCTCTAGATGGAGCTTTACCAATAGCCCAGTAAAGGATAGGAAGTCTAGAAACTAAATCTAAACACCAACTCTGCAATCAGCATTTATCAAACACTTTTCTATCAGCTTGAAAGCATGAACTTTTCAGATATGTAAATAACTTCAAATCCAGTCAAACAAACTAGATAGCTATATGGGTCTGAATTCATTTCAGTTTCACCATATAGTAAAAGCCTCTGCAATCTATATCATTGCAAAAACCTTCCAGGATACATTTATGACAAACAAAACAAGTTATAAATTTCGTAACTTGCTTATAGCTTGCATTTTATAATCACTAGATGGAGCTTTACCAATAGCCCACTATCAAGCTTTGGTTACATAAATGTTTTCAAGCTGATGATTGCAGAGTTGGTGTTTAGATCTAGTTTTTAGTCTTCCTACCCTTTACTGACATGAGCCAACTAGGTCAAAACCATGGTTTAAAGCTTGGAGACAATTTGAAAGAGATATTGAATTCTATCTCTCAGAATTTATGTAAACAAAGCTTGATAGTGGGCTGTTGGTACTCTGGAAGGCTTTTGCAATGATATAGATTGCAGAGGCTTTTACTATATGGTGAAACTGAACTGAAGTCAGACCCATATAGCTATCTAGTTTGTTGACTGGATTTGAAGATATTTACGTATCTGAAAATTTCATGCTTTCAAGCTGATAGAAATGTGTTTGATAAATGCTGATTGCAGAGTTGGTGTTTAGATCTAGTTTCTAGTCTTCCTACCCTTTACTGATGTGAGCCAACTAGCTCAAAACCATGGTTTAAAGGTTGGAGACAATTTGAAAGAGATATTAAATTCTATCTCAGCGTTTATATAAACAAAGCTTGATAGTGGGCTATTGGTAAATCTCCATCTAGTGATCATATATATATATTAAATTATACATTTTAGTATGAATTGAACATTCAGCATTATAATAAAAATTATTCTAAATAGCTTCATTTTGTTTTGTTTATTAATAAATTTTATAAAAATAGGTTTGTCTATATAAAATATCTGCATTAATTGTTTAGTTAGTATCAAATAATTATATTTGTATTATTAATGTAGATGGGGTTATGCTGATGATAGAAACGATTGTTCTCTAGATAACTACTTAAAGGCAATAGACATTTTTTTTTAAATATATGAGACCTGCAGAAATATTAGTTCATTTTTATGTCATACGAAACAAATGAATGATCACTTCAATTTATTATATATGTTACATATCTTTCAATGCAATATTTATTTTATTTTATTTCACATTCACAACTCTTGCATAATCAATTTTCAGAAATGTTTTAATATTTAATTTTCATTTATATGATCTCATCACACTATTTTTTACATTGGTTTAAACCAAGAACAAAATGGCAGATTTAAAAGCTAAAGAAGCCTGAAACAAATATATCTGTTATAGGATTGTATGATATTTTAGGAATATCTGAAGGAATGCTAAAGTTCTCTTAAAATATGCTGGTATATAAAAATCAACCTGTCACTTAAGGTTTATAAATGACTGAGACTTAATAATTTTTATAAGATAATTGAAGAAACTATTGAAAATGTTTAACATTATAATCATGCTTCTTAGATCAATATCTAAATTTTATATGCTATGTCATTTGAAGTATCATCATCTTGAAAGATGGTGCTATTGTCTGGAAATAAATTTGCTCTCATAAATTTTCATACACTCTGTATATATAGTTAATATATGCTGGATAAAGACCAGACAATAATTTCATGTATGTTGCTTAGTCATATTCTTTGCAGAGAGAAGACCATCTATACTTTATCCCTTTTACTGCTTAAAAAAAGTAAATAATATTTAATATTATCTTATCATATACTTTTTGTCATTTTTGTCATGGATATATCTTCATGATATCACAATCTTTTACATGGAATTCACTTAACAATAGAAAATTAAACATCAAAATAATGTTTATGAAATACACAGCAGTTTACTAATAAGTAATGGAGCTTTGAAATAATATATTACCTATTGAGGTGGGGTTTTTTTTTAATTGTTTAAGAAAATATTGATTTTCGACCAAGGTAGTTATAGTGAATGCAATCATAAAAATACCAATCTCAAATATTAAAGTGGTCGACAATTTTTAGATACAAATTCCCATAGTTAGAAGATTTTACCAATTTGCTTCTTTTAAATTTAGATCTAACTTTTTTTTATTTATTAAACTTATAAAACTTTTATCAATTTTGATGGTCATGTGATGCTTAGTTGTTTTATCTACAGAAAATATGTATTAAGTAAAAAAAAAGATAATATGATATTAATTTTTTGAAAATACTGTTTTTAAACCTAATAAATACACAACACAATATTTCTAAAAAAAAAAAAAAATTGCATTAACTTTTTTGTTTCTCATTTTGATATTTGAAAATAATGCAGGCAATTCCTACAAAATATTAAAAAATAAAAAATAACCTTGATCAATTTTTTAGTTACAATACATTATTAATATTTTATTCCACTTGTCTTGCTGGAATACTAAAAAAAAAAATTAAATGTTAATATAGTATATTATAACTTAAACAGAAAATATCTTGTAATAAATCCAAATGTAAAAACAAAACAACTTCACTATTTCCAGAAGAAAAAAAAGTAGTTGAATCAACTTTTTGAAAATAAATCAAATATATAATACTTATCTATTCTATAAATGAAATATATCTAAGTCTCCTCTATAGATATCTGGCCAATTTCATACTATAAGAAACATAAATTATGTGTCCAGCATTTTCAGTGATAAAATTATTTAAGCTTTACATGAGGCAGCCATTGAAACCTGTTTAGTGGCTTGACAGACAATAAATAAATTATATAAATTATTTACATGTGATATGAAGCAATAAAAATGAAATTTTAAAAATAAAATTTGTAACTTTTTAAATTAAAAATATTTTTGATACTTTAATTATCCATAAAAATAAATTTACAACATTAAATAAAAACTTAGCAAAAAAATTGGGAGATAATTGATTGAGTTAGTACAGACATTTTATCTCTTTAGTAATAGTTTTGCAAACAAGAACCATGACATTTATTTTTATAGATATATAGATTATAAAAAGTAAATGCAGTTCAATTTGTTAATTCATATTGAACCAATTACAGAACTTTAAATTTAAAACAAATATTTATTCAATTTTAAAAGATTAGACTAGAGGTTAACAACCATTTCTGGATCATATGCGAAAGCACAGCATCAAAATGGAGGGCATATTAGTTTAATTTTAGATATATATTTATATAATTTTCTATCAGTAAATAAAAACATTATTAAATTAACACTATGAATAATGCAACTCTAACTCCAGAGCAAAAAAAATGAAGTTATAGATGCAATAACAAATAGGGAGCTGGACGTAAAGGACTAGTATGGAGAGTAAAAAGAGATTAAATATATTTATAGAAGTAAACAATATTGGATGGGAATTTATGATAATATCAGAGAAAGTAGGTTACTGTTTAAGGTTCAAACAGAATTATTAGCAACAAGGGAATATACACATAAATAGAAAAAATCTGGGGGATTTAGTCTTTAGGTTATGAAAAAAAAATATGGAAAATATAAAGCATCTGCTATGCTTACAAGAAAAAACCATACAAATTGTGAAGTTATGGGATGCTGGGGTTGAAAAAAGATAGGGAATATAGATACAAAGGTTATAGAGTGGACAAGATGATGTTGTGGAAATGGGATGGAGTAGGATAGAGAAGAATAAGTGAAAAACTTAGAGTTGGGAATAGAAATGGAAACTAAAGTGGCTAACAAGTTTTTCTGGGGCATATTGGCTAAGTGATTCTTGTCTTTGATAAAGAAGTAGCCATATCACATCACATTACATCTTTTTACATTAACCATACTTTTCCTGGCAAGTTTATCAACTTCCCTTGATAATCATAAATTTTCTGTCACCAGAACTAATTTTATTTTTTTATTAATTGTTATTTCTCTTTAGTACTTATTTGAAACTAAAGTTGCTGTGGATTCAGAAGCTACTTCTATTTCAACTACATTATTAATTTTTATCATGTCCAAAAATACTGATCTTACTTTTTTTTCCTAATATCATTTACATTAAACTCATTCTCCTTTTTTATAATCTTTATAGTTTCTTTACTTTGTTTTTTTATTACATTCTCAGCATTTTTACTAGTATTCAAATCCTTATAGACCCTTTGATGCTTCAATGTTTTTTCAATAGTCTGCATATTTCTTTAATGTGGACCTATTTTTTACAGTGAAAACAAATGCTCTTTTTGAATCTGCATATTTTCCTGAATATGATTACCATTACATCAAAAGCATTATAATTTGTGAAACTTTTATTCTTATCCCTTTTGCCTATTGTCTGACCCTTGTGGATTTTTCTTTCTGTCTGCTGTCAATTAAGACATGATTATTTGGATGCCTCTTTACTTAACTTTACTATAGCTACATTGTGCCAAATGATGTTAAAATTATTTACCAATAGCCATAGGTGTAGGATATGCCTTTGCCTGTCACAAATGAATCTGTCTTATAATGTCTCAAGAAAGTATCAAAGTCACATTTGTTTTCTTGCTTTCTTTATTCAATCATGTATTCTATTACTGTTCATTTTCTAATTGGTTTGAGAATAAAGTTTGTATTTTTCCATAATCATGTTTGGCCACAGAAAGTATACTGATATAGAATTTCTGTAGCTTTTTCAATATTATGTCTGCTATTTCCATGAAGCTTCTTGTCTGAGCTACTAAAATTTTATACATGGCTGCTCCACACAAACTATCAAATGTTGTTAATCTTAATTCTGACTTAAACTCAATTTGAAATAATCAAAAATTTAAATCTTTCTAAGTACTGTTTCTATAACTTGGATTGACTCAGGTCAAATTCTGCTACTCTCCCTCTTCCTAGCATAATAAAAATATTAAAAAAAGTTTTTTTCTATGTTTTCCTTCTGACTTATTTTTGATCCATCCAGTTCTTTAATTTGATCTCTTGTTCTCTGTTTACAAACTTGTTGCTTCCTCCAAATCTGTTGTTAACTACACAGGTGTGTTGTTCTTATAGGTTCCTATGTCCTCTCACCCTGTGACTGTGAGTCTATTGCTATGACTATTTTTTTTCACAAATTGTGCCAGTCTGTTGTGTTCTGTGACATAATATCTATAATATAAACTCTCAATTAGAATTTAACATTTTTATCATTCCCAATCATACTAGTGTTAGTATTTAAATATGTAGTTCAAGGTTCCACTGTTGCTCTTCAGATTCTTGCTCACACAACAGGTGATTGTCAGGTTATTGTTTTTAATCCAGTCTGAACAGCTTTATCTACTATTTTGCTTCTTCTTTTATGTGACTTTGGGTCAGTGACCTTGACCCATATAATGGTAAGTTGTCTAGAATCTCAAAAATTTTAGTATACTCTCTGTACTTGACTCTCATCCACAGCACACTTGTTCCACTTCTGTTAATGTCTAAACAACTGTGACTAAAATAACATATATATCTGCATACAATATATGTGTGTTACCTTACTTTTTTTCAATATTGGAGATGAGCTTATCTAATTCTACTGAGGCAAGGTCTCACATTGAGCAGCTGTTCAATGCCAACATCTTTACATCTGGCCTGAGCCTACTTTTGATTTGCTTACACAATGATTAGCTTATACAACATAGCTATGGTCATGTTATATATCCATAGTGTATGTTTTGTTCTGAGTTGTTACCTTCTATCTTTTACATGCTACTGTGTATGCTGTGGGGTCTGTGTTCTCCATTTGTACTCTCTCATATAAGAATATTTATACTCTGTGAATGAATTTAGAAGACACAATTTTATGAGCATGATC
The DNA here is from genome assembly GCA_028023455.1 of Epiperipatus broadwayi. Classification (NCBI taxonomy): domain Eukaryota; kingdom Metazoa; phylum Onychophora; class Udeonychophora; order Euonychophora; family Peripatidae; genus Epiperipatus; species Epiperipatus broadwayi. The sequence goes on from JAQFVV010000012.1 coordinate 12,822,179, forward strand.
CTCCACTACTTACTTTGCATTATTAATTGCATTCTTTCACTGTTACTCACCGCTGTCTAAATCCATTAACCTTCTTTTCTTTCTTAATCACACTTTATTAAAATTATTAGTAAGACCTTATTAATATGTAGCATTTATATATATATAACATTCCCCCATATATAACATTCCTACATACATAACAATTATAAACTATTTTTGTTTTGATTTGTATAGAATTTTTATTTTATTTTAATAATTTATGTAAAAAAATGTAATTTAGCAACTTTTTGTGTGCATTTAATACAAGGTATGTTATCATCTGGTTAACAAAATAACATATTTTAAAAAATAGATAGGTAATATTTTCAATTTTAAATAACACAAATTATCACATGGGAAGATTGTAGGTATATAAAGAAATAAAAAATTGTAATAATTAATCCAGAGAAGGTCTAGTGTTTGAACACATCAAATATATCACTTTGCCAATGAAATAGCAAAAGTGACTGCAAGAAAAAAAAATTATCAGCAAAATAAAAGTAAGCCAAGAAGGAGAAATATTAAGTTATCACTATCATTTTTTAATTGGCATTATGAGAAAGTTATTTCTTGTACACATACATTATAAAGTTATGTGTAAATTTTAGTTGAGCCATCATTTGCTATCTGCAAATGTAATCACTAATAGAGTAGCTAATATAGGAACTAGACAGTCATGATTTGCCTACTATCCATCTTGCAAGAAAAATTTGCCCTTGTTGATAGCCCATTTATCAATGAAAGAGGTGTAAATCAATTGAAATTCTACAAAAATATTACTATAAAAATGATGTCATAAAGAAAATTAAACTCATAAAGAATAAAATTCAGCAAAGCCACATATATAAAAAGTTTTTTCTGAAAAATTAATATTTAAAAGAAATCTTTCCAAATAGAAAGATTAATCATGCAAAGAATGTTATTTTAAACACTGACCAAAATGTATTTCTCCAAAATACACATTACATGATAAAAATTTTAAAAAATTGAAAATACCAAATATAATATTGAAGGATAATATTGAGCAATAAAATATTTTAGTAAGAATTCAATTCAAATTATATTTTATAAAATCACAAATAATTATAATTAACTAAAATATTTCAATACACAAGCGATTATTTGATAATAAATGAGGTCTTCTTTTTTAAGATTTTATAATACTTTTATTTTTTTATTTGGACATTTTTTTTATATTGGATGTGAAACAATGTAATTTTTAGTATAAGAATCTATCTCACAAAATTATTATATATAATTAACCAATAATAATTGATACAATAAGTGTGTATATCTTTGAAGAGGTTAATGTCAGGGTTGAGATTAAAAGATCGAAATTTCAGCCAGAAATGTATACAAATAGATATAAATATTTGCAGATGTACATATTATAAAAGAATGATTTATGTGTTTTATATATGATTGTGGTATGATTTTTATTTATACTTCAAAATCACTTGGTGACCATCAGCTAGCTTTTCTTGAGATAAATAATAAACAGCTAATCATGAATTTTAAATACTGGTCTTTGGAAACCAAATTCTTTGATTTCCTAGATCTAACTCACCTTAATGCATCACCCACAGCATACTTCTTGAAGTTCAGAAAGGGATATGATATTGACAATATGTGTTCAATATGCCACAGAGAAAAAGAAACTCAGTATCATTTTCTTACAGAATATATTGGCCTCACAAACTCACAATTAAAATTGACATTATTTAGGAAAACTGATATAACTGTCTCAAATCTTCTCAAAAGCTTTACAAAATGGTCCTTTCCCAGCATAAGAGCCTCCACTTTCACACTTTATGCACTATGGTGCACAAGATGCATTTTCTTCTGTTATTACAATACTATGCAACCAAACATAATATTAAACAAATTGAAACAACTAAGAATCAGAGATAAGAAGATTGCACCACTAAATATTTTTGTTGCCATCTGGGCACAGATGAGGACAAACATTTAAAAAATAATAAGGGTAAGCAAAACAATAGTCACATTTTTATCCTCAAAACCAATAAAGCTGGTTTATGCTAACCAAAACTATTCTTATTATCAATCCAGAGAGATAAATAAGAATTATCACTATTAGAGTAATATAACCACTTCATTAGTTTACTTTATTGAGATCATATTTTGATGACGATAGAGTAGTTTTAGCAATGATTCAGTTCCTGAACAATATTGTGGTGGATAAAATAAATTTTTATTATTATGCTTAAACAGGAAGTTGTTAGTACATCATATCATTAAGTTTTTACCATTACATAGCAGCATACCAATATATTAAGGAGTTCTAATTCTATGATTTTTTTCAATCTGATACTAAATATATTGTAATAAAAAATGAAAATAAATAGGACATCTGATGAATGTGACCATCAAAAGAAATTCGGATATGGAAGTTTAGAAATAATTAGTTACTGACATTGGTGCGCTATTTTATATGTACTTGAACGTATATAAATGTTAATGAGAAAATTACTTATATAATTTTATTTAGCTGGTAGTGTTCCTGTGATTATGATCATCAGTCAAAGTACAAATATCAAAAATATTTATAACAGTATTGATTTTAATAATAACAATAATAGCAAAGAGGAAACTGTATTAGCTATCCATTAGTTTTCTACATATGAATAACATATATATTAAGTGAAATTATGCTCAAGGTTAAATGGGTTTGAAAGTAAACATTAAAAACCGGTCAACACTTAGACAATTCCAATATCATTAATAATTCAACAAACTTAAACTGTTGTTAAAGCAATCTTCTTTTAACAATAAAATTTGAGAATGTTGATTGAAATAAAAAATCTATTGTTCATTTTAATAAATAAAAAAAAGGAATTATTTTTTCTCTCTTCTAAGCTAAGTGATATGCAAAGTAGTTTTTTTTTTTGAAAATCAAAACAAGAGATGACCTTCGCTCCTTCCCAATTTTGCTTAAATGCTCATAACTCATTATCAACGTCTGTAAACTTTCCTTTTTTTTCACGCTTATTTTTCAGTGTTGACTAACACAATTCTACTTTATTACTAGATTTTTCACAATAAAAATTATATTAAAAATATGAAAAAAAATTATATTTAAGAAAAAAAAAGAATTGAAATGAGGTTCAAGAAAAAACTAAGTTTCAACATTAGATCAGTTTTTTCTTTTTTTTAAATCAGATTGGAAAATGATTTCATTCAAATCCCACAAGGTATCAACTTATTCTCTGTAAATAAAAAGGAATAACACTACTAACAGTTATTATTACATTTTCATTTACCATTGTCAAACTTCCTCCACTCACAATTTTGACGCCATCCATTTCAGATAAATAATGCAATAATGATTATTACTAATCATTATCAAAACTAGAGATTATCTCTAGCACGGATATAAAATTTAAACCTCAGTTAAAAATTAATATATCTGATTTTTTATTTATTTTACACACACTGAGTTATTAACCTTTCTCTTTCCCTGTGTAATATCTTATAGATATAATAAACACCTCCATACTTTCCCATTCTTTTTAAATTCACTTAAATAAAGATATAATAAAAGACAAATGACACCCAAGATGCATTTTGTACTGAACCAGCACTCATCAGTTGGCCCAGGTCACTATCTCTCATATATATCTTTATTATATAAAAAGTATTTATCTAGAATAGATTGTTACATTATCATTTACCATTGTCAAACTTCCTACACTCACAACTTTGACGCCATCCATTTCAGATAAATACAATAATGATTATTACTAATCATTATCGAAACTAGAGATTATCTACTAACAGTTATCTAGATCTAATCTGAACACTTTTGAATAACTCTGGTTCAAATGAAGAAACAGGCTTATTTAAATGACAGCTAAAAAACTACAAGACAATAATATTACCCTAAACAGACCTTTAATATTTGTCAGAAAGAAATAAATGACAATTATTTTGGTGAGTTTTATATTTAAAGTCTGATTTGTTCTTTATTTTAATTAATCTGAATTTGTAAATAATGTTTCTCTATGAAGTATTACAATTTTAATTTTTTTTCCTCATGTGTCATAGCATCAGTCGGGAAGCGAACCCGCTAACCCAGGACAACTGCTTGTAAAGCAGCTGTCACTGACCTCTCGACCACCAATGCTATCTTTCTTTATTGCATTGTCCAATACAACAAAAAAGTCCTCTATACCTACCAAAATATGAAGGTCACAGGAAAATCACCTAAGGGCAATTTGCATGCGATTTCCACAGTCTAACATCACAGGATAAACAACTTTCTGTTTATAGCCTGCTAAGATCAGCTAAATACATGGGACTCTATCATTGTTTATGTAAACTTAATTAACTCATTGATTGTAAAATAATGTAAAATATAATGAGACACACAATTTATTCAAGTATATACATTTTTACAACACTCACAATAGCATAAATTGACTGTCATCAATGAGAAATAGTAATATGTCTTACCTGTGACCAAACTTACATGTTTATTTCATTGCCCTGTCAATTTTTAAACAAGTTAATAAGAATAATTATTTATGGATTCTATTACTAAATTTATGCACAGATAATATGTGGTACAATATATTTTTAAACCTGCTGCATAGACCAACTATTTACTATTACAGTAAGATTTAATAAACCTACTGTTTGAGATATGCTGTATTCTCTAACTATTTAAAGAACCTGACTACTATAAATGCTTTCAGACTATAATGCAGATAAGTAACTATTATATAAGTAAGTGTAAGAGGCAACAACTGCTTTACATTATTTATGAATAAATAAATATATATGAGTTAGGAAAACACTATATGATAGGGATTTTTTTCTATCACATAATATTGTATTGAATAGAAAAAAGTGCTTGATATTAATATTGGACAAATAATGTTTGTTATAATATTCTGAAAAAAACTCAGTTTAAAAAAATTTGTAATAACTTCTTTACAGTAGTGCTACCCTGTGCCAACCAGAATAATCAATGGATGCCAGAAGGCTTGTGCATAAAATCCCCATCTAGTGCCTACTCATCCAATATTTACAGACTAGTTTCTGGCTTATGGCCTTCATCAGTGAGGAGGTTTGGATCTAGAGCACTACACCTAGATCTTAAAATGGTGATCATGTGATGTTTACTGGTTTTCTTTTTACTTGTTAAAATTATTGTTTTAAAAAAATAATTATTATATATCACATGTGTATGCTAAGCTTATGAATTTTATATAAGGTATTAATAAGAGGAAAAGGTAAAAAAATAATAATAATCATGTAAATGAAATGTACACAAATAAATTGTCTAAGTCACAAATAACCATAATTAATGATGTAATTATTTCCATTAGTATCATTTGTTCATAATTAAACTTATATTTGATTACTGAAAATTGGATTATATGTAGATGGATTTATATATGCACAATTTTTTGTTTAATGTTTAATAATTTACATATGTTCACATCCATATAAGTGAATACATTCCTATCAGTTTAATGAGTTAGGGATCAATCTCAGAATGAATCATGCCTGTATAAACAAATTGTAATTGTATTAAAATAGGTTTAGGACCAAAAGGCCACTCCTTGTATAGAAGATTTACTCAGTTAGGGTTAGGATCAAGATACCATCCTTGTAATAATACTAATAATGATGATGATGATGATGATAATAATAATAGTAATAATAAGTGGTTATGTTTAAGATTGAGATTTAAAAAAAGACCAATTTTTATGATTATTGTGGTAAAGATAGCATTGATATCTATTCCATATAGAACAAATGTATGTGTAATTATTAGAAAATATGTGAGTCAAAGAAATACTATATTTATGAATTTATACATGCATAAAATTATATTTAAGTTTATTGAAATCACAGTTAAACATATGGCAAATGTGTTACATTATTTATGAATATATTGATACTATGATGCATAAAGATTAAAGAACTTTGTTAAAGAAATAAATTGCATAAATAATTAATCATTATAGATATAGTTCTAAATAAATTATTACATGATTTGTTACATTGTTTATGTAAGATTGCTCGGCTACCATCATTCATCAGAAATAACTTATGTTCTTCATGATTTAGTCCTACATTGCAAATGGGACTATGTAATGGTTACATTATTGTATTGGAAAAATATTGTTTTAAATATACGTGTTGATTTATGTCTTGATGCTTAAAGCCATGTGGTGTCCATGTAATTTATGTAAATAAATAAATAGACAAAATATAAAATATTGAAATATAATTAATCCAACCATTACAATATATATATAAAATAAAATGTCCATTATGTAATAAATATTATACTAAAAATAACAATGAACATAATGGTGATAATATATTATAAAAAGTCTTACAATCCACAGAAGTACTTTCATTTAATTATTTAATCTTTTTCAGCTGTCATTTAATTTCAAATATAGTGGAAGCAAATGTCATCAAGATTCCCAAATTTTAATGTTAGCACTTTGTCAATAAATTATAGATATTTTATTTTGGTTTATGAAAATTGCCTAATTAATTTTCTTTCATTGGGAGTTCTCTCCACATGAAGAATCTTAACATTTTTAAGATCAAAATTAAAAGTACACTTATATGCTTTTTTATAATCAAAGAAAACAGAAGCTATTATTGAATCATTGTCACTCTTATTTTTATATGCTTATATTAATATTTTCTCCATACTACATCTTGATTCACTTATGTATGAAGCCATGCATCTACATAAAATTTGAGAAATAACATTATTTTTTGTTTGAAAGGTATGGCACTTTTAAAATTATTGACCAATCTGTTAACAGTTTGTGGAACATAAAATGAAACATTAAGTAAATTCTTATATATATTTTTCAAAAAAATTAACTTGAGCATTTGAAATATATGGAATACAAATCCATTTTTATTTTTCAGCCCTTTTAAATTATACTTTTTAAAATTGACACAAAGTATAATTAATCTGTTTAATATTATAACCAACTTCAAGCAGTTCTTTTATAAATATTTCAATATTTTGTGATTTATCACTTTTGTAATGGTATAATTTTTCATCACAAAATAAAAATATCTAAAACTTGTCATCTTATGTATAATTGATATTTTGACTTAGAGTGCATGTATCTTCTTTTTTTTTTGCAATAGATTAATTACTATCTTTTGTAATATATAAATATATTTAATAGCTTTGTTCTGTTCTTTTTAAAATAGTGATTCATATCATTTGTTTAACTCATCTTACAAGATAATTGATATCATTGGTATGTCCCCAAACAAAAGAATCATAAATGTATCTTTTAAATAAGATATTTATTTTATATAGCGTGATGTTTTTTTTTTAAACTGTAATAATAATCAGCATTAAGTTAATGCACATGCACTTTGTGGATTTTAACTATAAATGAATACTCTCACTTTCCAAACATAAGATAAAGTCTTTGTGAAAAAATAGAATGAATCCATCTATCCTTTCAACCCAAATGTTTAAGTATGGGCAAATCTTAAGTATTTGGAAATGAGAGCATGAAAATATTAAACAATCATTTTAAATTACTTTTACTATGCCTGAATAAATGACACCTGTGAAATTTACTAGAATTTACAATACATCATTCTTAGTTGAAATTAAACATATGTAAATAAGATACTTATTTTATGTCTTCATACTCTCATTTCCAAATACTTAAGATTTGCCTATACTTAAATGTTTGGGTTGAAAGGATAGATAGATTCATTCTAACTTTTCACAAAGACTGTATCTTATGTTTGGAAAGTGAGAGTATTCAATTATAGTTAAAATTCACAAAGCGCATTGTGCATTAGCTTAATGCTGATTATTATTATAGTTTTAAAAAAACATCATGCTATATAAAATAAATATCTTATTTACATATGTTTAATTTCAACTAAGAATGACATATCGTAAATTCTAGTAAATTTCACAGGCATCATTCATTCAGGCATAGTAAAAGTAATTTAAAATGATTGTTTAATATCTTCATGCTCTCATTTCCAAAAACACATCTTTTGTAAATTTTAATATCTTTAAAATGGCAGTTATTTAAAATCTCATCCTCATATGTAGACAAAACAAAATTGCAAATTTGTGTAACTATAGGCAGACTCATCTCCAATAAGTTCCCCACAATCAATAACAAATTTTATGATATACTTGCAAATCTCTTTATTTCTTAATACTTATTCAATAATCCTTATGGCAAACCACACATTTCTCTCACATATAATAAAGCAATAATATCCATTTCATCAACTTCTATATTTTTAATTTTGTCTACAAATTCAATAGATGAAGCAGTAGTATTTTCACCATATTCTAAAATGTCTTGCAATAGTTCACCAATATATTTAGATATCTGATACATAAATGATCCACCAGAATGTATCACAATTCTCAAAGGACTTCCATCTTTATGTAATTTTATATGTGCAAAAATATAAAAACATATAGCACATGAAAGATATATATTGTGGTAAACATTTTTACTTATAGCTTTTTTTAAAAAAAATATTGTTAATAAATTGTATTCATTGATTATCCATATTATATTCTTTGATTAAAATGAAACAAAGCTTATTCATTTGTACTTTAACTTATGTCATTAATTACATTTGCAGACCGTTATGTTCTTTCAAACAAATTATATTGTCAATTTTAAGCATGTACTTGCTTTGCACAAACTATTTTATATTCATTGTCAGAAAGTAATTTAGAACAAGGTACTAATTATTCCACTCAGAATTATATATAAAATATTCATTACTCTATGATTAAACTAAGTAATGCCTATGAAATTGCTAAATATTGTTTATTTCCTTCTATACACATATGAATAAATAGAGTCCTAGATTATGACACTATGATATATAATTTAATAAATTAATAATCAAGAGATTTTCAAAAAATAATTAATCCATACAATTAATATACTAACAATAATTCACAAAATGTAATTACTTGAAGTAATAGTACAAACAATTACTTATAGATTAAATAAATTTCACTAATGAAATTGTAATATAAAATAGATTATTGTGAAGTTTATAATTATCATTGATTTCTTTCTTTTTTCTTTGTTTAAGAATTGATAACAAAATGTTCTTTTTTACTACAGCATGTGAATAAATTATTTTGTTTACATATATAGATTAGATTAAAGCTGTAAGATTTTTAAATAACAATTAAGGAAGTAATTGTCTTTTAAAATAAATTAGTGAACTCATATCCACATATGCATATGTGACTTTATGCAAATACTCTATATATATATTGAGTTCTAGAAAAAAATATTAAAATTTTAGCATAGTTATTGAAGTTAAATTTTCAATTATTTAGATATTATGGCAGCAGATTTAAATGAACTTATAGCAAAATTTTTACTAAGATAATTATAACTCGTCTACAGAAAACACTGGACTTCCACCAACCAAGAGAACAAGCTGGATTTAAAATTGGTTTTAGTACAGTAGATCATATCTAGGTATTGAGAGAAGTTATAGAAAGGACAAATGAATATGAGTTGCCATTATGCTTAGGATTTGTAGATTATGAAAAGGCATTTGATTCTATAAATATTTCTTCAGTGATTAAAGCATTGGATCATCAAGGTATAGATCCAGGATATTGTCATATTTTAAAGAATATTTATAAAAATGCAACAGCAACAATTAGATTACATAATGATAGTAGGAAAGTTACCATTGAGAAGGGTGTAAGACAGGGTGACTCCATATCTCCAAAACTTTTTACAGCAATGCTGCAAGAAGTATTTTGTGGATTAAAATGGGAAGCTAAAGGAGTGAAAGTAAATGGAGATTATTTAAGTCATTTAGATTTTGCAGATGATGTAGTTGTTTTTGCAAATAATGCTTTAGAGTTACAGGAAATGTTGCAGGAGTTATCAGATGAAAGTAGGAAAGTAGGACTAAAGATAAATGTTGAAAAGACTAAAGTAATGTTTAATAGATTTTCTCAAAATATGAAAATAAAGATTGATTATGATGAATTAGAAGAAGTTAACAGTTAAAAATACCTTGGTCAGATTATTAATACAGATGGAAACATAATGGATGAAATTAATCATAGAATTAAACTTGGTTGGAGTGCTTTTGGTAGAAATAACTTGATACTAAAAGGAAATATGCCTTAAATGTGTTTTGCCAGTTCTTACTTATGGATCTGAGACTTGGACACTTAATAGAAGAGCAATACAGAGACTTCAAAACACTCAAAGAAGTATGGAGAGATGCATGTTGGGAGTAACAAGAAGAGATCGAAAATGCAATGTATGGGTAAGAGAACAAACAGGTGTTATTGATCTCCTTGAAAAAATTAAAAGACTGAAATGGAGTTGGGCTGGACATATTGCTAGAAGAGATGATAATAGATGGACAATTGAAATTTTAAACTGGATTCCAATAGATTGTAAAAGACCCAGAAAGAGACCACATGTGAGATGGATGGATGAAATAAGAAAGTTTGCAGTGGTGATATGGAGAAGAGAAGCTAAAGATCGGAAAAGATGGATTGAACTTGGAGAGACCTTCATCCTGCAGTGGATTGATAATGGTTGATGATGATGATGATGATAGCAACAAATATTTTTTAAAATAGATTTCCCTGAATAATATGAAAATATTTTTTACAAAGAGCATGGAAGTATAAGCTTATATCCAACTTTGTAAATTTTCTTAGTATTCTATTTTCATTTGGCTTAATCATGCATCAATAGAATTTAATATTATTCCAATGCAAGTAATTAATAGTCCATAGTTTTACCTAAGAAAACTTCAAATATCTCTTCCAATATAGACCTATATAATATGTGATGAAAATATAATAATTGGTAGGATAATTATTTTCCCAAAGTATAGGCATCTGGCCAACATCTTTTAATTGGTTTCTTTAGCCTCAAATGACTTTCCAATAACAAAAGTATGTGATCATAGAAAGACTAACATCCTGAGGATAAGAAAATTTTTAGTTTATCTGGCTGCTAAAATGAACATTTATGGTGATTGTGATTTTTTATTTTGTCAAACATAATGGTAATTGATTGAAATAATACCATAGACAAACTTTATCACTTCTAACAGTAACAAAAATAGTTTCATTTTCTCTTTTACAAATTCTTCTGAGAAACATTTTTAGTCTGCAAACAAAAATGGCTTTACCCAACTGTGTTCTATATAATTATTTTTAATGTCATTATTATTTCATTTGTTAACCTTTTATAATTTATCAATACAAAGCTGTTTACACATTCTTTCATCTTAAAACATGTTTATCAAAAAATATATATTAAAAAATATTTAAAACAATATCCTTCAATTTTTGGAATTTAAAATTATTTTCATATACTGTTTACAATTATAATATTAGTAGAACTCTATAAAAAGACTGCATTTAATCATTTTCTTGCTAAGTACTAACTATGCATTTATATGTGTAAATTATAGCAAATTGACTAGTTATAGCAGGGGTCCCCAACCTTATGCCCACCGCTATCCAAACATGATAAAAAATTATTTATTCGATACAAATAAATTTAATTTTTAAAATTTCTTATAAATTATTGTATTATATTGTAATCAAATTCTAGGGCATATTATATTTTTAAACCATAAAAATATAAACATTAATTATATGTTAAAATTTTATTTTTGAAATAAATATTAACAATATCCAACTATAAATTTACGTTGAAAAAATAAATGATGCCCGCCACCTGGTTGAAAAAATAAATGGTGCCTGCCATCTGGACAGTATTAGAGAATGTGCTCTTAAGTGCAAAAAGGTTGAGGACCCCTGAGTTATAGCTTAAAAATGCAAGGCTAGTAAACCTTTACAAAGCATTTACCTCAGGGGCAAATGAATCCTCTGGGATTGTCTAAACAAATAAATAACATCTGTGAAACTTCATAACAACTAAGAATGCACAAATTAATGAAATTAAAATATTTTTTTAAAAACTTCAAATCTGTTAAATTTTCTACAAGAACACTTTTAATTTTCTATTGAATAACCTACTTACTAAAAGGAGGAAAATAATGTATTTTGAATACAATTATGGTGTACACACTTGGACAAATGTTTCATTTTAAAAATTAATTATGTCATCTTTTGGATTTCCACAAAACAAGTACTGAAGGATTAGGATAAAACTTGCATTGTTATAAAATCTAAATAGATATAAGAGTTGAAATTTCTGTCTTCATGTAAAGTTAAGGACTTTTAAATGTTAACTGAAAGGAGACCTTTTGATTCCTCTTGGAGACCTTAAAGGAACAGAGCAGGGCAAATTTCTAATGTTCACCTATACATTCTTGTCATTGCAGCTGTTATTATTATGTGATTATTCATATAATATACAAACATAGATGGGCTGTTCATCAATATACATAAGCCACTGTGATGAGTTTATTGGCTTTTTATTTCTTAGGTTTAGATCAAGAGAGACCATGGTCTTTCTTCTCAGTTGCTTGATAAGACAGAATGAGTGTGTGTATAAATGAAATTTGTTTCTAATGGATACATACAATCATGACAGACAAAAATAAATCATGGTTTCCAGGATGCTGTAAAGTCATCAGTTAAGGCAGCAGTTGGTGTACTCAGGTGGAGGATGCAAAAAAATCCCAATTGTGTACCCAGGCTGCCACTTGATGATGAATTTTTATTTAGGTGCTTACAACTGGAGATCACTTTCAAGACAGGAAGATTGCAAGAAATTGAAGCAGAACTGCCTTAATTTAATGGGACTTTATTGGACTTTGTAAAGTTAGAAGAAAAAATGGAGAGACAATCGATTTAAAAAGTGAACATGTACTCTACTACAAAGAGCACAAATATTGGAAGTACAAGTAGAATAGGATTCAGTATAAAAAAAGTGGAAGAACAACATTGAGGAGATTGATGGTGTATTGGACAGAGTATCAAGATTAGTTATTCAACTTAGTAGCAGATACCAAATGCAGATAATTCAAGTTTATACACCAACAAATTCTCATGATGATGAAGTAGTAGAAGATTTTTATATGGATATATGAGAGGCTTTTATCAGACTAAACACCATTTTAAAATTGTTATGGTAGACTTTAATGCTAGAATTGGTAAACAAATAAAAGATGAAAGTGCTGAAGATAAATTTGGTTATGGTAATAGAAATAAGAGAGGATATAGACTTGTGGAATTTGCAGAAAAAGAAAAATTTTCTATTATGAATTCTTTTTTTGAGAAAAATGTTAAAAAGAAATGAACACAGTAGAATCCAAATGAAGTTACAGCAGGATTGGAATATATTTTGTCTAACAGAAAATACATACGTTCTTAATAAAGTCAACACAGGAAGTAATAATCATTTAGTAAGATGTAAGATATGTGTTAATGCAAAACTATAGAGACAAAAATTATTTTTAAAAAAATATTTACAGTTAATATTCCTAATCTTCAGAAACATTCTAATGAATTTAAATTAGAACTTGCAAAGCGGCTTCAAGTATTAGTAGATTGTGAACATGATACAGATTTGAATGAAATTAATAAGAAAATAACTGAGACACTTTTAAAAACTGCAACAAAGATAAATGGTAGAAAAAAGCAGCAATTAGCCAATAAAATTTTTACTGAGACTAAAGAATTTATGAACAAAAGCAAGAATATGAAGATATATAAAAATGGTGCATTAAAAAGGATTAAATATCTCCAATTTTGTAAAATAGTATAAAAAAGAATTGATAATGATATAAGAAAATATAATTGAGAACTAGTGAGGAATACTGTAGAAGAGAATAAAAGTCTCAAGAGTGTAAAACAACATTTTGGTATTGTGTAGGTTGTAGGAAACTTATATCTGCAATACAAAAAAAAGATTGAATTATTACTAAAAAGAGAGATGACATCATGAAATGGATAGAATAGTTCTGTCAAAAATTATATAGTAATAAAGAACAAGTTCCTCCTACATCTATTATATCTTTTGAATTGCCCAGAATTTTAAATGAAGAAGTGAGACATGCACTTAAATTTATGAAAAAGGAAAAGCTCCAGATAATGATGGAATTATAATTGATATATTAAAAGAAGCAGGTGAAAAAATAGAAAAAAATTTGGCCAAGTTATATATCAAATGTTTAATGATATAACCAAATGATTGTATGAATGCAGTATTAATATTAATATTTTAAAAAGGTATAAAGAAGATTAAAAATTACAGACCTATCACCTTTTTGTCAGTTTTAAACAAAATTTCTACCAAGATAATTACAACTAATCTACAGAAAACAATCAACCAAGGAAGAAGTTGGATTTAAAAGTGATTTTAATACAGTAGATCATATTCAAGTATTGAGAGAAGTTATAGAAAGGACCAATGAATATGAATTGCCATTATGCTTTGGAATTGTAGATTATGAAAAGCATTTGATTCTATACGCATTTGTTCAGGGATTAAAGCATTGGATCATCAAGGTATAGACCCAGGATATTGTCATATTCTGAAAAATATTTATAAAAATGCAACAGCAACAATTACATTACATAATGATACTAGGAAAGTTAACATTGAGAAGGGTGCAAGATAGGGTGACTCCATATTTCCAAAACTTTTTACAGCAGTGCTGCTGCAAATTATTTTGTGGTTTAAAATGGTAAGCTAAAAGAGTAAAGATAAATGGAGATTATTTAAGTCATTTAGATTTTTCAGATGATGTAATTGTTTTTGAAAATAATGCTTCAGAGCTTCAGGAAATGTTACCAAAGTTAGCAGATGAAAGGAAGAAAGCAGGACTAAAAGTAAATGTTAAAAAGACCAAAGGAATCATCAATGGATTTTGTCAAAAGGTAAAATTACAGATTAATTATGATCAGTTAGAAGTTAGCAATTACAAATACCTTAGTCACATTATTACTACAGATGAAAACATAATGACTAAAATTAATTATAGAATTAAACTTGGTTGGAGCACTTTTAGTATAAATAATTTAATACTAAAAGGAAATATGCCTATGTGTTTGAAAAAGATTTTTAATAAAGGTGTTTTACTAATTCTTATTTATGGATCTGAGACTTGGACACTTAATAGAAGAGCAATACAGAGACTTCATATCAGTCAAAGAAGTATGAAGAAATGCATGTTAGGAGTAACAAGAAGAGACTGAAAATACAATATATGGATAATAGAACAAACAGGTCTTACTGACATCATTGAAAGAATTCAAAGACAAGTGGAGATGGGATGGACATAGTGCTAGAAGAGATGATAATAGATAGATAATTTAAATCTTAAACTGTATTCCAAGAGATTGTAAAAGAACCAGAAAGATGGGCTGGACATAGTACTAGAAGAGATGATAATAGATAGATAATTTAAATCTTAAACTGGATTCCAAGAGATTGTAAAAGAACCAGAAAGAGACAACATGTAAGATGGATGGATGAATTAAGAAAGTGTGCAGGAATGATGTGGAAAGGAGAGAGGCTAGAGATCAGTGATGGATTGATCTTGAAGGGATCTTCATCCTGTAGTGAATTAATAATTGTTGTCAATGATGATGATGACATTTTTATTATTATTATTATTAATAAAATTATAAAAATCCTTATAATAATATTGACAGATGATGGGTGTTTAAAGAAAACAATATTGAATACAGATAGCTATCATTAAAATATTTATTCTTGAAATTAATAATGTTTTACCAATTATTTATAAAACTTTATTTAGAATGATGATTCTGGATGTGTTTTGCTGACAGCTAGCTCGGTACTATTAAGTGGTATATATTTATTAATTGGTTACATTTTCAACCAAACTTGAATCAACAAGTGTTTAAGAATTATTTAGAATTAGTATTTTAGGAATATTATTTTATTATTTGTGTTTTATTGAAATTTTATTATTTTCTGGATTTGTGACACTAAGCCTTTGATTTTGTTATGTGGTCTTACATAGAGGAAAGCAATCTCTTAATGACTCTATTTATTGTAATACCACTGAGGCAATGAATACTTGTAATTTGTAGTGTATTGTCATTCAGTAGGGGAAAACAAGTTCCTGATGACTTTTTTACATGTTATGGCCCATAAAAGCATTATTATTATATTTTTGCTTAAAAACATTGTAGTAATGACACATGTGTAGTGTATTACTTCAATATTGTATTTTATTATCATTCAGTAGAGAAAACTTCTTAGTGATTTATATTATAGCCTGTATAGGCATTTTTGTAATGCTATGCATGTTTTGTAGAATCACATATGTAGGGTCGATGGACTTGTTAAAATATAATAAAATATAATTACCAACTCTACAATAAAATTATACAATGTTTTATATGAGAGTAATGCATATTATTTTAAAACTGATGATGTTCTAATAAAATAAAGATCAAATAAACATATTACATTACATATTTAATAATTATAATTATATTCAAAAATGTAGTTTGATGCTATTTTAAACAACCTTTCTTTTATGCATGGTCTGTCTAAACAATATGTGTAGAATAACAATCATACATTAAATATAATTAAGCTTGAATCTTATTTCCAATGTCTGAGAAACGTGATTGTTTTATTTTATTATTAATAACCTTAAATTATTATTATAATTATTGTCATTTATAAATAAAGTTTATTTTACATTTATTAAATTATTTTGACTTTCACATTTTTGATTTTGCATCATCATATGATTGATAGACTATGGTCACATAATATCCTTATATTTTTATAATATGGCATTTTAAATTGCATATTTTATAATATAAAGTGCAATAGATTATAGATTGACGTTGTTCATATTAAGAATCCTTAATTATAATAGTGATTAACACAAGAGAGCATAAGCAAATAATAGTTATTATTTGTTATATATGAAATATTTAGTCACACATATACATAATTATTACAATGTACTATTACTAACATATAGCTATTATTAACATTTATTTCTTTAAAACATTAAGTCTTAGTCATTGTAAGATATAGTTGAGTGCAATAAAAGATAAATTTTATCAAACTATATTGATTGACAGTTAATAAATAATTATCAATTATTTATTAAACCCTGAGATATCATTCTTTTTATTTTTTAAAACCTAAGAAAATCTACTATTATTAGTTACTAGTTATTTTTGTAGGGAGGGTTTATCCCTAGGAGTCAGTTGATTTTGATACAGTATTATATGGCCTCTGTAGTTGTTTTGATGTTTTAAGCCCATATTCACTATAAAATTTATAGTCAACCCTACTTGTCATTGTCCATTTCATATTCTTCTTTAAACTCTTCAAATTTTAAGCTTTCTGGTGAAATATGAGGGCTTTACATTTTTTTTTCTTTCTGTCACTTTCTCTTTATTAGTTAAGAAAGATATTTTATGAACTTTATTAAATTTCATAAAGCTTCTATTTTTACATTTAAAACCTCAATTTATTTTGGAAAATATAGTATGAAAATTCAAAGTATAATGAAATGAAGGATAAAATATACCTGCTTTCAATTTAGGCCAAAAAATTTTGTTCACAAATGTGATTAGTTACAGCACTCTAAGAAAAAAAATGGCTGCAGCCATATAATAAATTTATTAGATTTACAAGTTTTAAGGTTTTTAATCTTTGTTTATTTACATTTTTTGGATAATGTGTAATTGATGTAATATATTTTTATACAACATACATACTCATATATACATAAAGAAAAAGAGCAATTAATGTGCTAGCATAATTAGAAATAAAATTTCTAAATATATAAGTATAAAAAAGTAAATTATATAAAAAATAATAGTGACAATAGAGAAAGGGGATGTGTTTCTATTTTGTTTTATACAATGTTTCTAGAATTTTGATACCAAGGGAGAATATTGAGATTGGCCAGGGGTTAGATAGATTGGTTATTGGAGCCAGTTTCTTGTTGAATGGAACTAAAGAGATGGTATATAAGCCCTGTATATTATAGTCTTTGAGATAGATAATTGGCTAGTTTACATAGATAGATATTGGTAAATTGGATGAATGAAAGAAATCAAATTGAGGAATTTTATGAATCTCTGATTAATAGGTATTTGGTATTGTGGCTAACTTTAGTTCAAAATCAGAAAAATGGAAAGGGGTATCTGGCTCAGTTGTCTAAAGAGGTTCACAGCTGGTCTGGTGACCTGGTATGATTGTAATTTCTGTTTATTGGTATATTATTTTTAGCATTTACCACTCCCCCATTTTCAAGTGCTTTGGGAACTCTTGACAGTGGAAGGGTGACCCAAAGCACATCAGATGTAGGCATATATCCAGATATGTTGTTGTATAAACAGATTTTTTTTTAGTAACAAAATAATATTTTAGTGGATTATAGGCTTTGTTGTATCTCTCAATAACTTTGGTAATATGTGTATACATGGTCTAAGATTGTTTGTTACATAGTAATTCTCTCATGTATCTCATAAGATGGTGAAGAGTTGCTTCATGCGACATGTTTTACATTAAAGGATAAGTTATTAATGAATAAAATATATTTTTGCACAGGATCAAGTTTCATAATTTTGAGCTTAAACAACATGCTCTATGCCTCAGAATATAAAAATTCAGAGGTGTTTACCAGAATGAACATTCAAGGGTTCCTCAACAGACCAGACTGCACTTGTATTTAAAATTTAAAATGATCTTGAACTCAGCATTAGAGCAAAAGAGGTACACTTCAATGGCTGTAAAAATTGATATAGCTGCTTTGGATTTTGGTCTCTGTTAACATCTTAACTTTTATGCTTGCAAATATAACAATATCTCATTCACTTTTATATCTTCTAACCAACCTATTGCTGAACAGAAAGATCTACATAACACTTAATGGAAAACTATTGCCTTTGTTTATTCTAATTTTAATCAATAACCCAAATGATCACCACTTAGTGGCTTGCTATTTATGATGAGATAAAATTCAATAAAAAATCCCAGTTTCCAAATTCTACACACTAGATTCACATACCATGCCTAACCTGCAAAAAGCACCTGATGGCTGCACTACCAATTTTAAACTTAAGGTTAATATAAATAAAATCTTGGCATGGTTTCTCTGTAAAGGTAGGCCTTATATGCAAATCTATCATGGTAAATCTACTACTTTTTTTTAGATTCCTTTTCTATTTATGACCTGCCACAATGAGATAAAAAATTCAGGAAAGACTAAAAGGTGATACAGAATGTATAACTGAACTCACTCTCTAAGACTTATTTATCCATATATTCAAAAGTTTTATTCAATCAACTAATAACTACAAAAATAACATAATAGTCACCAAATATAAATTTTACTAAAGGCTTTAACTCTGCCATTTTCTCACTGTAAAGTTATTATGGCACAGGAAAATTGCCTCTAACTTTACAAATTTCCTAAGTTTTCCACCAGTTCACAATGGACTGGGGTTTCATCTCATCCAAGTTTTCCATATACAAAACAGTATAAATCTTTTAGTAACCAGTATAAAATGATTTCTGGCACTAAAGTGCATTTTAGATATTGCACCCATAGACTGATCTCCCCCACATCATATAGATACCTGTCATCCCCTCATACATCAATTTCAAAACATTCATGACCATGTATTCCTAAGAAGTACAAGCAAATGCACTTAGTTTTTTTTAAAACTTTAAAGAAATTATTAAATGTATGTGGTATGTATTTAAAATATTTTGTAAATAACGGTAAATATATTAGTATAAAAATATTCATAAAATGAACTTATTGTACATTTATGTAAAAAAAATAATGCATTATTATTCTAATATTTAAATATGAGTATATTCTCTATACTAAATTTACTGTAAGTAAAAGGGATTTGAACACAGACTTTCAAACTCTATATATATCAGTTGTATAGGGTGGAGTAGATACATGTAGGGATCTTGAAGTTCTAAGTTCAAATTCCTTCTAATTGCAATATAATTGTGTTTTTTAGATCTGAAGAATACTGCTAGCTAGACAAAACTATTATAAGGAAAATAAGGCATTGTGAAAAATGTATTAAGATGAATATAGCTTTCTTTTTTGTTTAAGAATAATTATTAATCAATTGCATTAAGTATTAAATAACTTTTATTCAGTCAATTTTTACTCTATATACAATTTTAAATGTAAAACAGTTTCATTTGAGTAAAAAAACAAAAACAATGATAAATATATTAAATTTATTAAGCACAAGCAGATGATATAATAATATAGTGAAAGGCTAAAAGCTTTGACTGATGCACTTTAAAAAAAATGCTTACATGACAGCCAATCAGTTGTAATAATGACTGCACATGGAACTCTCAATTCAAAAACACAAACCAGAAATACGAGAAAAAGATGAACCACCTTCTCTACTTAAATTTATATATAAATAAGCCAGACTCAAGCATTCTGAACTAACAGTGTGAAGTGTAAAACACCACATTTAATTCACTAAATATTATATAAAAATAAAGAATGTGAAATCTTTCGATTTACTGCAAAGTAATTTTCAAATCTAATGAAATGATCGTAATGCACCTTAAAATATTTCTGGCTTGTGTTTTTGAATTGAGAGTTCCACATGCAGTCATCTGATTGATTGTCACTTAAGCATTTTTTAAGGTGCATCAGATTTGAAAATTACTTCATAGTAAATCGAAAGATTTCACATAGTTTATTTATATATATTTAATGAATTAAATGTGAAGGGATTTTAAGTTTCACGCTCTTAGTTCAGAATGCTTGAGTCTGGCTTATTTATATATAAATTTAAGTAGAGAAGAAGGTGATTCCATCTTTTTCTCATATTTCTGGCTTGTGTTTTTGAATTGAGAGTTCCATGTGCAGTCATTATTACATCTGATTGGCTGTCACATAAGCATTTTAAGGTGCATCAGTCAAATATTTTAGCCTTTCAAATTATTAAAAACAATGATGTTAATTCACATTCACTCCAAAATAAAAATTGTAGGAATGAGCTGAGATACTTGCTATAAGTGCTAATAACACACTTGAATTTTTTTAAAAACATTTATTTAAAGTAGGATATTCAAGTACTAATTCTTATCTTATAACTGTATTTAAGTTCCAGTTTAAAATCACAAAAGTGTTTTCTAAATATTAGAAATGTTAATTGTTAATATTGTCTTTCCTAATAGCTTTAGTATCTTTTAGATTTGTCTTAACATATATCTTATATCCACAAATTATATATTGAATCTATTGACATATTATTGACTCTGATGTGTCTTTATTTGAAATGCTTTAATAATCACTGTCTCTCTCAATTTGTTTTTGAAAAAAAAATTGTAATATAACACTATTTTATTCTCTCTCTGAAAACTCCAAAAATTTATCTGTTGTTTTATTTTTTTGTTCATATCCATATTTAAATACCACTACACTATTTTCTTTCAAACATGACAGTTTCAAAATGTTTTATTTAATCAAAAGCATTATGTACTTTTATATAAAAATATTTCAATACATTATCAAAATGAGAACACATTGTGACATACATGTTAATTATATCAATTTGATATCTTTCATTAAGCTTAATAACTAATTTTTTTGTTTTTTCTAATATACTATCAATCAATCTCATAATGTACTTCTTTATCTTTTATTTGTAATGAATTTCTCTCCCCATTTATTCCTTTGATGATAAAGTACTTAAGCTTATTCCATAACAATTGTTATTTCATCTTTATATCTAACTTTATCAAATTCTGATAATGATTTATTTAATACTAAACAGTTTTATAACTGGTCAATAAAGTCATATAAATATCATAGATCCATAAACAATGATTTTTAGCTTACTTTGCATTTTTTATCAACCACACAGGCTAGCCTTAGTTTATGATTTTACAGTTTCCATGAATTTCAGGGCATTATTTATTTTGTTTCATTTTTTTTAAAATTGAAATATGAAAGAAAAAATGTATATTTACACATAAACTCATAAATCTATAATCTTTCCTGTTAAATCACAGGAATTACTAGACTTCTAAAAAAGAACTAATGATAGTAATTATATGATGCTGATTCATTCTTGTTGATGAGAAGTCTATTCATGTTAATTTACCATGAGAGTAACTATATACTAACAATATTTATAATGACAAGAATATATGGACTGAACATAGAAATTTTGCTTTACTCTTTTAAAGAATATTCAATCAATTAATAACAATATATTTATATAAAGTAAATAAACATATATTAACAATAAATATTCATTATGTTTTTAGGTATTTGAACAGATGCAAAATAAATCTGAAATTGGTAAAGGAAAAAAATAAGGAATACATTTAGTGGGACAGACTAACATGTAAGAGAAATTTATGAGTTTGTTTGATAGGTCATATTTCTTTAAACATAAATAAAACTTTAAAGCAAAATTCAGTATTTAATTCATAAATTTTACTCAAGTATTTTATTAGTAGAATTTTGTATGTGGTGATGATAGGAAAAATTTTTGTTAGAATCAATTTCATACTGAATCCAAAATTGATACTCTATATCAGGTTTTTCATCTGTACCATTCATTGTAAAGAATAGTTTTTTACAGGCTATAATTGTTAATAAATTAAAAATAAAAAAATCACTTTTTTCTTGCAATCATTGCATCCAAGTCTAAAATTTATTCTAGATGAGTTTTAATGTATCTTAGTAAAGATTTTTTATAAAACTGTTAGAAGATTTATAAGACTGTAATTTATAACGTTTTCTTTTTCATCATTTTTAAATATTAAAAGTTCTATCTTAATCATTTACACATTTGGTATATAGTTTTGGCATTTTTATTTCACTGTTTTTTTTAAGATATTAATAATAAATCCATTACTAGCTAAAGCTTTTCTGTTCTTCATATATTTAATACTTCTTCATTTGTAATGCTTAGCAATTCAGAATTTTGGGTTTAATCCACTAAAAAAAGCTGAATTTAAAACTGATTTTATCACAGTAGACTATATCTAATTATTAAGAGAAGTTTTAGAAAAGCCCAATGAATATGAGTTGCCATTATTTTTTGAATTTGTAATTTATGAAAAGTTGTATGAATCTATAAGCATTTTTATGGTGATTAAACCTTTAAAAGTCATCAAGATATAAATCCAGCACCTTGTCATATTTTGAATATTTATCAAAATGCAACTATAGTTATGAGATCACATGATGACATTAAAATTATCTTGATAAGAATATCGATGACAGAATGATGCCTTTTCTCCAAAACAATTTTATAACAGTTTATGAGGAGTTTTTTGTGGATTAAAATGGGAAAATAAGAGAATAAAAATAAATTGAGATTATTTAAATCATCTAGATTGGGCAGATTATGTGATTATTTTATCCAATAATGTTTCACAGCTTCAGAAAATGAAGCAAGAGATACTTGATAAAAGTATGAAAGTAGGATTAAATATAAATGTTTATAAAAATCTCAAATAATGTTCAGTCATTTCTCACAGCATATAAAAATATTGATAATTATGAATTGGAAGAAGTTACCAACTACAAATATTTGGATCAAATAAATAAAACACAATAATAAAAATAATTACAGAATTAAGATTGGAATGAATGCTTTTTGTAGAAAAGTTTAATATTAAAAATGAATTATCAATGCATTGAAAAGAACGATTTTTAATAGACATGTTTTATTAGTTTTTTTTTTTTTGGATATGATACTTAGATTGTTTAATAAAAAAACATTATTTTATATTGATTGATTACATTGAAAGAACCAAGATAAATAAAAATTAAGGATATCTCTAAAAAAAAAAAACTACAATGAAGGATGTGCTATACATATTTTTAGAAAAGGTGAAACAGAAATAAATTCACATATGAGTTGGCTGGATCAGATAAAAAAAATTTTCTGCAATAAATGGAGAAGATAAATTATAGTTTGGGAGAATCAGAATTAAATTTGGAGAGAGCATCATTTACTAAGGATGACCATGATATTATTTTTATTTATTTTTAATTATCTGTTTTCCATCATTTTAAAACTTGTATCAAAATTGACAAAATAAAGTTATTTTTAGATGCATTCTTCGTGATAGCAAATATTATATTCAAAATTTTAAATACAATATTCATCTAGAATTCATTTTTAGTAATCACTTTCTGATTATTATATAGAAAGCCTTTTTTATGTTTTCTTAGATTTTTTTTATGTTTGGGATATGATAATTAATGAGATATACATCAATATAATTGTACAAATTGAAATAGTTCCTTAATTTTTGTTAAATATGAAATAGTAATTGACTTTAATGTAATTTGATAAAAATTTGTCTTGTATTTATTCATTCTAGTTAAAAGATATTAAAAAAATTAACATCTAAAAATAATCTGATACTTCTTAATATTTAATCCACATCACTTATATATATATATATAATTTAGCCTTGCACATTTAAAGAATCTATACTTATCATATAATTTAATTTGCTTTTATTAACAATGTATTTTATTTCTATTTTACTTAATGATTTCTATTATTTATCCAATAGATATCAATCTATGTCTGACTTAATATATTGAAAAAATATTTATTAGTTCATTTATATTTACTAAAGATTTTTAATTATTTAGCAATGGATCAAGTTAAAAAAAACATTGAAAGAAGTATTAAGAAAGGTAAGAAACTAAATAGTCTTTCTGAAAATACATTAAATACTTTTTTTCATTACAGAAATGATTAAAGTAGATTAGGTTTTTTTGTTACTTTAGATATCAAAAGTGATTTTAAAAATACTGCTTTCAGAAATTGAAAATTTTTATAAAATAGGTATAACTAAGATTGAACACTACATGTCATCATTGTTTTATTATTGTTATAAAATGTAAAAAAAAAAATATGCAAGAGACATTACTGTTTAATCAAAATTTTTATCTGGATAATATAATTCTTAAGAGTTGATATAGTTTTGCTAGTATTAATAGAGTACAGATATATCTTGATTTTAAATTTTATTGCATAAAATTTTATTAAAAATATATTGTGGATGGTTGCTTTCTAAAGAGATATATATCAATATATTCTTAACAAATCCCCAAAAATCCTTATGCAATCAAATGTTTATATGCAATAAAAATGCCAGATCTTGATATTAGGTCCCAACCAGTAGCCAATGTTTCTATGAATTTTCATATGACAACAAATTATCTGATTTTTTATTTACTAATATTTTGTATTTTTACATTCAATCACTTCTAATAAAATATTCATAGTTATACATAAATAATATATTTTACACCATTTATATGCATATATAATTTTTTACTATAATTATATGTTGGATTATTTCCATCATCTAACATTTTATGCTAAATATCTTTAGAGCAATTCAAACTTTATTTAAACTTTTTGATTACATTTAAGTATTAGCAAATAGCACACAAATTAATGTATAATATAATATTTTAATTAATATTATTTTCTTTTCTATTTCAGGTATTTTGGGCCTGCCCAGTGACAGCACTAGCATGTGATTTAATCTTGGACTTAACCAACTAAACTATAGGCAACAACAAATAGAAATTTCATATATTTATCTATGAGGGTCTTCCTGAATATTTCACTTTTTAAAAAAAGCAAGGTTAATTATTAGCTTCCAGACATTATTCATCAACACTAGGCTGTCTTGTGGATTTATTTGCATTTGTCATGTGAACAGCTTTTTTGAATTTTATTCTTTATAGTTTTAATACTGTATCCAATATTTTTGCATTTTCCCAGTCAAATGTATGTTTATTGATGCATCTGTTTTTTTTCTTTTCTAATCACCAGTTTGTGCTATTTCAATTGCTTTTCAATGGTGTGACTAGTCTCACCAATATATATCTTTTACAATCTCATATCTTATAGACACAGTTTTTATTTTTCAGCATTTTAAGTCTAGATTTTATGGATATTAGGATTTTTCATAGTGTGATACAGTTTTGGAAAGCTGTTCTGATTTTATAACCTTATTGCATTAAATTATTGTATTATTTATACAAATTTATTCTGACCTACAAACAGCATCAATTAAAGCTTTATTAATATCAGAAATTTTCTTTTATATCTGTATGCTATAGTGCCTTTTCTGCCAGACCATTAGGCTCTGTGTGATATGATGATGTTAATACATGGCAAATTCTCTAGTTTTTAATAAAAATTTAAACAAATCCGACATGAAAACAGTTCCAATATCTAAAACAATAATTTTATGGTAGCCATGATACATGAACATTTCATTTAAGCTTCTATGGTGTTTTCACTATGTTTGTACTTTTAACTCCTTTGTTTTCTGTCCACTTTCAGTAAGAGACTATCAGTATCAGGAATATATTCCCATTGAATGGACCAGAATTGTCTATATGCAATCTTTCCCATGGCTTACTTGTTTTAATCCAAGGCTCTAACTTCTTAGGTGACATTATGGCAGTAGACTGACAATTTTTACAATGTTAGACAGCTATACAATCTGACTATTCATCTCTGGCCAGATTCCTCACTGTGATTTTCAATAGCATTATAAATCATTTGTATTCTTTGCCTTTATTTAAATATTAAGTGACCAAAACCAACTTTTACTTAAATTTGGAGTAAGGATTATTTTCACTGTATATGTAATTTTATTTCAGTAATCAGTTTAACTTAACTTCATATAGCAATCCCATTTACATCCATGGCTATAACCACTGCTTTTTAAATAGCGATACTTTTATTTTGTCCAATCTTTTAATGAAATTAAAGACAATTCTATATTGCTGTCAATCTCTATATTGATTTTTTTTATCTAAGAATTTACACCTTTAAAGAAATGTGGTTATTATCTACATTATTTATTATTTTTACTTGAATTTAACTATTGACTCATCTTCCCTGTGATTTAAATTCCACTCACAACCCCTTTTTTCTAATTTTATGTTTTGTGCAAGACACTGTAAGTGACCAGTTTTCTCACAAATATTGCATTTAATACTTTTGAATTTACAGACATTCTTTAAGTGTTCTCTTTCACTGCAACAGTAGCACACAAAAAATGTGTACATTTCAATAGCTAATGGTGGGTAGTCAGTTTTTTTACTGTCATTTTATATGTTGCTATGTCTCTATTCTATGACATCTTCTATTAGTAATTTTTTGTTATACATTTTTCCACACTTGCTTATATGTCAGGACTACTTTACTGAGGAAAACTTGATGTAACTTGTTATCAGTCATCCCTCATGGCCACTGAGCATGTTATCCAGTTCAACACTAAATTCACAGTATTTCAAAAATGTCCCCAGTGCTATATCATGTTGTTGATACCTCTTATTCAGTGCTTATCTCCTATTTCTAAAACATTGATGTGACATTTATTTAGACCTCTTCAATTTAAAATATGTACTTAATTTTTCTTAAGTTCGAGTTACACTATTTTATCTGAAGACTTTGAATTGTAAAGTCTTTTTGCTATTTTCAGAACATCTTTGTCTGCTGGCTACATCATTGTCACTATCTTTAGATTGTCATCTTTTATTATATTAATGAGAATATATTTCACTATGTGCTCCATGTACAAACACCAATTTGCTGCATATTAACATTATATTCTTTAACAATATTGTGAAATGCCATTATCATTTGCATAGATTCTTTTTACAACAGTAACAGTCTATTGTATATGCTAGGCATATCTGCATATCAGCTGTACCACAATTTAATAAACAAACAACAATAAAAATAAAGGAGAGTGTATTATACTCGTAAACAATATATATATACACATGTACACTGATAAATGAAACTCAACATTAAATCTTTGAGGAGACCAAGACAAACATCTTTGGTAACATATATATTACTTGTCTTTACATATTATTTGATAATAAAAAAATTTACATCTGATTTTCTAAGCTTTTGGCACACATGAGTACTCTGTTTGCTGCTGCTTTTTTAGCATGTGAGTACTGCGAATATACATAACTAATTAAGTTCAGTCCATTCTAATTTGTTGTAAATTTTGTTAGAATGAATCATTATGTATTATGCAGTAATTATTTTCTGTGATAAACTTTTTTTTATATTAATAATATATATCCACACACTTATTATTTATAACACTATATACATTTCAGTTTTTATTAAATGAAGTATTTTTAATAGAGTTAAACCTATGTATTTATACTATGACAAGATCTAGAAGAAATTAATTTGTGCAAAGTTGTCTATGATTTTTTAAGATTTCAATTCTTAAGAGATATTGTTTTCAATCTCTTTTATTTTAATTGATCTTTTTTATATATATAAAAAAAACTTAGTTGTTGAAATAGATTAAATAAAAAGATTGAAAGGTAAGTTCATTTCTGCTACTATAAATCTTTTTTGACTTGGAGAAAAGATACTTTAATATGTAAATTGAAAACAAAAAAAAAGGTCGACTTCTATTGACCCTATTTTGATTTAAAGATACCAAATAAATTTTCCCATGAACATAAAAGCAGACTTTCTACTAAGAAAAGCTAATATTAAATAATAGCCCTTATTATGAGCAAAAAGTAAAATAGAAATCATTCATGCATCCTATAATAATGTAAAATCTTTTTAGAATATCTTTAATTCATTATTAATTAAAAATCATTAAAAAAAAAAACTTTGAATAATTGGTAAATTTGAATTTTTATGAAGCAGAAAGTTTATGGTTTTAAAATGAGGCTTAAAATATTAGCTATGTTAATAATTAATGTTAAGAGAGTAAAATCCCTCCCAGGCAGCGATCAATTGTTTTTATTACTTTTACATAACTTAAACAGAAGAAAAGTAAAAATAATTTATATTTTACTTTGCAAAATTGAGAATCACTTTATAGTAATTACCTGTGAGATATTGATTTTTTTAAAAATCACTTATGTAATAAATTTCATTATTTTAAGATAGAGCTTTAAATTATAAATTAATTGTTAGAGTTTATAATGTAATTTTTAATATATATATATAATATTATAATGAAAGTACAAGTTAAAGTAAACATGAAATCAGTGGCCTTAGGAGTATGACACTTCTACCATCAATAATAAAAGCTAAACCATATTGCAGATAGTGTGTTGACTCTTATCTAACCAACTCTGATATTAATTTACCAAGCACTATTCAGATAATTACTTGAGTTAACTATTGCCATCTACTTCTAAAAAAGAAATTGTAAGCCTATTATGGCTGAAAAAATTTCATGATTTACTTATCTTGATTTCGAACTGTCAGGATATCCTTATTGGTCATTCTGACCATTTTAGTTTGAGACGTTTGACCTTATAGGAAGTGACTAAAAAAGAAGAGTGTTTTTGATTGAGATTATGAGTTGGTTTGTATCCAGATAATTGTTTTTCTAAATATTTAGAATTACCTTCAGCTTCAATATAATCAGAGCTTCTGCAAACTTTATAAAGCATATTGTCTCAAACAATTTTAGAAAATTATATTTATTATTTATGGTTTTAAAAATAGCATACTGATATATGCATAATATTTTACTTTAGTATTTTCAACACTAATATCTTAATGTATTCTATAAATTATAAATAACATATTGCATATATAATATTAATGCAAAGTGTGTTTTGATTTTTTTTTTCAGATGACAAGCACGATTCTGAATTTTTAAGTAATAATGGGCCAACAACATCTTATAAAAATGGTGTTATTAAGATTTAATAGTACCTCAATACATAAAAAAACTTCATATCTATTTTTTACATGTTAATATTTTTAAGCATTTTATAGAGATGCAAATAAGCATTTATAAACACAATTCCATTAAGCTAAAGCTTTTGATTCCCAAATCAATAATCAAAGTTTTATTGCTCAGAATTTCATAGAAAGTTTGAGCTCCAGATGCACCAGAATTGGAATCAATGCAAAGATAATATAAGAAAATAATACAACAATAATAACAACAACAACAAGAAAAAGAAGAAGAGGAAGACGAAGAAGAAGAAAAAGAAGAAAAAGAAGAAGATGATGATGATAATATAAAAAAAGAATAATCAAATGGTTTAATTACTCAGAAGTTCAAACACCAGAAGTTCCAGCACTGGGAGTGATCCAAGGAACTTACATTCCAGAGTCTGATGCTGGACCACTGCACTTAGTCATGTAGGGGAAGTACATTTGCAGTAATAATTCAGCAATCCACCTGATCATTTTCTTATAAATCTACAAAGTGATGAAAAATCTATAATTGTGCAGAAAGAAATTAACCTCAGATCATACATTAATTCAAAAACAGTACACGATTGGAGATTAATTTCCTTCTGTTCAATTATAAACCTATATGTATTGTTCCATCTGTGGTTAAGTTCAAATTGGAATTATTGTATTCGTAGAAAAAAAAAATTCCACTGATTTATTATTGTCAGTTATTTTGAAATAATTAAAAAGAATTGTTAAGAATACAGCAGAATATAAAATAATGATGTTTTTGTATATAATTTTAATATTTTTTAATACTCAATATAATAGATCATTTGTTGCAATTAATATTTTGGTATAGAAAGATTGTATAAATTAAAATATGAGCCAATAGATAAATTTATTTATATCTTATATTACTGCATGCATTAAGCAATAAAAACATAATCATAAATAAACAAACAATAAATTATTGTACCATATGTGTGTGGTTGTATATGCGTTCTTGTTATGATAGTTAAATAATTTTCAGATTGTACATATTTAAGGAATAATATTATTATTTTATAATTGTAATTGCTAATTAAAATATATAATTTTTTATATTAAATAAATAAATGTACAAAAGTATTCATTTATTTTTTATTTAAGCTATGATTTTTAAAAATTGTAAATTCATTGTGTTAATATTTATTTTAAAAATTTAAAATAAAACATTTTCTTTTGGGATGCTGATATATTTCAAATAACTATATATTAAGTGAAATTGTGTCTCTTTTTAGCAAAATGTTGTAAAATTAATTGGATTATTAGATACAGTACCCAGGATGATGACATCAGTATTTCATCATGAGAGGAAAATCATATAAAATGCCTGAATTCTCTCTTTCTCTTTGCGTTTTTAGTAAGCAAAATTTTAAAAGTATTATATATAAAAATTAGTAATGAATTTACAGTCTAGTAATGGAGGACTAGATAAAAATAAATGTTGACCTTGGGAAACATGGTGGAGAATGTATGCATTGCTTTACACAATGGAATTTTAAAATATATATTGTGCACCTTTAACAAATAAGAGAATATTGAATAAAAATGGATAATAATATCTATTAGGAAAAAAAAATTAACTTATTTAAGAGGATAAGAAATGCTTATTTTTATATAATGACAAAAACACTCATATTACTCAGATTTATTATGGATACATTATTAAAGAAGGCTTACTTCAATAATTTTATGAAATTATAATTATGAAATACATCTTCAGAACTTTTATAAATTTTAAATATATTTTGCATCATGGATTTTCTCTGCAGAGAGTTTGATAAAAAGCATTAGGATTTTTAAATTATAAACAATACCATAATATTTTTTTTATTATTGTATGTAATATAAAAAGTGTATACATAAACAATTCATTTAAAGTGTATGATCTTTGAAAATAATTCAGGTCATATATTTTATTTATTACATCTAGTTATCTGTTTATATACTTGTTTACTTTAAAGTAAGTTTGTTTATGTGTAATATATAAATAAAATTAACCAAGGAAAAAATTAGATAAATTTAAAATAAAAATCTTAAAAATATTTTTATCGAAATTTAACATTAATTTTATATAACATTCTATAAGTATGTTTTTGTTTGTTTTGTTATTTAATCTAGGTTTGAAAAGTAATATAATTAAAGTATAAATAAACCATTCATATTTAAAATAAAAAAATTATGGATATTTGTAAAATAGTTATATTTAAATTGATCACTTTTCATTTATGGTGGGAATAGGATTGGAAACAAATTAAAACAGACTTAGTCATTTAATATATATATATTGTAATGGTATGATATGGGGAAGCTGACTCTTCAAATATTCCTTGGCTTTTCTTATTTAATATTCCCTACGAAGTGATCAAGCCAAAAACTGTAATTATAAATAATATGTAAATAAGAATAAATCTCTCATTTCAGTCCAGCTAAACTTATAAAAAGTAAAACGTATTTTATATCTAAGACTTTTTTTTATTACATATGCGCATATTTCAAATAAATAAACATTGAAATCAAAGGGGTATTTTATTGATCTTGAAATGTATTTAACATAAGAAAACAAATAATTGTAAAGTTTCTTTTAATGTAAACATCATCCTTTTGCTTTTTATATTACAATGTTATATTATTTAAAGGCACTTTAGATATGGCTAGGCCAAAGAAAATATTAGTGTATATGTATTTAACATTACATGATCACCAACTCTTATGCTAGCACATAAGTGTTATTAAACAGGTCAAACTCTCTATACAGTAGTGCCACCCTGTGCCAAACAGAGTATGGATGCCAGAAGGCTTATGCATAAAATCCCCATCTAGTGCCTACTCATCCAATATCCCCAGACTAGTTTCTGGCTTGTGGCCTTCATCAGTGAGGAGCCTTGGATCTGAGAAAATTGTAATACATGTGACCATAAATCAGTGATATGTGTTGATCATATAAAAAAACACACATGAAAAATTATGTACAGTATATGCATTTTATTGATATTTAAGTGATTTCATATTATTATTAATAATAAACATATTTATGAAGTTACTACAGCTTTTCAAACTATTAGAGAAAAATAAAATAAATCCCAAGTGAAATATCATTAATATGCAGTGATGTTTTCTACAAGCTGAAAAAAAAAATCTTAATCAGGGTTATATAAAAGAATATTTTTTAAATAATAAAATAAGTAACTAATTAAGACAATAATTTCTATATATACTTTGCAGGTAAAAGATATTTTAATAACACATCGAACTTATATACTTATACAAAATGAAGTAATGGTATATTTAATAAAGTGGTGATAATAAAATAAACATGATGCTACGCGTTCATGCATATAACTCATTTAACATGTACTAAGAGGAATTTGTCATCTCTTACATAAAAACAAAATAGCTACGCATTGAGAGGAATTCACCATCTCTCAGATAAAATAATCTGTTGTAAGAGGGATTCACCATCTCTTCTTATACATATATATATATATTAACCTTTTGATTGGTTATCCATGAGAGAGAGCGATTATAAAAGTCAAAGAATGGTGTTCTTTTTTTTTCTTGTTATAAAAGTTAAAATATTGTTGTTTTTTTCCTGTTATAAAAGTTAAAATATTGAAGTCTTAATTAAATAAACCAAAAGAAAAAAAATATAATTATAAAGTTATCAGTTAAAGAAAATATTCCGGTAGTCATTGTTTGTTGTAGGGATTTTCCCAATGATCATAATAAGATGGTAGTGGGAGAGTCTTCACAATAGCAATGTCATTGTGGAAGTGTATTTTTCTTTATACTTCTCAATGTTAAAACCACTCTCTTGTAACTGTCCCTAGAGTCTTTCCTATAAAGTTATGTGTGGAGTGTTTCAAGCCCCCTCTCTTGCAATGATATTGTATGTTTAATATTGAGCTAGCATGGAATAGAGTAAACGAGTAAGCAAATAAAGATGGTCAGAAGAAAAACAGAGATAGGAAGGTCACAACACACACACATATATAATGTAACATTCCCTTTAGAGACCAATGAAATGATATACTCTTCTATCTACTATACTAGCTTAATGGTGAATAATAAAGTATAAACACCAATACAGTATGAGACTCTTTATCTAAACTGAAATGTATGAAATATAAAGCCATAAGATAGATTTCAGGAACTGTCACAACATAGAGGTTTTAACATTGAGAAGCATATAAAATATACTTCACAATGGCGTTGCTATTATAGAAATTCTCCAGCTACTATCCTATTATAATTAAATTGAGAGAGTGCAAACTTCTCAAATCTTGTTAAATTCTCTGTCCCAGTGCTTAAGATCTGATTGGTTACTAATCGTCACAAGCGCTTGAGAAGTTTGCACTCTCTCAATTTAATTTTCAATACTGTCTGCGCTTTATAAAAATATTATTCTATTATAATCAATAGGAAAATCCCTACAACAAACAATGCCTAACATAATATTTCATTTGAAATAATTCCTCAATTATTCTTCTATAATTTAAGACGCAATATAAAATAATAATATTAAAATATAGAGTAAATTAATGCTATCCTATTGATATTTCAGGGATCATGATTATTGTTTTTTAAAATATAATATAACAACTATATTGGTAGTTAATTGCATCTCAAGAGGGGTTTTGTTGAGATCAACCATTTAAATAATAATCACACCTACAATTACAAACATAAACAAAACTTTCTATGTGAAAATTAACTTAACTATAATAAGAATACATTAAGATTAACATTCATAATCTACTTACTTACTTTCACTTAAATAACTTGATTAACATCCTAATATTTATTCTCATACTTATACAAACAACCAAGATAAAGTAGAATAATCATTTTGCTGTAATTAAATGCTTTATCAAATAGTCATTACTTCCTATCATCTCATTCAATTAAAAACATTTATTAATTAGCATTTATCTATTTGAATTGTTTCAAAAAACACATACATTATAATATATTTTATTAATAACTCGTATTTTGGAAGAATATAATATTTTTAAATTTATTCTGTAAGATAAATTTTAACTGCATTTAAAATCATAATGTGACTCTTAAGAATAATTTCAATCTTTGTTAATAATCTACATTTGTTATAATATTTAATTGCAATTTCCAAATAAGTCTTCAAGAGTTTTTATATTTAGTAAAATATGAATCAATGAAATATTCCTTTAGTACAATTATAATGTCAACTTAATAAATAATTAATTTATTAATTATAAATTCTTTAATATAACTTTTTAGATAA
Source organism: Epiperipatus broadwayi (assembly GCA_028023455.1). NCBI lineage: Eukaryota > Metazoa > Onychophora > Udeonychophora > Euonychophora > Peripatidae > Epiperipatus > Epiperipatus broadwayi. The sequence goes on from JAQFVV010000012.1 coordinate 12,857,197, forward strand.
AATATGTAATGAATATATATTATGTAATAACTCTATCTGGATTATGTGCTTTAGAATATGGCTTTGTGATAGAAATTACTCTAGACCAAAATAAAGCTACTACTCCAAATTCTAAATTAAAATACTCATTTACTTTAACAATAATAACAATTAATAACAAACAATTATAAATATATTACATAATTGATTAACAAAATTACTATTTAAATAATTAAATCAGCATTTATTTTTTATAGCGTCTGTATACAATTGTAATCACATTCATATCGGCTTTTTCAAACCAAATTGTGCAAACGCTTTTTGCGAGTGTTAAATAATAAATGAATACCCTCTGACCCATACAAGATATAGAATTTATGCAGCAATAAAAGGAATCCTCTTATTACTACGACTCAAATATTTATATATGAGCAAATCTGAAGTACTGGCACAGAAGGTGTGACTATAGAACAGTCACTTTGAATTACTATATATAACTTATGAATGAATGACGCCGATGAAATTTACTAGAATTTACTGAACATCATTCCAACTGAAATTAATCATATATATAAATCAGCATTTATTTTTTATAGCGTCTGTATACAATTGTAATCACATTCATATCGGCTTTTTCAAACCAAATTGTGCAAACGCTTATAAATTTACAATAAAATTATTTACATTAACAATAAATCCGATTAAGTTAAATAATTTTTACTTTTGGGAAATGTATGTATTTAAGCACAAGTGCATGTGCGGCGCAACTGCTCCCAAAAGCTGTTAATACAAATACAAATAGCTAACTAAAAATATTAAAACAGCTGAGTGCTTTCAAAGTATCTTGCCTTCATAATCATAGCTTGCTTACATTTAAATTTATGCAAATATTCTAATTCCATCTTTTTGATAGAGAAAAACACGTGTCCTTCCTGTTTATGGCACCACTGTCGCGAAAGTTTTTTATCAGCACAAGTCACCATGAGTGCATTCCGAACAATCCTACCATCGTATGTAGAGAGAGACATGACCTCAAAAGAAAGATCAAAGAGGCTTTATTTATCTCTCGCGACAGTGATGCCATAAACAGGAAGGACACGTGTTTTTCTCTATCAAAAAGATGGAATTAGCATATTTGCATAAATTTAAACGTAAGCAAGCTATGATTATGAAGGCAAGATCCTTTGAAAGTGCTCAGCTGTTTTAATACTTTTAGTTAGCTATTTGTATTAACAGCTTTTGGGAGCAGTTGCGCCGCACACGCACTTGTGCTTGAATTAACAATAAATAAAAAGAAATGTCATTCCTTTCATTCAAGCATTCACCTTATATTTTTATTATGTAATTGATCGAATGATAAGTTCATTTATCATTACCATCTTGTATGCTTTTCTTAATGTTATTAACTAATTTTACTTTCCATGAGTTTATCTTGAGGGGTAATTTTCTGGTCATCTTTCACATAGTTACATAATACTTTATACCTCAAAGTATTTATCGTAGGTTATAATACTTTATTACCCTTTTACACTTAAAATTTGTATGAAAATATGATAATACAATATACTAACAAAATTATTTATTGAAACAGGCAAAACTCACTATATATATTGCCACACACAGCAAGCTAGAGTAATCAATGGATGCCAGAAGGCTTGTGCATAAAATCCCCATCTAGTGCCTACTCATCCAATATCCCCAGACTAGTTTCTGGCTTATGGCCTTCGTCAGTGAGGAGCCTTGGATCTGAGAGCATATATAGTCAGACCCATATGACTATATAAGCTAATGGGCTTGGATTGAAAACATTAAGGTGTTTTCAGTTTAAGACTCGGAGTTTTGTAGTTAAATGGAGATAAAAGGTGATTGCTGGAGGGTTGCATTAGTTTATTGGCTTAAAATTATTTATGTTGTGGTAATCTTAAAATAATTCCAATAATGTATTTAAACAGATAATTGAGTCAAGGATTCTTTCTCATAAAACTATCCTTCAAGTTTATGCACTCTTCATCTCTCTCTCACTCACATATGCATTCTTATTTTAATCTCATGTATTATCTTTAAACAATAAGTTATTCAGATTTTGATTGAATACAAGAATATTTGCTTTGTGTATGGTTTTGCTATTAACCCAAACTTAGGAAGAAAAAACTAAAATTCATAAAAAATAACTAGTCAACTTGCAATGCCTATTATATATATATATATATATAAAACTTTACAGATAAGAAACTGATTTTACTAAACTATTACATCAAAATATAGGAATGAAGTAAGGTAATCACTTTTCAATAATTATTCCACCACAATATATCCTGGCTTAATTTCAATCACTTATGAAATATAACACTCATGTTTCCTTGGAAAATCCTCTCATCTCCTTAATATAAAACAAATGAATATCACACAGATCAATCCCATTGAAATATCTTGACAGTTCTTCAGGGTGGTATTTTATCCTATCCTGGAATTTCAACTTATCCTTCTTCACTAAATATCTTCAGCATCTACAACTATTAACTATCTCTGGTCTAATAGTATAATCCATCTTCCTATCATGTATTCATTTTTCAAAATTATAGATCATATTACAAAACAAATAGTTTAATATGACAAACATCAATATTATACTTTTTCCAATACAACAATCAAGATCATAATTACTTTTCCACTTTAATATTCATTCTGTTTCATATTCTCATAGATCACATTATATTTTATAGTACATTTATTTTTATTTTCATAGAATCCCATTATTTTTGATTCATCATCATCATTTCAATATACTCATTAAATATAATACAGGCAAAACTCTCCATACACTGGTGCCACTCAGTGCAAGCCAGAGTAATCAATGGATGTCAGAAGGCTTGTGCATAAAATTGCTGTCTAGTGCCTACTCATCCAATATTCCCAGACTAGTTTCTAGCTTGTGGCTTTCATCAGTGAGGAGCCTTGGATCTGAGAGTACTGCACCTAGATCTTAGGATCTAATGCAACCCTCCAACAGCCATCTTTTATCTCTACTTAATTACAAAGCTATGAATCTAAAATTAAAAGCACAATAATAAGTTCATTCCAAGCTCATTAACTTATGTAGTCATATAGGTTTGAATTAAGTTCAGTATCCATACATTTTGGTGTCTTTGGTTCTTTGATAACCATAGCCACCACTATCCTAATAGGCAGGATTGGTATTAAACCAGTAAACATCACATGATCACCATTTCTTATGCTTGCTCATAACTGTTATTTAAACAGGCAAAACTCTCCATACAATAGTGTCATTGATTACTCTGGCTTGCAGTGAGTGGCACTATTATATGGAGAGTTTTTCTCATTTTAATAACAGTTATGAGCAAGCATAAGAAATGGTGATCATGCTTATTAAATATACTTTATTATCATAAATTACTAAATTCATTTAAAAGAACTTTACCACAGTCAGATTTCAAATCATAGTACCCATACAAACTCTTATTCCATAATTCATATATATTATATTAATTCTATAAGCACATGTTTCATTCTTTAAAATTGAATGAATAATAATAAAGTAATACATCTTAATCTTAAAGATTAATTGCATATAAAATTATTTCACTTATGTCTAATCTTACTATGTAATATTATATTTTATATCAAAAATATTAACAATAAAACCAAGAATATAAAAAAATCTTTTTTTTTTTTTTTTTTTAAAAAAAAACAACCGAATTCATTCCGCCTCCTGGTTCAGCATCACTATAGTAACCAATATGATGATTCAATGTTCCTCATGAGTTTTTAAATTGTTCTCTTCTTTTTTCTAGCAATACATGTAATCATTTTGTAAAAACATAATTGCAATAGCTTTATATTAGGATTTACATTTAAAAAGCTATTTAATTATTTTTTTATATTTTATGATATATTGTAATGAAACGGGTTTACCTTAGTATGATAATAAATTAGCTAGATCATCATAGTGGGTAAGAGAGTCTATCTAGGATCCTTGCACCTATATATCTTACATACACTTTAATTTCATTCCTGGGAGATGAGTGATTAATATTCAAATACGTGTTAAATGATATACATAAGTATATTAATAATTTTTATTAGCCATTCATTAGACTAGAGATTATCCAATAATGAATGATATTTCTGTAGTGTAATTTTCACACCACCATTCTCATGCAAGATAGGAAATGGTTTCTATTTATTTTAACACTCTGTGGAGGCATGTAATCATGAACATGCATCAGAAAGATGTGTGATACCCAAAGTATATATTTCATGCTGAATCAGTACTCATAAATTGACCCATACCACAATCTCTAGATAGCAAATTACTACAATTTAATCTATAATTATCAAACTTGCTGCCCTCATAACTTTGACACAAATCACTTTATGAAAGTATATTAATAACTTTCATTAGTCATTCATTAGTAATGAATAATATTTCTGTAGTGTAATTTTTCACAACCCTATTCTCACATAACAAAAGTTATTAAATGCAAAATGGTTTTTCCATGCTTAATCAGTTTTATTTTTATCTACAGCTTTTCTTTTTCACATCACCTGAAAAAACCTGTTTTATCCAACAATTTATCCCACAAATAATCTCTTTCTAGGTCTTTAATTATCTCTTGAAATCAAATATAATATTTTAATCATCCATGTATTGCACTTCTTCTAACATGTCCAACCAAGCTTCATTTCTGTTGTTCTCTAATCCATCAATTTCACTTTTGATTTATTCTTATTTTTTCCAACATATATCTGAATTGTGTGCTCTGAAGGCTTTATATTGCTTTTCTGTTAAATGTGCATATCTTTGATTCATATATAAAATTTTACAAATCACATTGGTTAAAAAATTGTTTGTTCAAATACATAAGCATATTTCTTTAATATTAAAATTTCTACCAAAGTTACTCTATTCAAGTTTAATCTTGTGATTAATTTTATCCATTATGTTTTAATTTTTATTAATAATCTAGTTAAGGTATTTATAGAGCTAACTTTTTTAAAAAAAAATATTATCTACTCTTTTTTTTTCCTTATGTGAAAAAGCTTTATACATTATTGCAGACATTTTAGTATTTATCTTTAGTTGTATTTTCTTGCTTTTATAAAATAACTCTGGTCACATATTATGAATCTCTATTATTTGTAAAATGATTATGTATTCTGCAAATTCTAAATAACATAAAAATTTATATTTATTTTTATTCTTGTAGTTCTCCATTTTAATCTACAAAATACTTCTCATAAAAATGCTGTGAAAGATTTTACGAATATAGAATCATCCTCTCATACACTTTATCAATGTTTATTATTTTGATATTATTTTATAATCTAATACAGAGAGTATACTAATAGCTCAAACAAGCTCTTAATTGATAAGTGCAGTAAGAGAAAATATTTAAAATTTCTGTTCGAAATACTCTTATTCTCAGACCAATTGATTTCAAGCTTATGGCTCACCTCAGCGAGAAGCTAGAATATTCAGACACTAGATCTAAAATATCAACTCAAAACCCAGCACTTATTTGATATGTAATATTTAAGTAGAAATTTTGAAGTTTTCGGACATAAAAATGTCTTTTACTCCAGCTATCTAACTTAAATAGCTATATGGGACTGAACCAAATTCAGATCTACCATATATTAATAGCCTTAACATAGCCAAAGCCATAAAGGTAAAATTATAATTATCAATAAAGCAAGTCATATATAATGTAACATTGCTTTTATAAGCTTGTATTTACAAAAATGTAATAAAGAGATCATACCAATAGATCAAACAAGCTCTTAATTGATAAGTATTAAATTTTTGTAAATATAAGCTTATAAAAGCAATGTCACATTATATGTGACTTGCTTTATGATAATTATAATTTTACCTTTATGGCTTTGGCTATCTATGGTGAGGCTATTAATATATGGTAGATCTGAATTTGGTTCAGTCCCATATAGCTATTTAAGTTAGATAGCTGGAGTAAAAGACATTTTTATGTCCAAAAACTTCAGAGTTTCTACTTAAATATTAAGTATGAATTAAGTGCTGGGTATTGAGTTGATATTTTAAATCTAGTATCTGAATATTCTAGCTCCTCACTGAGGTGAGCCATACACTTGAAATCAGTTGGTCTGAAAATAAGAGTATTTTGGATAGAGATTTTAAATATTTTTTCTTACTGCCCTTATCAATTAAGAGCTTGTTTGAGCTATTGGTATGCTCTCTGCATTACATTTTTGTAAATACAAGCTTATAAAAGCAATGTCATGTTATACATGACTTGCTTTATTGATATTTATAATCTAATCCCTTTTATTGCATTTTTATTAATATTTTTCAGAATTTGAAAATATTTTGAATCTAAATCTTGATTCTCTAAAACTTTAATGACTGCCAATATGCTTTTAAAGTCTACTGTCTTTTTATGATCTGTAAATTCAAAGAATATTAGCAAATTATATTATCATTAGCTTTTTATAATTTTTTAAATACTTAAAATTACTATCAAATTTTTCACATTTTTGGACTGGTTTGAATCTAGAGCTTTTTATAGAAAAATTACAATGTTCATAATAAAGATATTGTATAGAAATGATAGAAAACCGATATATCTATCATTTCAAGTAGGTATTTTTTATCTTTGTTAAATATTGTTAAATCAGTGTTGCATTTTTCGACTTATCTGGTATATCTTCATCATCTAGACATTGATATAAAGGTTTACCAACAATTTCTTTTATTTCTTTATCTGTTTATGCTTGATATGTCAGTAATAATTTCAACATTGTCTAAATTTTATTAAATTTTTCATAGATTTAACAGGTAGTTCACTTCTTTGTTTTAAATATTTAGCAAATCAGAAAATATCATGATTATAGAGATTATTTTGTTTGTTTATTTATTTGCTTTTTATTATTATAAATGTTTTATAAACTTTTCAACACTCTCCTTAATGTCATTCCTCATTTTAGAAATAATATTAGCTCTTTTTATTACTGCTGAGCTATCTTTCCTTTTAATGCTAATACGTTGTGTCATACTTTTGACATTTTTATTCTCTTTTAAAGTTTTTCTTGCCAATTCATTCTTGTTTTTATTTCATCATCAATTTTTTTATTGTAACTTCAATCCTTTAAAAACTTTTTTCAGAAAAATGTAAATACATACTTGAAAGCATGTTTAGCATCTCATGCTGTTAAAGTATTAAACTTAGCTGCTCTTTATATACACCTTATATGTATTTATTTTGTATTAATTCTTTTATTCTATCATTTTACAAAAATTCAAATATTTAATTTTCCTAAGTTGATCGTTGTTAAATTGTTTTTATATACCATTTTTTCATACATTGTCTTGTTTCATTTGAAAATTTACTTTGTCTGTGTAATTGATATTAATAAAGCATTGGTTATTTTATTAGTGACATCATTCAAATCTGATTCATCATCAAAATCTGTTAATATTTTAAAATAATTTGCAAATTCCAGCTTGAATTCATAGGGAAGGTTAGATATATGAACTGTTAAACCTTTCTTAATATTATTTGTTTCTCTATATTTATTTAAAATAAGGTACTTAAATTTTTCATTATTCTGTAACTTTATTTATAATGCTGTTTCTTTACTCATTTCTTAATATTTATTTTAGAAGATATTCATTCATCTATTTCATTTTATATTCATATACATTATCTTTTTCCTGGAATATTTCTAAAGTTTCATATAATATTTTTTGCTTTTATAATATCATTTTTTTTTAAAAAAACGATATAGTCATCTATAAGTTAGTAATAAGTAAATGGATTTTGTTCAATAATATAATCTCATGAAAAGTAAAAAAAATTTCATAACTCATTAAAAAAAAGTAAAAACTCAGAAACAATCTTATGCAATTAATTGTACTAAAAAATATTAAAAATCAACAAATATTTTTACTTTCAAATTTAACCAGTTTTACAATAATCATTTAGAGATCATCTTTCAACATGACTGTTAAATATAAAGTGAAGAAAATTTCAATCAAATTTCTTTTAACAAATTTGGAATTGTTAATATAAAAGGACAAATCTATTGGTTTTTCATTTATAAATAATATCAAAATTAAAACTCCAAGTGTACATTTTTAAATTTTTTTGTGCATTTTACTATTGCAAAATATATTAAAATCCATTTTTCCATTTTATAACACTATACTTTTCTTTAGATACAAAAATGCATATTATATTAGTGCTGAAACAGTAGCATAAATAAACTTTACAAAAAATTATATACTTTTGTGAACAATTATTTAACATTAATGAGTTTTTTTCATTTTTTTTCCATTCATATTAATTAATAAATAGACTCATTATTTTTAATTAAATACTTTAGAAAATCTAGGCTTTTATTTAAAAATAATATGTCCGTTTGATTGTTTTTGATGATATTTTACTTGGACTTATATTGGACTATTTTGAACAAATAATTGAAATGTTAACTGCTTTTATTTTCAAATGCATTTATTAGCTAATTATATATTAATGTTGTATATTATTAATGTTTTACACTAATCTGTATATTATTACTATCAGTTAAATACATTAAAAAAAAATTAACAAAATGATAGAAACAATAAAACATATAACTACAAACAATATAAATAATTGGTACAATTTTATTTTTGTTTTCAGTATAAAATAATGTTTTCTTCTCAAGTACGAAAAAATGTCAATTATATATTAAAATGAAGACGTTCACAGAACTCAGGTATAGACATATATTATCCAAGTTATCCATGTGTAATTAACAGTGCTATTGTATTAATATTATGGCTTAATCACATCTTCCAACAATTCTTTATTTATGTGATGGCAAATGCAAGAAAGGTTGGTCTGACTTCTAGAATAGTGGTTGTTTGTGATATGACTTAGCTGAAAGATGCATTGATGTAAAAACAAACCTTGAATATATGTATATATTAAAATGAAATCTTTCACAAACAACCGATATAAGATATATTATACAAGTCACTCATGTGTAATCAACTACTATTGCATTAATGTTATAGTTTAATCACATCTGCCAATTACTCTTTATTCAGATAATGGCAAGTGCGATCTAGCTGAAATGTCAGTACAATAATAATATTAATTTAAATATAGATGAATCCAGATAATATATATGTATCTTTTATTCAAGTTTTTAAATAAATTTGTTTCAGTTAGATGAAAATAAAGCCAATGTAATACTGTTTTTTTATAATTATTATTATTCATAATACTTTTAATGTAAAATAACTTTTCTTAGAATGCACAAACATATTAAGTATATATATATACAAGCTTAAAAAAGATTAGATCATGTGATATATGACTTTAGCTTTTATTGACTATTTATAGTCTTAAGCAATGTTATATTGCTAAGACTATTAATATATTGTTTGACTGAAGATCTCTCAGCCCATAAAACTATTTGTGTTGGATAGCTAGGTTTGAAGACATGTAGGTACTTAATAGATAACTTTTAGATAAATGCTGGCTTTGGGTTGATATTTTTAGATCTAGTGTCTGAAACTATCCTAGCACCTCATTTAGGAGTGCCAAAGCATGAAACCATTGGTCTGAGGTTAGTATGTGTTTTCTTGATAAAGATTTTTAAATGCTTTCTCTTGCTGGCATTTATCAATAAGCTTATTAGAGCAATTAGCACAGCTCATTATTTTTTTTATTTTACAAGCTTAAAAAAGATTAGGTCATGTGATATATATCACTTTAATTTTTATTGACTATTTATAGTATGTAATAGTGATCAAAATTTCTTTATAATAGAAATGGTAATGAATGATAAGAATAAGTTAAAAGAATATAAAATAGAAGTTGAAGAAACCATGGAAGAGTGGTTGGGGATGAATATAAGGTTTGATGTGGTGAAGTAAAAAAATGTGGCAAATATGGTTTTAGGGAGAATTTTTAGAAGAATAAAAATAATAGGAAAGTAAGAATTCATAAAAGTGTAAAGAGAGGGGGAAAGCATGCAGAGAATATACGTAAATGGAAAAACTATTTTAAAAAAAGAAGTTGGCTAAAATAGATAATTATATAGAATGAAATTAAATAATAAATTATTGGAGGATATTAACAAAAGTGGAAGAGATTAGAGTAAAAAATTTTGGAAGTATATTAAAAGAAGGAATATGAGGAGAGAGAAATAGTATTACTAGATGATGAGGGAATACAGAGTAGCTCTAAAGAAGAATTAGAGACAATCTTAAATAAATATGTAATGGATATAGAAAAGATGTTAGATGTCAAAGACAGAGTGATAGCAAACATGAAAGCATATAGTAATGGAAATATTAGATTTTCAGAAAATGAACTAAATGAGGCAGGAAAGAAAGACGAAGTTTGGATAGATGGGAAGCAGAGATGGTAATGAATTTAGGATGTAAGGCAAAATTAAAAGTATCATGTTTTAATAAGATGGCACAGAAAAGAGATTTTCTGGATAGTTGGAGTAATACAAGAGTAAGGCTATTATTTAAAGGAAAGGATAAGAATCATATAAAGTTATACAATTATAGACTGATAGTAGTAATGTCAGTATTATATAAAGTTTTGGCATATATGGTGACTGGAAGGGTCACAAAATGGATGGAAGAAAATAATATAGTGGGAGGAATGCAAGGAGGTTTCGATCACATAGGCATATAGAAGATAGTTTACTGGTAGTTACCCAACTTATAGACGAGAATAGAAATACAGGTCGACAGTTATATATGGTTTTTACAGATATAGAAAAGACATGTAATATAGTAAATATGAATAGATTATGGTTAAGTTTAGCAAATTTGAGAATGAATGAAGCTTTATTGGATATAATTAAGAGATTATAAGAAAATAATTATTATATGTATCAATTAGGAAATAGAGAATCAGTTAAAGTTAAAAATGGGATGGAACTAAGGAAAGGATGCGCTATGTCACCTATTTTGTTTTGTTGTATTTGAGAGAAATGAAGAGACCAATAGAAAGACTAAGAAGAGGGCAAGAGATACCATTAGGTGGCAAGGGAGTATATACAATATCTGTCTTATTTGTGAATGAGGTCTTCTTGTGCACAGAAAAAATGGAAGATATGAAAGTTATGCTGAAGACATGCACAAGGGGGGGGGGTAAAGAGATAGGATTAAATTTAGTGAAGAAAAATCAAAAGTAATAATGATTAATACTGGGGAAAGAGGAGTTAAAGAATTTTTATTGAGAGATAAAAAGTTAAGTGTGGTAAATAGGTATAACTATTTGGGAATCATCCTAAGTAATCAGAGAAATTGCTTGGATTAATTGGAAAAAAATTGGCAAATAAAGTAAAGACAAGAAAGGGACTGATAAAGAAATTAACAGTGTTTTCATACAATAAATATGATGTAGCTAGAATTATATGGAAGGGAATGGCAGTAGCAGGGTTAACATATGGTAACAATGCATTATATGTTAGTAAAGGGGTGTTAGATTACTTAGAAAAAGTACAAAGAGAAATAGAAAGATGTGCATTAGATGCAAATATGTGGATGGCAAAGGAGGCAATTCAAGGAGAAATGGGATGGTCAAGTTTTTATATAGGAGATGCAAAAAAAAAAAATGAAAATGTTCAGTAGATTGCAGTTTATGAATAATAGGAGAATAGCCAAAATAATATTTAATTGAGTTATGAGTAAAGAGCAGGCAACAAGATGAATGAAAAAGGTAGTATGGTATGCTGAAGATTTAGATAAAGAATTTATATCAGTGTACTTATACAAAAGATAGGATTATTATGTTAGAAGTGTTGAGTGTTATAATAGTAAGAAATGGGATAAAAGAATAGATGCATTAATAAAGAATAAGGAATTAGAGAAATGGAGAACTATCATGGAGAGTAAAGTGTTTAAATATATATAGAAGTAAATGCAAATTTTTGATGTAAGTTAATTTATGATAATAGCAAGGAAAGTAGTTTACTGTTTAAGCTTGAATATGATCTTTAGCAACAAGAGAATATATACATAAATGAAAAAATGTATGTAATTTAGTCTGAAAATTGTGTAAGGAAGGAATAAAATATATTAGGCATTTTTTAATTGAATGTAAATACCTGAAAGCAGGAAAGGTACAAATAATGAAGTTGGAAAATAAATGTAAACAAAATGATTATAAAAAAAGTGGGTTATTGGTTTTTATACTGGGTTTGGGAAAAGATAGGGGGAATTTAGATCTAAAGGTCATGGAGTTGACAAATATGTTATGGAAAGGGGATGGAGCAGGATCGAAAAGAATATGGGAAAAATTAGGGTGGGGTATGGAAAGGGAAGGTAAAGTGGCTAACAGGTTTCTCTGGGCATTCCTGACTCTGTATAAGGAGAAGTCACAGTGCATCACATCATATTATATCCTTCAAATAAATCAATGCTAACTCAATAATAATAATAAACAGCCACTCATAAATGAATAAGGTCATTCCAGTTCCCAAAAGGGGGGGGGGGGAAACCCTGCTCTATAAATGAGTTTTGCAATAATTATACTGACCAACCACAAATACATCCATGTATAGAACATATTCTGATTATTTGATATTTTACATTGTCTTTTAGTTTATTCAACAGAAAACTTTATTATCTGAGACACTTCAACTAATTGTAGCTTTCCTGTGTATTGTATTCTTGGCCACATCTTCCCAATGAAAATAATTGATATTGCACTTTTTAAAAAATGTCTTTGAAATAATCTTTATAATGTAAATATAGCCTATCTTTACTAAAAAAAAAAAACCTATATATATGCTTAAGTTCACAATAAAAGACCTTTTAGGAAGTTTTCCATTGTTCATTTGTCTGAATATCCAATCCAATGAGAATGTGATTTTGCAATAATGGATTCAGTAGTATTGCATCTTCTAAAATGAAGAATAAATTGATTAGTTTTACAATCTTGCTATTGTATTTTTAAAATTTTATGAGACATCCTTAAATAAAACCTTTCTAATGCCTTTATATCTGATAGGCTATCCAAATTTTAATCAAAACAATAAATTATGTAAAACTTTTGCTCTGTATACAGTTAACTTAATCAAAATACTTATTTCCCTGTGATAAAACAATCTATCTTTTAACTTATTCAAAGCACCAAAAGCACATTAGTGTTTGTGTTGGACTTCAACATCTAAATCCAGTTTTCTATATATAAAAATTCCATGATATATAAACTGATTTATATTTTCCAAGTTGATAACTATCGAACTAAAAGTTGCTAGTTAAAAAATTGACATCTTTATATACTTTGCAGTCAGATTACTAAACATTATGTAAATTGTATTTTGAATTGATAAAAATAGCACAGTTATCAGCATATTATAAATCCATAATCCAAAATAGATGACTCCTTTTATTTTTGCTTTTAAATGATTCAAATTAAAATTTTCACCATCAAACTTGTACCGCATCTTGATCTGTGATTGATTAAGTTATCTATAAACAATTCCAAAAAACACTATCATAAATATTGAAAACATTGGAGGAAGTGTATACATTATTTAAAACAGTTTTCATTTCAACTCTCTCAGATTTATTTATTATTTCTTACTTTATCATGTAGAAGCTGTATAATATGAATCAATTTTGATGGACAACCAACTAATTTCAGACAGTGCCATAGAACATTGTCCTATTAATTGAATCAAATGTCTTGACCAAATTAATAAAGGAAATATATAAACTATTTATTTGTTCCTGACACTTTTATTACATTTGATTATCAACTAAAATTTTATCTATATGGCTTCTTGACTTTCTAAAATCACATTGAGTGAGTCTTTGATAACTATTCATTTATAACTGGAAACAACGTATTCAATAAAATTTTTGGAAGTACTTTTGTTATAATGAATAATAGTAATTTTCCTTGATAATTATTGCAGTCTTGTTTACTCCCTTTGTTCTTAAAACTGGAACAATAAAAGCATTCTTAAGATCAGATAGCATAACTTTGAGTCCATATATTTTCAAAAAAATTCAGATATTTTTGAAGTTAATATATCTCTACTATATTTTAAAACTTCTCCAGCTATTTTATCAGGACTTCTAATGTTTCCAATTTTTAAATACAAAGAAAGTTGTGTTGATTTTATTAAGTTGCATATTGTTGTCCAAATCTAAATGAGTAAATAAAATGGATGTATTATTAAAAGTCTCATTTCAATTATTTTCACTACTCAAAATATTATATCATATAAAAGAGGGTCACTGCTGGATTTATTAGAATTGTGACTCTGATTCGCACATTCAAATTTCTTTTCAATTCATCAAAAAAAAATCTACAATGGCATGATCAGCAAAGGTCTCTATCTTTTTTGCAATTTTAATCCACCAATTATTTTAAGCTCTTTGTCAGTCATTAAATTTCTGCCTTCAGATTTTTATATTTGTTATAAAGTTTCACTTTTAATATGTTACTTTACCAAGTAGAAAATGTCACATGTTTCTTTTTAATTAAACCAGTCATGATTCTTCTTTTTAATGAATTCAAAAATATATTTACATCAATCCATAATGCATTTTTTAAAAGAATTCCATGTTTCTGTAATATGACCATCCTGAAGATTCAAATTAGCAATTTTATTGTTTGGTCGCTTTAGAAATTTAGTATACATAATAGATTCTTCTAATGAAGACCAATTTTTGGGCGAATATTAGCAGAATAATTTCCATTTTTATTGCAACTACCATTTTAATCTTGGAGCATTTTAATATATGATTTGTCCAACAATCTGAACTAGTGAGTGCTTTCTTAAATCTGTTAAATGTTCCTTTATAGTCATTTTTCTGTTTAAAAAATGTTTGTGATAGTTAATTAAGATATATATTTTTTTGTATCACTGTCTATTGCAGAAAAATAAGAATAAAATCATGAGATACTTGCTTTGGTGTAAGAATGACCACTAAGTGCAACTACCAATGACAATGGAAAAAAATATAACTGTGTGTTCATGTGTATAGAAGAATCTTGATACATGTATATATTAAACAAAATAATATGTAGCACACAAATGCATACTAATGTTGAACTTAAAGAGTTGATAAGATGTATCAAAAGAAAACTGACACAAACAAGTGAATAAATTGTATTTTTTTTAGTGTTCTGACTGCAAATTATATAAAGATCTTGATTTACTATATACAAACTCGAATTATTTCATATTTCAAGATCAACATTCTCAAAGATGAAAGCTATAATCATTTAAGGTGGAAATTTAAAACTTGCAAAACTGAGATATTATATAAAAATTAATACCTGAAATGCTAAAAGAATTGTAGATAAAATAAAAACACAACAAAAAAATCATTGCAAAAACTAACACACATCTGAATATTTTGGTACTATCAAAACAATTCATTATTTAGTTTCTTGAGCAAAACATTTATAGCAATAATTGTATTTTAATGTCAATTCTTTCTGATGTAATTCTGGTGATAAGATTATTGTGTCACAAGCCATAAAAGCTAATCAGTGGATAATAAAACTTATTATATAAATACATTAGTTATCATTTACAATTTTTTTCCAATCACTAAAAAGATTTATATTTGTTGAGTGCCAAAAAATAACCAACAGATTGCCTTTTTCCAAATATCAATTATAGTTGTGAAATTGTCAGATTATGTAAACTTATAATATTCTCTTGAACCCATCATCATTCTGCATAGACACATTACAAATTTAGACTAACATTTTGGGGATTAGGTTTTTAGTGAAAATTTTATTTCTAACAAATAATGTCATCTTTAGAGATACATTGATAATGGTTTTGATGATATTGTACATTCTAATGGCCTCCTTAATTATTTCATTTAAATATTACGGAGTTATCATAGATCATTTTAGTTAATAAATGAAGGGTTGTCATTTATCATGGACATTTGTCAAAGTCTTGAATATTTGTTTTCTACAAGATAACATTCTTCTATAGATTTTCTTATTATATATATAATCTATTTTACATAAATTACAAAAAGATGCAAAGAATGAATCTACATCATATTAATAACAATTTCAGCAGCATTCCAATTTATATTCCATCTCGTTAAATCCATATCTCTTTATGAACATGTGCGTGACCAGCTAAATAGACATTGTTATATTTTGTAACAGAAAAGAATATCACTTTTTAAAATTTTTATTAATTTTTTTCAAATTTTAAATATCTCGCTTTATTATCTACTTTTTACATACTTAATAAAAGCAATAAACAAAATCAGATATGTTGAATAATTTTTTATTTTATTGATTTATTTACCCATCGTTCTTATCAAAATATTTGCTTTAAGAATTTTATTTTGGTTTTTCTTTAATACAATAAACAAATAAGAGTGGGAAAAAAATTATTTTTATTTTTAAAAAAAATATTGCTGGTAGCAATACAGTTATGTGTGCACATAGCATTTTAATTAATGTTAATAACATAATAATGAAATTTGCGTCTCTGCTTCACGATAGTATAATCTTTTGCCATTAAATATTTTTACAATTATATTTTGATATTTTGTTGTGCTATGATTACAGTATGCCATAGCTGTATTATCCAAAAGAACAGTCTAAAGCTTTATATTTTATTCTGGATATCATCATATTAGTTTAATGTAAGAAATATTAAATATAAATTTTAATCAAACAATATATTTTCAGGGAAAACTAATAAATATATATTTACTAATGTGAATATGTTTATAATTAAATTTTATCAAATATATATTCTAAACATTTCCACTCTACGTATTTTCCTTCATAAGAACATATATGAGACATTGGTGCAAAAAAAGATCAGTATATGGATAGTTCTAAAAAGAGTCCTGTCCATGATCTCTGGCTGTGCATGATGTTCAAAACAAATTTCTAATAGTTGAATAACATCACAATTATTTTATTCATACCAGCAGTGACAGGATTCATAAAAAGAAATTAAGTATAAATGTAAATACACTTGAGCTCTCTTTTGAAACGAAATCACTACTCCCATTAAAAAAATGTTATTATTAAAATATTTGCAAACAATTTTGAACATTATGCATAATCATGGAAAATAATCAGGATCCTTTTCATAAACATGGGTAAACATTAATCTTTTTATTCATAAATGTAAATCTATCTGTCCTTACATACTGAAAACCCTCAAAACATTTGTTGTGCACACAATACCTAGTATGCTTTGAATAGTATATGTTTTACTTTAGTATAGTTTGCAATTGAATCAAAAATATATATTGGAGATTTATCAAAACATTTTCAAATATTTATATTAAAATGAACTTGAATGACAATTTGCTTTATTTTGGATATGTTTGTATTGTAGGGTATATATATTTACGTTTAATATTTTTAACAAGTTAATAAAGCTGTAAATTATTTAATAAATGGGAACTCCATTATATAAATAAAATTAAAACCACAGTCAAAATGTATTACAGTATAGCAATCAATCGGACTGACTCTGCAGCCTGTAAGAAAACAATAGCAAACTTGCCCAAGCTGCTACTGCCCAAAAGATTATTATTTTTAATCAGTGACTCACATTGTTATGTATGAGCTGGTAACTAAAAATTATAGCTATAAAAGTCTAGAAACAATGTATAGCAACATTTTTTATATCCCAACTGAAATTAAAACTCTTCCATCAGCCAGTCATGTATTTAAATATATTTTTAAAAGGTTAATATAAATAATAAATTATTTAATAAATAAGAACTCTGTTGTAGCAACCAATCAGATCAGTTTTGCAGCCTAAAAGCAAACAATAACAAACTTGTCCAAGCTACCATTGATCAAAAGACAAAAAGTTAAATTAGGTATGTTTATGGACTTTTATTTTAATAATTAATAGAAATAAAAGCTTATAGCCATGTAAACAAAGATAATATACACTTTGATTATTGCCAAGAAACCAATTACTAATTGACTATCCTGAGGTTAAACAAAGTTTTTTTTATTAACCTATACAATAGCTCATTTGTTTTGGGTTTTAGTGGAGTAAAAGAGGTTCTCTTTTACTTCAAACTGATGTTGTTATATGGATTTAAACTCAGAAAGCTATTTATTATAAGTGTGAGACTGTAGAAGACTAGCATTTTCCTTGGCATTTTGCAAATATATGATCTAGCCCAAATGAGGAGTATTGTCCATGCATGAAATATGTATAATGGGGATCATTTATATTTTTCACATGGGTATGGTCATGTGTATCAGTTGTTTGAGATGAAGTGGAGTATGAATTGAAACTAAAAATCCTAAGTTCAAATTCCTCTATTTACTGTAATAAACACTCAGTATATTGAATGAAAAGGTTAATTATATATGTGTGTATGTTATGAATAAACAGTACTCAATTTCAATAAATGTTTAAAGTTCTGCATGGGTGGAAGGTTAGTTTATTTCTGTCAAAAATTATATATATTTTGTAGGGTATTAATTCTAAACCCAAGCAAGACCTCAATTATTCCAGGAAAAAAAAAGAAAATTTTTTGTTTGTTTTATTCAGCTATATATATATTCATTGAAAATCACTGATAGAATAATGCTCTAATTTAGACAGATGCCCTCATATAAGACAAGAAGATTAATTAATATTTCAAGTTTAATTTTATGTAATGCAGTTTTATATATATATATTATTTCTATTTTATTGTTTGTTAATATATTTTAGAAAAAAGAGAAAGAGAAAAGAGAGAAAGAAACTCATTAGCAAATGTGTAATATCAAAAAGACTGATAATGATTGATGCTGGACTATTAAAATAGTTTTAAACTTAGCTGCTTATTAATTATAAGTTGTCAGTTCCGAGATAAAGATATTTCAAGTCACTCAAGTGGATACTAGATACTTCAATTATGTAATACCATCTAAAAGCTGATGTCAAAAAGGGATCAGTGACATTAGTAATACAAATGATATTGAAAGAGAAGCTGAGATACAGTTATTTTTTTGCAGACTAATATTCAAGTGAGATTTAGTAATTTAAAAAGAAATTCCTTGCTGTGACTCCAGATTACTTTATTTGGAGAGCTGGAGGCCACCAGGAGTCCAGGTGCATCTGAATGAAAGAAAACCTAGAGAAACACATCCAAAGCTGACCATGTAAGAAGTGATGACTTCAGTGTCTGCAATGCCTTGTGCCTCAATCCACTATGTTCCAGTAACATCAGAGGAATAGCAAAAGCATGAAGAAAGCCTACTTTGAACCAAATTCATGATTGCCTATGAATAAGTCCAGATAGCAACCAGT
Organism: Epiperipatus broadwayi; assembly: GCA_028023455.1. NCBI lineage: Eukaryota > Metazoa > Onychophora > Udeonychophora > Euonychophora > Peripatidae > Epiperipatus > Epiperipatus broadwayi. The sequence goes on from JAQFVV010000012.1 coordinate 12,876,466, forward strand.
TCTATATCATAAATTTGCTATCAATAATGACTTGGAAAATAATAACTAAGCTAATTGAAGAAAATTTGTGTCATAATCAATTGTTGACAGGCATAAAATAAAAGGATAAGGGGGGGGGAGTATAAAATGATAATCCAGGGGATAGATTAACTTTTTGTTTTAGTATTAATTCAGTGAGTGCAGAAATTAGAAAGAGCTATAATAGATACAAATTAATTATGGGATGTGTACATTATAATATTATTGACAAGATGAGGTGTGTATATGCATTTTTTTTGTTTATTAATTAGATGAATCCTGCAAAGGGACCAAATTATTTACCTAGGTAAAATGACATTTAAATATCATAACTAAAATATGTGATACTTTCTTTTTTTTTCTCTCTTATTGTTATTAATTATTAAATTTTCATTAATTCTATCTTTATTATTTTACAATGCAACTATTATTTAGTAATATTGGAATAAAAAAATTAAATCAGAGATTGAAATTAAACCACTTATACGTTTATTTATGAATCACAAAACTCCTTATAAATGTTGCTCATAAGTCATCATCAGATTCATTATGAACCCCAAAAAAAGGTAAAAAAGATAATTTTAATCATGATATGAAAAATATTGGTCATAGATATATATATATTTGAAATGTACAACAATCCTAGCAGATGACTATGTATTTAGGATCTAGTTCTCTCTTGTGCCTATGAAAGAGGATGGGAGAGATATTATCACCAGAAATTATTTATATAGAAAGGTAAATATGCACAAAATAGTGGTGCCAATAATTTTTTATCTCTGAGTTAGCTTAGTGGTTGACCTCCTATTGATAAGTCAAGTGACTTTAAGATCCATAAGTCAATCTTATAAAGATGTGGCACAGGGTGATGCTCCAAAGGATGGAAATTAATAATCCCATTCTGAATAAGAAACCACAACAATTAATTATAGATACAATACCAGGGATTTGTGTATAGATGCTAAGAGACTCTATGTTCAAATGAATTAAACCTTGGTGTCTTCAAACTATTCTGGTACAATATATATATAATGCTATGTTATTTAATAATTTTATATATATAATAATTGTAATAAAATCATAATTACTGTTAGCTTGAATATTTGAATTTTGTTGTTAATCCAAGATCAGAAATATATATATATTAAGAGAAAAAATAAAGTAAATATAAAATATTATTTTAAAACTAATTTATTTTTCAAAATAATATTTTTCATTACTTTCTTAATCTTTTTGAAAACAAAAAAGAAATGCTAAATGATGTTCTCTGTTATGTATTTCTATGAAATGAAGACTTATCTATGGATATTACTTGGACTTTTCGTTATATATTGAGAAATCTAGTATATTTGATTATTTCTGTATTAATATTTTGATTAAATACTTGGCTCTATAAAACCAAAGCTTTAGAGGTCAAATTATGTTCTTAGAATTTTTTTTTTGGTCAATAAGTTTTAGAAACTCAGAAGTATATTAATATAAAATGGAAGATTGAACTGTTATTCTTAATTATGGAACATAAAGTGCAAAAAGGTCTTCATGAAAGAATAGCATTTACAATTTAAATTTTACTTTTTGAATATCTGTCTAAATTTAACATATCAAAATCTGTTGATATCTTTTTTTAGGTAATACTTTTATTAAATGAGCTAGTTTTTGTGAGTGAAATCCAGTATAGAAATTTTAAGAGATTTATATAAAAAATGAAGTCTTAAACTTGACATCTTTTATTGACGATTTATCAAGCAAAAAGACAATTATTTGAAAACTAGAAATTTCTCTCACTATAATATATATATATATATCATTTATATAAATCCATTTATTTGTTATACTTCTAAGTAATTGATATATACTCCAGTTACAATTATAGTTAGTTTCTCTGAATGTGAATATATATAAATTATAAAAATAAAAAAAATAAAAAACTTTTCTTAATTTAAAATAGAATAAACATTTTTAATGAAAGTTTTTCTTACCATGCATGACATAATTCCTCTTTTCTTTAAAATAAAGGTGATCTGAATATTTATTTGAAATATATTGATCTGACTCTCTAAACAACTATTATATATCTTTAATAAATATGAAATCAAAGTATTTATTATTTCTCCATTGAGAAATAATGATATTACTAAACACTTAACAAGGTTAAACTTGCTAATTTGTTTTTCCACTTCAGCATGCACTATCCAATAGATTGTTATATTGGAAGATTTTCTAGCCCATTTTCAAAAAATATTCTGAATAAATTCTGGTTAGTTATTAAGTAACTTATATGGATATCTTCAATGTGATATACAGAGAAAAGGTTGGATTTTAAATTATGAATTTATGGATTAGATTATATAAACTTAACATTGTTTTATAATCAAGACTTTATTTTCTTGAGTCATATGAAACAGTGATTCATAATGACTATTTTAAGAATTTATTACATGTTTTTACACAAATTTTATTTGAGGAACACTACCTTTGATAATTTTTTATTCATAATAGTTTTAAGATTAAAACAAGACCCAATTCAATGTGATATACATGTTATTTTTATTCTTTCTAATTCCAAATTGTGATTTGTTTAAAAAATATTTTTTTCTATTTTACTAATGAATATTCATTAAAGAAGTTTCTGCTTATTAATCTATTTGTTTTTATTATTTATTTATTTTTGGTTTAAATTTTATAAATAGACTTAAAGAGGTCTAAAAAAGTTATATATGTCAAACATTGGTTGGCAAGAGGTCAGCAACAGCTGCTTTACAAGCAGTTGTCCCAGGTTAGCGGGTTTGCTTTCCAGCTGATGCTATGACACATGAGAAAGAAAAAAGTTATATATTCTTTAACTCATGTTAGTAATAAATCAATAATATAGTCATGTTATTTTCTAACAATATAAGATTAATTTTAAAACGAAGGTAAAAATAGCTGTGGTTTCTTCCTCAATTAATGTTTTCTAAAACAAAAATAAGAAAATGATGTGATTGATTTAATAAGAAGGATATCATATTGGCAATATATGTATTTTTAGGTAAAAAAAAAAAAAAATATTTATTTTGAAAAGTTAATGTCTTCTGAATAATATATGGTCCTGGAACAATTCATAGAGTAAAAGATTTTAGGGCTCTAGCATATTTTTTTCTTTTGATCAGTGACTAAGATACATAAGTATGATTAATGAATTAATAAATGAAAAGAATAGATGTCTAGTGATAAATAGGGAGGCAAATAAACATATCAATTAATGTGCAATAAATACCATAAAATTAAGTGAGTAATCAAAGCTTTATAAATTATAATCAAATCATTAATATAAATGTATCTTAATGATATAAAGAACTCCTTAAATAAATAAATCACGTTAGTAGATGGAAAATAATGATTAACTATTACTGATGATATCAGTTGTTATTTTGTTATAATACTCACTTGTGTACTCAATTAATATAATATTGATTATCCAGAACTATCCTATTTATTGATCTGAAATGTGATACATTTCTAAGTATATATGAAAATTTTTAAAAATATTATTATTATATATGAGTAGCCTTAATCCTTGTTAAAGCCAAGACATCAAATAAATACTTAAAAATACTTTAGCTATTTTTCCAAAAGTTAAAACTCCTTAAATTGAAAGTTAAAATGGTAACAGTATGAATACTGAACCCTACCGTTTGATGGTGCTCTTTTTTGCCCAATGCACATCAATATACCACTTGATGGGCTGTCTGTTTGTTTACACAATATTATGGTAAAATTTTTTTTTTTCAACTGTTTTTTTTTTTTCGTTGTCGGCCCATCTGTTTTGTTTGCATAATATTACGGTAAAACACCAATTTTTTTTATTTCACCCGGTTTTTTTTTTTCCGTTTTTTAATAAACAAATACTTTTTTTTATATGGTCTAGGGGTGTTGGTTTGTTTTTAAATTTCGACTAACTAATTGTCGGTTTCTTTACATAATATTACTTACGGTAAAGCCGAGTTTTTTTTCCACCCGTTTTTTTATTTGGTTCGTTTTTTTAAGAAACAAACACTTTGTTTTTAAATGGTGAAGTGTTGGTTTGCTTTGAAATTATCGATTAACGCTCCGTCGGTTTGTTTACACAAAAATACGGTACCAAACACTTTGTTGTTTTTAGATAATGGAAGGGGTTGGTTGTTTACTTTGAACTTCTTTTTTTTTTTATTGATGTTTTGATTTGCTGAAAGTCTTCAACAATTTGGTACTTTTGAATAAACCAACACTTGTTTTTTTTTTAGAGGAGAGAAAGGTTGTTTTGATTTTGAATTGTCATCTTTTTTTAAAATTTATTATGAGGCTTTTCTATTTTTTCATTTCAAATCTTTATGCTACAGAAAGCTGTATTATATGATAACGAAAAGTTCTTCCTTAATTTTTGGGCCTTTAATTTTAAAAAAGACATAAACAGTTCATTTTTAAAGAACACTTTTTTTTTAAGCCGGGAGAGGTGGGGTGGGATGGCGGGAAGGTTTGTTTTGATTTTTAATTATAGATTTCTTTTTGGATTTTTTTTTTTTTTTGAACATTTTATTATGTTGCTGCACAGTCTTTATTACTATTTTATATATATATTTTTTGGGGTGGGGTCTTTTGAATAAACTCTTAAACATTTCTTTATTATTTTTTTTTTGGTATAATAAAATAATACCTACTTTAATTAACTGTTAATGAAACTTATGAAATATTACCTACTTTTTTTATAATCATGTGAACAACAACAAAAAACAACAGTTTTCCATAAAATAATTTATTGAATCAAAAGTAAATGAAACTTTGGACAAGTTGTAAATCAAAACAAGTAATAAAAAAAAACACCATTTTTGGGGCATTAAAAAGCCAAAAGTAACATGCAAATAAAATAACAGGGAAGCCTCAAAGCTGTAAGAAAAGTAACACACAAATAAAATAACAGAGAAGCCTCAAAGTTGTAAGTAACAGAAAATTGGAGCCCTCCAACCAACTTCTTTTACAGTTCTCACACAGATTAACATGTAAACAGGCATTTGCACATGAAATCAGAAACAACTCTGCTGAAAAGAATCGTTTCAATTTGTGAGCAGTTCAAAAAGTATAGGGAAGCATTTGTGATGACATGACAATTCTTAATATGGAATACTAATTCCATTACGCTTTCTAAAAAATTTCCAAGAATGAATTTTTGCAGAGTTTCATCTCTTTCAAATGTGGCCATCATTAAATCAGACCATAGCAAGAGTTCAAGCACTTGACAAATACTGTCGCAATGCAATGGGCATAGTATTTTGTTACCTAATCATAGAATACATCACTCTTAGGTGGTCTGTTACAGCTCAAAAAACACCTATTGTAGTGTCAACTATAAATTAAGGCTGCTATAAATGATTTATTGATGTGTGTTTTGTGAAAAATGCCACCATCAAGCAGTAGGGTTCAGTATTCATAATATTACCATTAAAATATATATTTATTTTGTTTAAAAATATTTATTATTTAGAATTACATTTTCTCAGTATGTTATTTTTATTTTTTTAGTTAATTATTATTTTTACTAGGAGGGTCATTGTTTTTCAGCAATTTTTGATTTTAATTAATGTAAAACTATGTTTTAAACCACCAAACATCATGTGATCACCAATTCTTATTCTTGCTCATAACTGTTATTAAAACAGGCAAAACTCTCCATACAGTAGTGTCACTCAGTGCAAGCCAGAGTAATCAATGAATGTCAGAAGGCTTGTTCAGAAAATCCCTATCTAGTGCCTACTCATCCAATATCCCCAGACTAGTTTCTGGCTTGTGGCCTTCATCAGTGAAGAGCCTTGGATCTGAGAGCACTGCACCTAGATCTTAGGATCTAATGCATCCACCTTTTATCTCTACTTAACTACAAAACTATGAGAATAAAATTGAAAACATAATATTTTTAATCTAAGCTCATTAGCTTATATAGTCATATAAATATGAATTCAGTTCAGGACCCATACATTTTGGGGTCTTTGGTTCTTTAATAAACCATATTCACAACTATTCTATTAGGCAGGATTGATATTAAACAACCAAACATCACATGATCACCATTTCTTATGCTTGTTCATAACTGTTATTAAAACAGGCAAAACTCTCCATACAGTAGTGCCACTCAGTGCAAGCCAGAGTAATCAATGGATTCAGACCTATATGACTATATAAGCTAATGAGCTTAGATTGAAAATATTATTGTGTTTTCAATTTTATTCTCATAGTTTTATAGTTAAGTAGAGATAAAATATATTTGCTGGAGGGTTGCATTAGATCCTAAGATCAAGGTGGTGTGCTCTCAGATCCAAGGCTTCTCACTGATGAAGGCCACAAGCCAGAAACTAGTCTGGGGATATTAGATGAGTAGGCACTAGATAGGTATTTTATGCACAATCCTTCTGGTATCCATTGATTACTCTGGCATGCATTGAGTGGCACTACTGTATGGTGAGTTTTGACTGTTTTAAAACTATTTTTGCAATATCTACACATTTCCATACATTTTTCTTTACCACTTGAACCAATTAAATAAACATCCACGGTTTTTTGGAACTTGTTTGATACTTGGGATTATTAGATTCATGAGAAAAGTAATTTTGTTAATTTCAACACATCAAATATTTTGCCTGATTTTGAATAGAAAGTGTCAAATTAAAGCACTTTTTATCATATCAAAGACATTAATCACTGGAAATGTTATTTTCATTCTAAATGCTTCTCTGATTTTAACTTCTTTTTTGTATGGACACTTGCTTTTGACCATAAAAAAATTCTTGAAGAAAAAAATCTAGAAAAAATCTCATTTATAAATGTGAGCAGTGGTTTTGGGTTATTCAAAAATAAAGTATTCAATCCAAAATATTGTAAAACTCATTTTTTGCTTTGATTCTAGTTGCATGTGAAATTGTCCAGAAGTAAAATACAATAGAGGGCATTATCAGATCTTCCGAAGCTGTGCTTTAATAGTTTTAATTCCATTCTTTTTGTATATTCACATCAAGTGATCAGTATCTATATTTTTCAAGACTTTTTAAGAAAAAAATTATATTAATATATCTATAATACAATCTGAAATTACTGAGTTTAAATCTTCTGACTCTTATTCTCACTTATGTTGTTTTTCCACATTTTTTGTGTGCTTTCTTAATGCAATTTTTAAGCTGTCATTTTATCTTATCTATCATTGGAAAATTACAGCTTAAGAAATTATTTTCTCCAAAGTAATTTTTTTATTAATTTAAAATAACTTTAGTATTTTTTGTTTTCCCTTTTTTTATATTTGAGTTGCAGTTAATCTAGATTTTGCAACATGCTCAATATGGTTGACACATATCATAAGAGTCATGATTCATTACAAAATAATTATGAGCATGTCATGATGGAAATTTAACTTATACCAAAAAAAATGTATCATTTTTAAATACATTATAATTTTATCAATATATCAAAATGATTTTACAAGTGACAGTAGCTATCAGAAAAATCTTCAAAAACATGTAAAAATATTGCCCCCAAATACTTTTTATACACGCATTAAAGTTTGGATGGTCACGGATATTTTTTGACATTTTTACATTTATTAAATGCAAAAATGAATGATCAAAGCAGATAAATTTTAATTTTGTTGATAATTTGTCATGCATCCCAAAAATATAGCATTTCTAAAAATTACATATCAGTAGCTGTTTATGAAATGTCTTATTTAAGCAGCTGTCTATTAAATGAAGAGTGATTTTTTTTTTTTTACAAAATTATATTTGGATTTTAACCATCCAAAAAACAAGCTGGATTTAAAACTGGTTTTAGCATAGTGGATCACATCCAAATATTGAGAGAAGTTATAGAAAGGACCAATGAATATGAGTTGCTATTATGCTTTGGATTTGTAGATTATGAAAAGGCATTAGATTCCATAAGCCTTTCTTCAGTGGATTTAAGTGTGGACTCAGGATACTATCATATTTTGAAGAATATTTATAAAAATGCAACAGCAATAATTATATTACATAATAATAATAATAATAATAATAATAATAATAATAATAATAATAATAATAATAATAATAATAATAATAATAATAATAATAATAATAATAATAATAATAATAATAATAATAATAATAATAATAATAATAATAATAATAATAATAATAATAATAATAATAATAATAATAATAATAATAATAATAATAATAATAATAATAATAATAATAATAACATTGAGAAAAAGCAACAGAGTGAATCTATGTCTCCAAAAACTTTTATAACAGTTTTTCAAGAAGTATTTTGTGAATGAAAGTGGAAAACTGAGGAATTAAAAGTATTGAGACTATTTAAGTTATCTAGATTTTGCTGATTATGTAGTTGTTTTTGCTAATAATGGTTTAGAGCTTCCAGGAATGTTGCAAAAGTTATGAGATGAAAGTAAGAAAATAGGATTAAAAATAAATATTAAAAAGATTAAAATAATGTTCAATGGATTTTCTCAAAAGATAGAAATAAGGATTGAAATTGATGAGTTAGAAGAAGTTAACAACAAATATCTTAATCAAATTATTACTACAGATGTAAACATAATGGATGAAATTAATCATAGAATTAAACTTAGTTGGAGTACTTTGGAAGAAATAACTTTATATTAAAAGGAAATATGCCTATGTGTTTGAAAAGGATTTTTAATAAATGTGTTTATCATTTCTTACTTATGTGTCTGATACTTGGACACTTAACAGAAGGATAATACAGAGATTTCAGACCACTCAATGAAGTATGGAAAGATGTGTGCTAGGAGTAACAAGGAAAGATCAAAATGAAATACATGAATGAGAGAACAAACAGATATTATTGACATCATTGAAAAACATAAGAGAATGAAGTGGAGTTCAGCTGAACATATTGTTAGAAACAATGATAATAGATGGACAGTTGAAATCTTAAACTGGATTCTAAGAGATTATAAAAGATCAAGGAAAAGACAATTTGTGAGATGGATGGATGCCATGGAGAACAAAGGCTAGAGATCAGAGAAGATGGATTGAACTTAGAGAGCCCTTTATCCTACAGTAGATTGATAATTGTTGAAAATGAGGATGATGATGATGATATACATACTCTAATGTTATTAAAGTATTGTATATTGTAATAGTCAGACAATGTATGACTATATAATTTAACTTTATATTAATAGATTAGGGTTTTACTTGCCATTAAACATCAGGAATACACTGGTACATTTATATATTTAAACAATATTTGTTCTAATATGATGATGATGATTACTACACAGACCCCATTTGTAATACCTAGTTAGATCATAAAAACCATAAGTTACTTCTTATGAATGGACATGGAATGAATATGCAGACCAGATAATATTACAAATAGAGATGTTACATTGTTTAACGCAATAACAAAACTATAGTTCATTAATAATTACGCTGCCTTTGCATAATCATAAATAATATGGCTCTTTAATTATCATTTAACAAATATTATCCTTTATACATTCAAAAAGCTATGTTTTTGATAAACAGATGAAACAATTTTTGCTGAATTCCTAAAACTAAAATTATTATATATTCAAATTCACATTATCATTTTTTTCTACTTTAAAATTCATTAGCTAAATATTTTTATATTTTTAAATATATATATATTATTGCTGAACCAATAATAAATCATTAAATATTATTAAATTACCTATAGTAACATCTCAAGAACTATATATCATAAATTTCGATAGCATTTTACTTTTAAATTTTTATTAAATTGTTTCTGCAACACACTCCTTATAAAAATTTAGATCAATTAACTTTGAGAAATTAACTTAATTTTTAATCATAAATTCATTGTGCAAAGAGTACAAAATATTATTGTCAAAATTCTAATTATTCCCTTCGGATTTTTTTATAAAATTATTTCAACTAATTTAACTATTATACTTATAATCTTTTATTTATTTTTAAATTCTAAGCTTGCATTTTATTCTAAAATAACTTTATTAAAACAAATAATATATGCTTGCATTTTATACACAATTAATGAAGCTGTATAACAATAAATAAGCTAAGCACTTTCAGGAATTCTATGTTTCCATATCCATAGCTCTTTTCACTAATAGTTAGTAGATATCACAGTAATGTATGCAAATTTATGTAATAATATTTAAATGGCTCACTTTTTAGAAATTGTAAAGGAGGCATCTCTTCTATTGATCAATTTAGGATCTTCTATGATGAAACATGCCTCCTTCACTTTGCACTTCATGTCATAGCACTCAGTGCAAATTATCTCAGCTGACATGGACTGGAAAATGCGATCAGTAACTCTCTCATGGTCTACAAATATTGAGTTACCTTCAACCTTAGTTTGTGTTCTGTTATATATGTATCAGTGTTTTGATATCCTAGTGGCATGTTTGCTTTGGTTTCTCCATAGTACGTTGCTTGGCAACCTTCTTGGGGGCAAGTAATCTTGTATGTGACTTGGGGGGTTAGTTCAGGTGTGATTTTGTCCTTTTTATTGTTGATTAATCTATTAGTTGTAGAAGGAAAGTGAAAGCCTACTTCAAAATCATTGGAAAATATTTTAACTAAATGTTTAGTTATAGAGGGTATGTATGGTAGCAGAATCCAAGGTTTATTTTCTATAACTGGATTGAATCTAAGTTTGTGGTAAAACTGTTTGACTTTTCTATTGATAAGCCTGCATTGTATAATATGTTCTCCAAGTCTGCCATGTATATCATCAAATTATCTTTCTTGTCAACCTTGAATTTACATAATTGGTAATCTCTAAAAAGAAATGGAGACAAAGCTGCTAACTTGGAGGCTTGTGGTGCATTTGAACTGAGATGGACATGGCATCTTATTTTCAATGGTTTAATTAACATTCTATAGTCAAAATGTGTTTGATTCCTTTGAATCTGAATGTCAATGTATTTGATCTCACACTTCTCATCTGCCCATGTAATATTCAAAATTAATTTTGAAGCAATGTGGAGATCATTGGAAATGTTGTCAATTATGTTTTCTGGAGCCAACAAAAAATGTTATCTATGTATCAAGTGTAGACCATATTGTTATGTTATTGTGGTATTTAGGGATAATTTGTTTTTTTTTTGTAGTCATTGAGCATGATGTTAGAAATAATCCCACTCATGGCAAGATCCATGGGCGAAACATTCTTTAGCATAACCATTTTCCCAAACACTGCACAGATGTTCTCATCAAGCCATGTGAGGAAGTCAATGATAAGTCCTTATTTCTTAATTTATTGCAGATAATATCAATAGATGCTTTTCTATCAATAGAGCTATAAAGTTTATTGATGTCAAGTGCAGAAACTTTAAAATGCAGTTCAACAAATGATTTCTTAACAATATGTGTACTGATAGCAAAGTAAATAGTAAAGAATATTAAGTCAAAGGGTTAATCATGCATACATTGAAAATATATAAGGAATACTATTAGACAAACATATAACAAATAATATAAATGGTCATGTCATGGTGTGACATTGGTTATTTTAATTAATTTAAAAGAGAAAGGCTCTTACTGTTTAAGTACTCAATTTCATAGCCACAATGAAAAAGTGAAGCATTTTGGAAGAAAGTTATCTAAAATTTTATTTAAAAAAAAATTCAGACTTCTCAAACCCCCCCCCCCCGCCTATTCTCTTCACATTTTCTTATGTTGGACTGTTCCAAATTGTTGAATTCGACCATTTGTACTTTTGAAATATAAAGCTGAGATAATAATAATAATAATAATAATAAAAACATCTGTACGAATGAAAAATCATAACATTTCATAAATTGATGAGATGATCAGGCACAATTCTTCACCAGAGTCCTTCTAACATAATAGTTCTTACAATTTATGCATTTTTCTCATTATAAATGTTTATGGCTCCTTGTTGCTTTTGAATGGCACATTCTGGACATATTTATATTAGTAGAGGGTGGTTTTGTTCCATTCCTTATGTATATTTCCATCATGCATGGACCCAATTCCTTATGTATATTTCCATCATGCATGGACCCAGCTTATTATGCACTTCAATGTAGACAGATAGCTATTAACTTCACATGTCTATAGTGAGCAAATGCTCCACCTGATGACAATCAATCATTCTAGCCAAAGTATATCATATTTTGCAATATATCTATACAGATTTATATATATATATATGGTTTGCATTTAAATATATATATATACTATAGAATACAGTTATTTATTATTTGTGACATTACTGTCATTAAAATTTTATCTGAATAAACCATTCTAATTTCTTTTTTTTAAAAAAAAAAAAAAAAAATCATAACAATTTTCTAAATTTATAAGATATTTGAAACTTATCTGATCATTTAGTTTGTATGAAAAATCTGTTTGCTTCCTTAATTTTTGAAATGGAAAATAAAAATTGACATTTGTAGGAATGTTATTCAAACAGTGTCCATATTGTAAAATGTTCGAAAAATAACTGCCTCAACAAAGTTGACTTTCCATGGCAAATGCACAATTTTAAAGGAGTTATAATTGTTTTTCTTTTTATATACAGTGTCATTTCCATTGTTTATTCGCAGAGCATGCCTATTGTTGCATTATATAAATATTGCAATTATTGATTCATTTAAATAATAATAATAATAATAATACTTATGGCTATTATTCTCCTCTTATATTTGGTTGCTTAGTACAAGACTTCATCTTTTTCCCATTGCTATGACTTTTTTTATCATTTAAGTCATTGTTTACACTTATTATAAATACTACTTCTTTTCCCATGCATTGATTTCTATTATAACATATATCATTTACACCTTTTTAGACACTTTATCAAACTTTGATTTGTATTAAACTAACAGTTTCGACTGTCCTGCAGTCATTATCAGAGCTACAATATTCAAATATATAATTATACAATTATTACACTTATCCACAAATTGATATACATAATTAAATACAAAATAAAAACAAAAATAATTATACATTTTAATATGACCTTTATAAATAATGATTTCCCATTTTATTATTTTACCTTTTAAATAATTTTATCAACATTTTATATTAATTTATTTTATATCACTTTATTTTATTTTTTAAAATATTATTTAATATAATAATTATAACTTTAACTTTTATATTACTATTTAATGTATATTACTATCATTTTTCTTATATTATAAAATCAACTTCTAATCTTGTCTTATTTTTATTAAATATTTTTATCAATTAACTTTACCCACATTACAAATTATTTTTTGTTTTTATTACAAAAAATTACTTACCTCTTGTTAATTCTATTTCCAAAACCCAACTGACAAAAAAATTCAAAATTTGTATTTTTTTAACACTCCCTCTATTGTCATTTTCTTTAACTTTTTTCTTTTTACCTTTTCAAATTCTAATTATTATTAACAATTGTTTATAAAATTATTATCCTTACCCTGAAATCCCTATGAAGACTTAGTTTTATACTCTTAATCAAGACTGCCTCTTTAATTTTCCTATCTATTCTATTATTTGTGTAATTAATCATTTTTATACAATCTTTTTCAAACCTATGACCTGTTTCTAATGAATGCAAATAAATAGGTGATCTCTTATCATATTTATGTTGAATTAATCTGGTATAAATTGAATTCTTTGTTTCTCCCACATAATTAGTTTTTATATGTTTACTTTTACATGATTTCAATTCAATTTTATATACACCATTTATGTTTTTTCTACTTTTCTTACATACTTATTATCTAATATATTAAGTATATTCTTCCTCTTCTTTTATTTACTATCTTAAATTTATTACATTATTAAACTTTTTGTTAATTCTAATAATTATTCTATTCATACTTTTTACAATAGTGTTATTATAAGTTTTAATACCTATATATTTATTCTTATCTATTTTATTTTTTCTACTTACTATCCCATTACTTGTATTAAATTTTTCTTCAAATTTTTTTCTATTTTTTTCTATAACTTTTTCTGGATATTCATTATCTCTAAACTCTTTAATTATTAATTCTATCTGTCTTCTATAATCTTTCTCATCTGAGCAATAATTCCAAGCTCTATATATTCTTGAATTTATACTACTTATTTTATATTTAATATTTATATTTGAATTCCAATTAGTTATATTGCTATCTACATTAATTTTTTTATATACAGATGTCTCTATCTTGCATTTACCATTTTTATATGATTTTTCTAACAAAATCCAAATGATAAATGCCAGATAGAGACATCTATATATAAAAAAAAATAATGTAGATAGCAATATAACTAATTGGAATTCAAATACAGATGTTAAATATAAAATAAGTAGTATAAATGCAAGAATATATAGAGCTTGGAATTATTGCTCAGGTGAGGAGGATTATAAAAGACAGATAGAATTAATAATTAAAGAGTTTAGAGATAATGAATATCCAGAAAAAGTTATAGAAGAAAATATAAGAAAATTGGAAGAGAAATTTAATACAAATAATGGAATAGTAAGTAGAAAAAATAAAATAGATAAGAATAAATATATAGGTATTAAAACTTATTCAGTATTGCAGATGTCACTATATAAATGAATACTCCCACTTTTTCAAACCCAAGATAAAGTCTTTAAGAAAATATAGAATGAATCACCTATATTTTCGACCCAACCGTTTATGTATGGGCAAATCTGAAGTGTTTGAAATGAAGAGCGTGAAGTTATTAATTGATCACTTTAAATTACTTTTTTTTTTACATCGTAAATGAATGACACCAATGAAATTTCTAGAATTTACGATACATCATTCTTATAATTAAACATATGTAAACAAGACATTTATTTTTTTATACATATATGGTTGGGTCGAAAATATAGGTGATTTATTCTATATTTTCTTAAAGACTTTATCTTGGGTTTGAAAAAGTGGGAGTATTCATTTATATAGTGACATCTGCAAAGCGCATGTGTATCAGCTTATTGGCTTATTAATATTATAGATTATAAAAAAAAACATTGTGCTATATAAAAAAATAAATGTCTTGTTTACATATGTTTAATTATAAGAATGACGTATCATAAATTCTAGAAATTTCATTTGCGTCATTCATTTACGATGTAAAAAAAAAGTAATTTAAAGTGATCAATTACTAACTTCACGCTCTTCATTTCAAACACTTCACATTTGCCCATACATATATGGTTGGGTCGAAAATATAGGTAATTCATTCTATATTTTCTTAAAGACTTTATCTTGGGTTTGAAAAAGTGGGAGCATTCATTTATATAGTGACATCTGCAAAGTGCATGTGTATCAGCTTATTGGCTTATTAATATTATACAGTATTGTAAAAAGTATGAATAGAATAATTATTAGAATTAACAAAATGTTTAATAATGTAAATAAAATTTAAGATAGTAAATAAAAGAAGGAAGAATATACTTAATATATTAGATAATAGGTATGTAAGAAAAGTAGAAAAAAACATAAATGGTATATATAAAATTGAATGCAAATCATGTAAAAGTAAAAATATAAAAACTAATTATGTAAATAATATTTATTTTATAAGGCGTAAACAGTATTGAAATTAAACTGAGAGACTGCAACCTCTCTCGCACTCACCACCATCCAATTGGCTGTTGGATGGTGATGAACATGAGTGTTTGCAGTCTCTGTTTAATTTCAAAAACTAATTATGTGGGAAAAACAAAGAATTCAATTTATACCAGATTAATTCAACATAAATATGATAAGAGATCACCTATTAAAAAGATTGTATAAAAATGATTAATTATACAAATAATAGAAGGGATAGGAAAATTAAAGAGGTAATCTTGATTAAGAGTATAAAACCAAGTTTTAATAAGAATTTTGGAGTAAGAACAATAATTTTATAAACAATTGTTAATAATAATTAGAATTTGAAAAGGTAAAAAGAAAAGAGTTAAAGAAAATGACAATAGAAGGGGTGTTAAACAAATACAAATTTTGAATTTTTTTGTCAGTTGGGTTTTGGAAATAGAATTACAAGAGGTAAGTAATTTTTTGTAATAAGAAACAAAAAATAATTTGTAATGTGGGTAAAGTTAATTGATGGAAATATTTAATAAAAATAAGACAAGATTAGAAGTTGATTTTATAATATAAAAAAAATGATAATAATATGCATTAAATAGTAAAATAAATGTTAAAGTTATAATTATTATATTAAATAATATTTTAAAAAATAAAATAAAGTGATACAAAATAAATTAATATAAAATATTCATAAAATTATTTAAAAGGTAAAATAATAAAATGGGAAATGATTATTTCTAAAGGTCATATTAAAATGTATAATTAATTTTGTTTATATTGTGTACTTAATTATATATATCAATATGTGGATAAGTGTAATAATTGTATAATTATATATTTGAATATTGTAGCTCTGATGATGACTGCAGGACAGTCGAAACTGTTAGTTTAATACAAATAAAAGTTTGATAAGGTGTCTAAAAAGGTGTAAATGGTATATGTTATTATAAATGCACGAGATCTTCAACACAATACAATTGTTATTATATATATATATGTTTGAATGAATTTCTCTAATGTTTATATTTTTTGATTAAACACTAAAATTAATTTTATTACAAATATATATGTGTGATTTCATGGTAAATGACCTACCATTCCCACTATTTAACACAGCCTTAGTATGTTGTCTTAATTGATCATACATTTATATTTTCAAACAGTGTTTTAGCAAAACTTATTATTTACTTTATATTAACATCCTAATTTTAAAAAATCCAATATTTCAGGTGTCTAAGGTTTGTGTGAGTGCAATTTTAAGCTACCCTCACAATATTTATGATTAATATCCAACACTTAATTCTTTAACTATTTCATAAAAATTAGCATGGCTACCACTATCATTTTGAGATTATAATTTCTTTGTCTTCATTTTAAAATTTTAGGAAAACTGAGTGGACTATACATGCACATGTGCCATCATTCTCTGCACATTTTTCTTCTTTTTATAGATGTATGTCATATTTTTCTCTGACAAAAATGATTTTTTTATTAATTTTTTATGAATAAGGGCAATTGTTATCTTTTTTGATCAATTTATTAGATTGTGCAGAGAAAATATTACCTAAGCAAAATAGACTGCAAAATTGTATTAAGAAGTAGATTCAGCAAGTTCCGATGAATTTGTAATTTTTAGATCTTTTGATTCTGAGGATAAAAATCTTTTAGTTTGACATTAGAAGAAGAAGATCTATTACCAACCAAAAGATGAAGAAAAGGCAAAAGTGCACAGAGCATTGCAATTAATGAGGCTATAACAAAATTAACAGAGCATAATACCATGAAGCAATATAATTCTTTAAAACCAATAAAGAGAGGCTTCAAGAGGTAAGTATGTGCTGATAGCTACAATGAATATGTTTATCACATAGAAATGTATTCCATCAATGAATCCAATTCAAATGCTAATCTATGTCTTGATCCTCGTGCTGTGAAGTTAGTAGTTCTGCCACATCTTGCAAAACAACATTACATTACTTTCTGTAGGAGATTTTTTTCAAGTGTAGAGCTAGCAAAGATAAGAAAATAAATTATATCTCTGTGGGACAATAAACATAAGATGAAAAGATATTTGAAGTAGCATCACTCAAATGCATAAAAAATGAAATGACAAGACTCTCATGTTGTTATTGATAAAAACAATGGTTTTTAATTTTTACTTTGGATGGGCAAAAAGCCAATAGCTATCATTACAAATGCTTATTACTTCTTCTGGAAATCATGTTAATCAACAAACTAAAAATGGATCACAACAAACAATTCTATGTCCACCTGCAATAAAAATGTATAAAAAGTATATAGGTCTAGTTGATTTGGCCAATCACAAGTGGAATCAATATTGTTGAGACAAGAAATCTCTGTGATGACTCTTGCAACTATTCTGGAATTGTTTTGACATGGCAACTTCAAATACATACCTTTTATATTCCATTTATATAGCATCTAAATATTTGATTATCATAAATTCCAGGGAATCTTGTTCCATATGTTAACTGATGAATTTTTTTAAGGTTAAAATATTGTAAAAATTTAGTCTATTTTATATTATTTTATTTATTTCTGTTTTATTCCAGATATACTAATGTATTCAACTTTATTACAGAGCAATAAATATTGCTCACATTTAATATATCTTTGCTCAAGTCAATTAAAATTAAATATATTTAATTCACCATTTATAATAATTGTTAATTTATTTAAGATGTGAAATGAGAATACAATTATCTGCATTTTATGGCAAATAGTTGATATGATAAAAAGAGTTTAAACAAAATCAAAAGTTAGTGTTCAGATGTTAAAATCTTAAAATAGGCAAAACTCTCCATACAGTGGTGCCACTCAGTGCAATCCAGAGCAATCAATGGATGCCAGAAGGCTTGGGAACAAAATTCCAATCTAGTGCCTACTCATGCAATACCACCAGACTAGTTTCTAGCTTGTGGCTTTCATCAGGGACAAGCCTTGAATTTTTGAGCACTGCACCTAGATCTTAGAATCCAATGCAACTCTCCAGCAGCCATCTTTTCTCTCTACTTAACTACAAAACTATGAATCTAAAATTGAAAACACAATAATATGTTCAATCCAAGCTTATTAGCTTATATATACATATAGATCTGAACTCATTTTACAACCCACACATTTCTGTGTCTTTGGTTTTTTAATAACCATAGACACCACTAACATAAGGCAGGATTGATATTAAACCACTAAACATCACATAATCACCATTTCTTATGCTTAATCATAACTGTTATTAAAACAGGCAAACAAGAGGATTAGATGGATGGGCAGCAGAGATGGTAATGAATTTGGGGCATAGGGCAAAAGTAAAATTACTATCA
Organism: Epiperipatus broadwayi; assembly: GCA_028023455.1. Lineage (NCBI taxonomy): Eukaryota > Metazoa > Onychophora > Udeonychophora > Euonychophora > Peripatidae > Epiperipatus > Epiperipatus broadwayi. Next base: position 12,895,420 of record JAQFVV010000012.1, read on the forward strand.
TGTTTTAATAAAATGGCACAGAAGAGAGTTTTTCCGGGTAGTTGGAGTAATACAAGAGTAAGATTATTATTTAAAGGAAAAGGTAAGGATCATAGAAAGTTAAATTATAGACCAATAGCAGTAATATCAGTTTTGTATAAAGTTTTTTCATATATGGTCACTGGAAGAGTTGCAAAAAGGATGGAAGAAAATAATGTAGTGGGGGAAATGCAAGGAGGTTTTAGGTCAGATAGGTGTATAGGAGATAGTTTATTTGTAGTTACACAACTTATAGATATGAGTGTAAATTCAGGTAGACAGTTATATATGAGTTTTATAGATATAGAGAAGGCATATGATAGAGTGAATAGAAATAGATTATGGATAAGTTTAGCAAATCTGGGAATGAATGAAGCTTTAGTAGGTGTTATTAAGAAATTTATATGAAAATAATTACTATACATATCAATTAGGGGATGTAGAATCAGTTAAAGTTAAAATGGGGTGGGATTAAGGCAAGGATGCCCTATGTCACCTATTTTGTTTGTGTTATATTTGAGTGAAATAGAGAGAGCAATAGAAAGTCTAAGAAGAGGGATAGAGATACCATTAACAGGTGGCAAAAGAGTATATACATTGTCGGGTCTTTTTTTTGTGGATGATGTCTTTTTGTGTGCAGAAAGAAGAGAAGATATGAAAGTTATGCTGAGGACATGTGCAAGGGTGGGTAAAGATATGGGGATTAAATTTAGTGAAGAAAAATGAAATATAATGATGGTGAATACTGGGGAAAGAGAAGACAAAGATTTCTTATTGGGGGATATGAAGTTAGGTGTGGTGAACAGATATAGTTATTTGGGAATCATCTTGAGTAATAAGAAAAATTGCTTGGATGAATGGGAAAAAAAATTGATAAATGAAGCAAAGAAGAGAAAGGGATTGATAAAGAAATTAACAGTGTTTTCATATAATAAATATGATGTAGCTAGAATTGTATGGAAGGGAGTGGCAGTATCAGGTTTAACATATGGCAATGATGCATTATGTATTAATAAAGGGGTATTAGATTGCTTAGAAAAAGTACAAAGGGAAGTAGGAAGACATGCATTAGATGCTGAGGTGTGGACAGCAAAAGAGGCAATTTAAGGAGAAATGGGATGGTCAAGTTTTTATATGAGGGATGCAAATTGAAAATGTTTGGTAGATTGCAGTTTATGGATAATAAAAGAATAGCCAAAATAGTATTTAATTGGGCTACAAGTAAAGGCAGGCAACAAGATGGGTGAGAAATATAATGCGGTATGCAGAAGATTTGGATAAAGAAGTTATGTCAGTATACTTGTACAAAAGATGGGATGATTGTGTTAGGAGGATTGTTGAGTGTTATAGTGGGAAGGAGTGGGATAGAAGAATAGATGCATTAATAAAGAATAAGGAGTTGGAGAGATAGAGAACTAGTATGGAGAGTAAAATGAGTTTAAATATATACAGAAGTAAACGGAGCATTGGTGTTTATTGTTTAAGGCTTGAACGGGATCTTTAGCAACAAGGGAATATACATGTAAATGGAAAAATATGAGTGATTTAGTCTGCAAGTTGTGTAAGGAAGGCATAGAAAATATTAGGCATTTGTTACTTCAATGTAAATGTTTGGAAGCAGAAAGGGTACAAATAATGAAGTTATGGAAGGTTAAATATGAACAAAGTGATTATACAGAAAGTGAGTTATTGGTTTTTATACTAGGTTTGGGAAAAAATAAGGGAGAGTTGACAAAGATTATGTTGTGGAAATGGGATGGAGCAGATTATTGAAAAACTTAGGGTGGACAATGGAAAAGGAAGATAAAGTGGCTAACAGGTTTCTCTGGACATAATTGCTGAGAGATTCCTGACTTTCATTAAGAAGAAGTCACAGTACATCACATCACATCACCTGTTTTAATAACGGTTATAAGCAAGCATAAGAAATGATGATCATGTGATGTTTAGTGCTAAAATCTTCACATTTTCTAAAAATATGTATATCACTTAAAGTGAGTCAATTATGTTATCAAGTTGGATAGATGTTTAGAATTCTATAGTATCTGTTGAATATAGATTATAAATAGAACATACATAATATGAATATTTCATCTATTTAATTTATCTTATTTACACAGCGATCTGCATTATTCATGATAAATTTTGGTCTTCACAAACTTCTGCAGTAATAATAACTGATTAAACTTATAACTTTTGCATTTATTATTTCATAATTGCCATGAAGTCTGAAAATTCAATTAGATAATTATTTATTATATCACAATGTTATAGAAGTAAGCAAATTTATTTAAAAGCTATTGTAATAACTGAAACACATGTTTATTATATACCTGTGTGTCTATATATGTAATATAGGGTATATGAGCACAGACTTTCAGATGACCCATCACTCTCCACTCTATCTAATATCACTGATACACTCAAGCACATATATGCTGAAAAGATAAATAATCACCAATATACGTATTTCATGCTAAACCAGCAATCATCAGTTGGTCCAGATTATCATCTCCCACACATATATACTATAAGTGCTCAGATATATATTAAGATAGACAATCTTCATACTTTAATGGACAGGCTCCAATCTACAACACCCTCCAACTCTTCAACCATCCATCCAATTGAAAATCTGATGATGGAACGCTCAAAGGCCACCCTGAGGCCGAGATTCTTGTCACACCCATGTTGACCTAAAGTCAATCTGAACCCCACATGTACAGGACATAATCCATTTAATACATGTGCAAGGATGGGCAGACATCTCTATAATGTAATAACTGAAACACATGCTTATTATATACCTGTGTGTCTATAGATGTAATATAGGGTATATGAGCACAGACTTTCAGATGACCCATCACTCTCCACTCTATCTAATATCACTGATACACTCAAGCACATATATGCTGAAAAGATAAATAATCACCAATATACGTATTTCATGCTAAACCAGCAATCATCAGTTGGTCCAGATTATTAACTCCCACACATATATACTATAAGTGCTCAGATATATATTAAGATAGACAATCTTCATACTTTAATGGACAGGCTCCAATCTACAACACCCTCCAACTCTTCAACCATCCATCCAATTGAAAATCTGATGATGGAACGCTCAAAGGCCACCCTGAGGCCGAGATTCTTGTCACACCCATGTTGACCTAAAGTCAATCTGAACCCCACATGTACAGGACATAATCCATTTAATATATGTGTGGGAGATGATAATCTGGACCAACTGATGATTGCTGGTTTAGCATGAAATACGTATATTGGTGATTATTTATCTTTTCAGCATATATGTGCTTGAGTGTATCAGTGATATTAGATAGAGTGGAGAGTGATGGGTCATCTGAAAGTCTGTGCTCATATACCCTATATTAAAAGCTATTGATGAAATATACAATTTTTAATTATTCATATTTATCGAATTCTATCTGTCTATTTTTATCTATACATTTAATGTATTTATTGGTACATTCTTCCATCCATCCACCCACTCATCTATTCATCCATTCATCTATCCTTTTATTTATTGATCATTTCTCAATCTCTTTGTCTATTTATCTATCTATCTATTTCTCTACTTATCTATCTGACTGTCAATCAATCAATCAATCAATCAATCAATCTATCTATCTATCCTTCTATCTATTCTATTTATCTATCTGTTCATCTAGCTTCCTATCTATTAATCCATCTACCTATCAATCTATTTATCTACATCAATCAATCTATCTGTCTATCTATCTGTTAGTTTATCAATCTATTGATCTATCTATTGATCGATTGATCTGTTTGACTATCTATTGATTGAATTATATTAATATATTTATCTATATGTCTATCTATATATAACTTTAATCATTTCTTTTAAATAATAGATGTTAATACATTGTACAGGCTTAAACCTCTCTATATATAATATATGCGGGATTCTAACTTAGACTTTCACATGACCCACTATTCTCAGTGCCATCTCATATTGCTGACCCACTTGATCTTACACATGTTGAAAATAGGTGTTGGTGTAATTTAATTTTTTTATTTTTTATATTCAAATAAAATAAGTTTTTTAAGCAACTATACGTTTTTTTTATTATGATTAAAAAGTATATATTATAAAACTTTAAAAATGAAAACATTACACTAAAATCAGGGTTTGAAGGATTACATTTATTAGAAAAAAATATCCCAAAATTTTAAGTTTACATATTTTATTGATTAATAAAACTATGTTTTATTTTTTTTATTTTTTTTTTTTAGTTTTCTTCAAAATAATATAGTAGTGAATAATTATTTGACACAATTCAACATTAATCATTTTCAATACAGAATTTTGTGGTTAAATAAATCAAAGAATAATAATTTTTGTAACTAAAATAAATCTGATAAATCCAAAGATTGTTAAAAAATGAAGAAACATAAAATTAACTTTTTTTATGATAGATAATTGTTATAAAATTATGTTTTGTAAAGTTATAATGTTAGGACTTGTGAGTTTTTTTAAAAAATGTAACTAATTAAGAAAATATATAATTTATATTGTCAGAAAATTTAGTTCAATTGAAGGAATATTACTTATAAAAGTTTTTATTTGCTCTCCTCTATTATATCATCCATCCAAGATATAATTAAACTTGTTTAAATTTCATAAATTTTTTGTGATTTTTTTTGATTTTATGTGAGAAAATAATATGGATTAATTAATTTTGAATAGATAGACTAATGTAAAAGTTACTATTAAATTTTTAATTTCAAAATATTTTTCATTCTATTTATTTTGTCAAGGTTTAGATTAATTTAATCGTCATATTTTTTTCTTGATTCAATTTGTATTTTATAATAAAAAAAAACATGATCATTATAAATAAATTCTTATAACTATATTAATTAGATTTTTATATTTATATAGTTGGAATTGAAAAATAGACTTATTATCTTTCTAAAAAGATACAATGAAGAAGAAATCAATACTCATCTGGCTATTCAAATTCTGGGCTTTTTTAATTTTTAGCCATATAATAGCTAGATAACTTACACTAGGATTGACATGTGAATTTAAATGTGGACTGAAAGAGATATGCTTGAATTCAAAAATTTTCCAAGTTTTATCTAACCTTAGGATCTGAACATGTCAAGTAAATGCAATAACTATTATATGATATAATGAGAATCTTTTTTTGTTATATACATATAAAATCAAAATGACCCAAAAATTCATAACTAAATCAGACTAATTAAAGAAAATAAACTCTGAAACACAACTAATGGTTTCAATGCTACAAGAAGACTTCTCCAGTGCAAAGGACTCCAAGATAACAATAAATTTATATTAAACAAATAAATTTGTTGTTAAGAAGTCTGCTCATATTAATAAAACCATTGGTTGTGTTTTAGAGTTTATTTTCTTTGGTTAGTCTGGTTTAGTTGGGAATTTGGAGTAATTTTGATTATTTTATTGACTAGTTTACCTTTAAGGTTTTAATATTTATATATATATAGACACAAACGGTTAATATTTAAATATTAATAATGAAATAGAAAGTTAAAAAATTCTATTAAGATTCTTTTTACTTTCTCACTTTCTTACATAATAAAAAAAAAATTGATTATAATTTTTATTTCAGAATTCAATATGTTTTAATCAAATATGAAATCAAACATTTGGGATTTAAAAAAAGCTTTCTATATATATTATCAATAATTTGAATTCTAATCATAAAGAAAATTTATGAGAGAATGGATTGGAAAAACAGTTGTTTTAAGGAAACGGCTTTAAATAAAAAAATATTTTTTTATTCTTTGCTGTAATTACATCAAAGAAACATGAAGATAAACATATCTATTTTTAGCAGTCTGGTTTTATAAGTAAAATTTTATTTTGTAATTTTGTTATCAAATTGTAAATAATCTATATTGTAATAATATTTTAATGTGTAAATTAATAGTTACAACCATAAATTCTAAAAAAAGTATTGGTTTATCGATATAGCAAATATTACTAATTATTACTGTTCTTACTGTTGCAAATAAAATGATTGGAAGTGATACTAATGTTATTGATTCATGTATCTTGTGAAGCAAATTATTAAAATTATCCAAGATATCTTCCTGTGCAAATTTTATAAATAGACAGCATATTAAAAATTATTTGTATCAAATTTTGTTTTATCATGATTAAAATTTCATTGGAAAAGATACACATGTAAATTTAAGTTTGAAAGAATAATAAACATAATAAAAAAATACAACATTAACTACAACAGGAATAAAATATTTACAAATATTTTTGGGGATGGTAGTAACTTTATTATTTTAGCTAGACAATTTTAAAATACAGTTAATGATAATATAAAGTTTTTAGCACAATTTTCAAACATGTGTAATGTATTTTAAAATATATATATATAATCATAAAATGTTTTAATAATTTTTTTATTAATTATGAGATTAATAATTGTATTTATTATTAAGTATGAATGAATTTTAAAGAAAACAAAATAAATGGAAAGAAAGAAAAAATTATTTAATGTATATTTAAATTATATAAATAATTTATAAAACAACAATGTAAGACTTGAAATACCAGGCACTCTTAAACCTGGCGCCTAATTGTAAATATAGGAGATTTGAACTCAGACTTTCAAGTCCTTTCACTATCCACACTATCTCATACTACTGATACACATAACCACACACATGCAGAAAAGAAATAATCACCAAGATACACATTTCATGCTAAATCAGCACTAATCAGTTGGTCCAGATTACCATTTACCATGCATATATATAATCAGTGCTCATTCTATATTAAGATAGCAAATCCTTACACTTTAATGGACAGGTTTCAACATACTCCAACCTCCAATTCTTCAACCATCCATACCATTGAAAATCTGATGATAGAATTCCCAAAACCCATGCTAATGCCAATATTGTTATCATGCCAATATTGACCTGAAATCACTCTGACCCCTCATGTATGGGACAGCATCCATTTAAATACATCAGTAGTATGAGATAGTGTAGATAGTGAAAGGGCTTGAAAGTCCGAGTTCAAATCCCCATTAGTTGCAATTAGGCTCCAGACTTAAGAGTGCTTGGTATTTCAAATCTTATATATTAAGCCTGCATTCTGCCCATCCCTCTTCTATGTATTTAAATGGATGCTGTTCTATACATGAGGGGTCAGAGTGACTTCAGGTCAACATAGGCATGACAACAATATTGAGATCAGCATGGTATTTGGGAATTCTATCATCAGATTTTCAATGGTATGGATAGCTGAAGAGGTGGAGGTTGGGGTAGGTTGTAACCTGTCCATTAAAGTGTAAGGATTTGCTATCTTAATATAGACTGAGCACTGATTATATACATGCATGGGAGATAATAATCTGGACCAACTGATGTCTATATTTAGCATAAAATACATTTCTTGGTGATTATTTATCTTTTCTATATGTGTGTGGTCATGTGTATCAGTAGTATGAGATAGTGAGGATAGTGAAAGAGCTTGAAAGTCTGAGTTCAAATCCCCTATATTTAAAACAATAATGTGTATTTATTTTATTTTAATTATTAATTAATATAATCTGTTATTTCATATTTTGAAAAATATTTGTCTAAAATTTTTAAAAAAATTAAATCATCACAAGTTTTGGCACTATAATTTTAGAATAATTCCAAATCTCATTTTTTCCCCACCATTTCTAAACAATGATGATATAATGTTCCCATAAAAATTCAAAGAAGTGAAGAATTTTTAGTAAAATTTATGATCTCATTAACCATATGACAGAAAACTATAAACACATCTATATATTAAAAATTTTTTTAGATTTTTACTAAATTGTGTGTATTACATTCAACGATCAGCCTTTCAATTCATTTATTATTTAACACTCTCAAAAGACGCATGCACAATTAGCTTGAAAGGCTGATCTTTGAATGTAATACAATTGTACACATAGCATCATATAAAAATAAATGCTTATTTACTTAAATTGTGTGTAGAAAAACTTCATTGAATTTAAATGTAAAGTTAGTCATCTTGGCATCCTGCATTAAAATAATATCTGATTAGATAACTAACTAAACATATGCCTCTTTAATGGAAAATAGTCTTTTACATTGTCCTGTATAAAGAAACTAGATGTCTAATAATATTTATTATTCATGATCAATTTAATAGACTGAAAACCAAGCAACTGAATTTTAACTATGAAAACTTTTAAGTGTTTCATGGAATCTACATTTTTATTTCAACTGCATTATTTATTTGTCTCTTCACCAAACTAGAAAATACTAGTTTGAAATTTATATTTGCTACATCAACATAAAGCTTTAGATGAGTATTATAAAACTAATGTGGATTAATTGATTAATTAAATGCTTTATATTTACAAAAAAAAATGCACAAATCTTTGATATTAGTTTAAAATGAATGCATCCAGTTGATTAAATACTACTTAATATTACAATGACCACAGTAAACTAAATTTGTGGATAATTATTATGAAAATAACTATTAATAAATAGATTTAAATTCCTCAATATTTTCTCTTTAGAAATATGGTTAAAGATTTTATTATCAATGAAACTATATCTTAAAGTATTAATTGTTGTTTTTAATATTAGGAATATAATATAAATAATTATAAACTTGTAAAAAATTATTCAAAAACTGACCATTGGTAGATGTGTACTTACAAACTCAGCCTTTGTTCTTAAGCATTTTACAGATTAAGTTTTATTAAACTTATCCCTTAGGATTTCTTCACTTTTAAAAATACTAATAATTTAAAATTGTGAATACATAAAGGATTGGTTTTGAATAATTATTTTTGGGTAGTTTTAAACATAAAGACTTATAATTTTAAGATCATAACTTAATTATTGAATTTGTTTAATTTTATATTTAATGTTTTATTGTTGCACAGAAGTTCACAAAGAAGAAAAGTAATATATTTACAGTGTAATTTGTTATAAATTTGTGTTAATAATGTCTTATCTTGGAGATTGTTTGTGCTTAGATTTTGAGATAATAAATCATTTACAACCAATTTTAAAGTTAAAAAATTGGGGAAAAAATTAACCACTAAATTTAAGCTGCATATATGTACTTAAATAGGAAACTAATATAAATACAATAAACTCATCAATTTTTTTATATTTATTGAACATGTGGTTTTTTAATTAATATATGTGTCCATTATTTTTTTCCACTTATGTTTTCTGTAGCATCTAGTATTTTGAAACTTATTCATTTGTCATTTATATTTTGTATATTTTAGTCACATGATTTGATCAAGCATAGTTGTACAAAATTTGTGCTTTAATTTTTTAATTATTGATGTAAATTGTGATTTTGTAAGAATGGCCATATCGTGATTAGTCAATCCTCATTTATCCCTTGGATATGTCAGTGATGGTTTTGGGCAGTCCTTAGAATTCAAAGTGGCCATGAGTACACTTTAAATCAATATCAAATATTTTCATATTCTTAAAAATATTTCTGTTATAGCATCTGTTAAAAATTAATTTATACTATTCATTTCTTGGTGAAAGTATATATTACAATAATATATATAAGTAAAATTGTCACACATTTTTCTTTAAAGATATATGTGTATACTATAGCACTTTATGTCTATAAATATTGAAGCTATATATATTGTAAAGGCTGGAAAGATCCACTCTTTCTATCTTTAGTGTCATTGTTGTTAAAAAAGGGGAAAGGAGAAAATCTTTGGTTTAGCTTTGATATGGGAGTTTGTGTATATAGGTTGTTGTTGATGTTAATTGTTGTTATTGTTATTTACTTTATTAATTTTTTTGGTATATACATTTATTTATGATTGTGAGATTTGAAAATGGCAGTGGTAATATTATGATGATTTATATATATGTGTGATGTACATTTTATGATGATATTGGTTTATACTAAGGTATTTATTTACCTTTATTAATATTAATAATTAAAATGGTGGCATATAAAATTGCTAGATATATTTACATCATATTTTTTTTGTTTTTAAAATTATTTGTGATGTGATCTTTTTATTTATTACTTGTTTGTTGGTATATATATATTATTTAAACTGTAAAACATTTTTATGTAATATTTTAATATTTAATAATCAACAATTGTTGTAATAAAAATATTGAGATCAGCAGCACATGAAAGACTGAGCTAAACAATAGAAACAAAAAAATATGATAGCAACAAGGATAATTGCCATTAAAGAAAAGAAAGCATAAACTTTGCCATTGTTTTCTTTCCATAATCTTCTTTGTATAAATACATTTATTGGATTTAAAACATTATTAGAATGGCAGGCTGAAAAAACAATTTTATGATTTAGGGTTTAAACCCTTCTTGTTGTGTCCTATTTCATTATAACATCTATTTTAAATTAACAAATTATTGACAAGCAAGTACTTGGGAATAGAAAATCAATGGAATGAATAGCTATTCAGATACAGTGATCCAAAATAAACAGAAGCTAAATCATCAAATCAATCCATCATTTTAATTGATCAATCATAACTTAACCTGGATAATAATAAAAAGGAAAATTACTACTAGTTAATCATCTATAAAACTAAAAGGCTCATCAATACATGCATCTGTCAATTTAAACTATTTTGCATGTCATCTTGCCTCACATCAGAATGGATAAAAACACATTGAACTTACTGAACTTTGAAATGAAGAAATTGTAAAGAAGATTAAATGGTAAATAAATTTGATCTTTTTTTTTAATTTTCTTTCATGAGGTTGATTTTAAAGTTAAATATTTTTATATATGTCAACTAGTTTGAAGTTTGATCAGTCATTATAATTTTAAAAAAAACAACATTAATTTTCACAGAGTATTAAATTTTTCTTATTGTCATTCATATGCAGCATATATATATAGTCATACATAATATAAGTAAATTGTTATTAAGTTTTAAATTTATTCATATCAATAATAAAAATGCTAGAAGTCACTTATCATTAAAAAAAAATTTTTTCTGTTGTCTTTTAATTCTTAAATCTTATATAAACCTCCAGTTATTAACAAATCTTATATAAACCTCCAGTTATTAACAAATGATCATATATAATATATATTATTTGTCAGTAAAAATATTATTTAATTTAAATGCATTATATATGCATGTTATACATCTGTGTTCATAATTTCGGCTGGAAATTACATTGATTGTTGTTTGCTTGCATGGGAATTATTTATAAATATAAGCATAGTGTATTATATTGTCTTTACAAATTTATTATCTTTTAATATTTTTCTTCAGAATTTAATTCATAATCTCATCATTAGATATGTTTTAAAAGCATAGGTCATGCTGTGTTTATTTGATGTCTGTGTTGTTGTAGATGCATATTTCCTCCCATATGAGATAGGAATTGTTTCTCGATATATTTATCTACAAAGGTTTCATATATATATATATATTAGGGTTTATATAGTTTGTGATAAATATTTGTTGAAATCCTACAGTTAATAAAGGTATAAAGAAAGATATTGAATTTATGGGCCATGATGAAAGCCCTATTATAAATAATAAATATAAAGAGTTCGTATTTGTAATACAAAAGAGAAGTATAGTTTATAGTCAAAAATGAACAGATAAATATCCAACGCAGTGGGAAAAGAAGTCTTATAATTTTTTTTTTTGGTTAAATGATCTAACCTTAAGAAACATAACGATGATGCTAAATTATTAATTTAATAAACTATTATGATTTCATCATTTCTCCTTTATTACATCTTTTGTATATTAAATAATAAATGATTCTTATACAGACACAAATGTCATTCCATACCTATTGCTATTACATATTGTTAATTTAAATTATACTGAACTAAAATGGAAACTTGAAAGGTAAACAAAATATTGTAGGTGCTTACTATAATTATTGCTATTTTAAAAGAATGTCAAACCACAATTAAAATAAAGCGTATATCATTTGGTAAAATGAAATGACTTTGTGATTTATTTGAAATTTATTTATTTCTTTATTTTCCCTTTTCAGACAAAGGTCAGTAGGCAATGTTTGAGACTTATAATCACTTGAAGGATAATTTTGTGTTTTGCTAATATTCAATTTCATAATCATTTATTTAAGCCATCATTAATTAGAATATCGTTTTACATTTAATCCTTATCTGCAAATATAGATTGGATCTAATAAAATTCCCTTTGTTTCCAAGTTACATTTTTGTGAATAATTAAATCACTGATCATGTTAACCCTGAAATTAAATCATTTAATATCTCTTTTATTATTGCTCTTTGGTATCCAGGTATATTTTATACATAGCTAGTCGGATAAACAATATAATCAATGATTAACCATATTTACTCATGCATAATATTTATCTTCTGATGCATGGATGCAATTTATTATAATTGCCACCCAAATCTGTAGGATCATTAAATAAGAGTGTAGCAACAATCCAGTCCATTGAAATTGACATTCAACGATTGGGCTAGTTTATTTTCTGTTATACATATACTTTCCATTACAATTGGCTTTCTAACTCGAGACTTTGATAAAATAAGCCAAGTCCCGAGAAACATTACATTGGAAGAGAGTTGTCCATTACAATCAGCTCCCAATCATTGGGTTATTTTATTTTCCTTTACTATATATATATGATTCATACCAACTTATAAATAAATACCTACTTTTTAACTTGTAACATTCGATTATAATTAAGTAACTTTAATATTATAGGAAATTTTATTTTTAAAAACATTTTTTCTTTGAAAATTATTAAAAGTACATGTAGGTATAGTGGGGTTCAGAAAGAGAGCTGAGATTAAATAAATAATTAACTTTCCAATTGTATATCCAATTCTAGAAAATTCTAAGAGACTATTAATTTAAAATTCAGCCAATTAAAATTCCTAAACATTTTAGTTAGTAAAGTCAGATTAATTATAGAACATAAGTACATTTATAATTGGTATAGAAATCTTATTTGAGTATTGAAAAAACTAATCTTTGTATTTTATATTTAGAAGAATGTTTTCAGTATTTTACTTTGCAGTAAAAGATGTTAATATATGTTTAATTACTTCCAGGAATGCTATAGACAAAAGATATTAGGAATTTGAGAAATTTTACTAATTAATAAATAGGTACATGATTTAATTATCATTAAACTGATAAAAATTGTGATCAGCAAAAAATATTTTAATTAAAGTAATGTAAGAGTTTGTTTTTTTCTTTTTCTTATTTTTTATTCTTCTGAGAAGAGACTTCAAGATTATTATTAAGATTATTGAAATCTTGGCTGTTAGAAGCTAGCGCTATGCTAACCAGTGAATAGAAGGATATGTCTGCTTCTACTTTGCCTTCTCTGAAAAGCATGCATTGTATTGCCAATGGAATTTGTGAATTGCATCTCACTTCAAGTCTTCCAAAATGTACCTGTGCTATTGGTCCTGCTATCATCAAAAAATTTAGCCTGCTGCCTGACCTACCATCTTGTCATTCCAGAAATGAGTAGCCACCTAGTCAATTATACTATCTTCAGTTGAATGCTGCCTGAAGAACCAGCCTGTCTTCAATCAACTATTAATGTCTGAGAAATAGACCATGTAGAACCATGTAAATTACCCATGAAAGCTTTGCATCACCATTATATCCCCACTTCTCATCATATTTGCCATATTTTCAAATCCTTCATGAAGGCAATAAAAAATAGAAACATTTGAACTCTATAATCTGCACCTGCATATATTGGTAAAACAATTTTTTGTTATTGATGTTTCACTTTTTTTTTTTGTATAATTTAATTTTGTCCATTTTCTTTAATTTTACTTTAATTATCCTATATTATTAAAAATGATCGAATATATTTCTAGATGCAATCATTCTTAAAGTTTACATATATGTTGGGATTTATTATTCTAAAAATCAGGTGATGGAGGGATATTTTTGTAAACACATTGTATTTCTGAAAAAGTGCAAAGATTATTTAAACCCTACTTCCTCACATATCACAGATTGGTAGTTGTAACTTACACATGTGGCATAAATTACAACTACCTAAAGGTTTTGTTTTTCTAAATATGTAATTAACCATGCAGTTCTATTTGAGATTTTACTTTTGAAATTAGAAATTCATTTTTTTTTTCTTTATAGAAATAAATATTAAATAAGTTGAGTCAATAAAATGAGAAAACTAGGGTGGCTTTAAAGATATTCTCCTTTTAGACACAAATATTTTTACAGGTTACTACATTTATTCTCACTGTCAGTATAATCTGATTATGATTTTTTTAAAATAAAATAGAAAAGATATTTTCACATTCTTAAAACTATTTCGGCAATAATATCTGTAAAAAGTTATTTATTTTTTAATATTCAACTCATGGTATGACAATCTATTATAATAAGAAAAGTGAAAGATGTAAAACTTGATTTTCTTAAACATGCATACGGATACTGGAGCACATCTCTATAACTATTAATAGATTGCATTTAAAAGTTCCCGTTTGAGATACAATTCACCATCATTATTGGTGACTGTCTATATGACTTGATTGTATTTTTTTAAAAATAAAATAGAACAAAATATTTCCTTGGTCAGAAAAATATTTCAACATTAACATCTGTTAACAGTTATTAATATCTGGTATTCAATTCTTGGTGGAGTATGTTCCTATAATAAAAATGCAAAGACAGTGTCAAGACTGTATTTTCTTAAACATGTGGAGGTATAATGTAGCACTTTCTCTCTAAACATCAAAAGTTTGCATTTATAAAAATTTCTAATTTTTGATAGAAAATGTGTTTACATTTTACCATTTTAACTGGGCATTGTGCAATTTTCTAAAATACTATGAAACTGGTATTTTCCTCTTCCTAAAATTATTTTAACAATAACATCTCATAATATTATTAATTTATAACATTCAACTCATGATGAAAGTTTACATTACAGTAAGGAAAATAGGAAAAGTTGTGAAACTTTGTTTCTATATAAGTGTATATATTTAATATAAGCTTTTTGTTTTTATATATATCAATAGGTAGCATTAAAAAGTTTCTTCTTTTATATGAAAAAGTTTATAGTTTATTCTTTTTATTCACATTCTATCAGTGATTTTTCTAAAACAAAATAGAAGAGATTTTTTTTTAAAATTTAAAAATATTTCAACAATAACTTTGGTTAAAATTTTATCATACAATTCTTCATGATAGATTGCATAATAATAAGACAAATTAAGAAATTATAAGACTATTTTCTTAAACATGTGTATGTATAGTAAAAGCATTTTATATTTATAAATCTCAAAAGGATTGTATTTATAAATATTTCATTTTTTAGATATAAAAAGTGTGTACATTTTATTATCTTCATTTGTCACTATCTATATCACTGAATTGTGATTTTTCTTCAAACACTGTAGAACAGATATTTACGCATATTTAAAAACATTTTAATATTGATATCTATAAAAATTATTAATTTACAACATGCAGCTATTGGGAGAAGAGTATATATAATAAAAAATATAGGTAACAATGTGAGACCTGCTTTCCTTAAAAATATAACACTTTATTTTTATAATTATAAAGAGGTTGTTTTTTTTTTTTTAAAAAAAAAAAAAAAAAACATTTCCTTTTTTAGAGAATTTTTTCATTGGTCACTGTCTGCATCATCTGACTGATTTTTCTAAAAATAAATAGAACAAATTTTTCTATGTTTTTAAAAATATTTCAACAATAATATCTGATAAAAATTAATTTATCACATTCATCTCTTGTTTGAAAAGTGTATCATAATAGAGAAAATGAAGAAAGTTGAATGTTTTTGTATCCTTAAAAATATTCATCTACACTGTTGAAGTTTTGTCTGTAAAAAAATCAAATGACTGTATTTATAACAAGATTGTTAACTGTTTTGCTATTTTCATTGGTCACTCTGTCTATCATCTGCTGGTGATTTTTCTATACTAAAATAGAATAGATATTTCCACATTCTTAAAAATATTTTACCAATAACGATCATTAAAAATTATTACTTTATAACAGGAGTCCCCAACCTTTTTGCATTTAAGAGCACATTCTATAATACCGGCCAGGTGGCGGGCACCATTTATTTTTTCAATGTAAATTTATAGTTGGATATTGTTAATAATACACATAATGTACAAAAAAAGTATTTATTTCAAAAATAAAATTTTAACATTTGATTACAATACAATAATTTATAAGGAATTTTAAAAACTAAATTTATTTGTATCAGATAAATAATTTTTTATTGTGTTCGGATAGTGGCGGGTACACGTAAAATAGTCTGTGGGCACCATGGTGCCCATGAACATAGGGTTGGGGATCCCTGCTTTATAATATACAACTTTTGATAAAAAACTATTATAATGAATATAAATAGTCTGTTGAAATATTTTCTTTTAACATATATGTGTATTGTAGTATCTTATATCTATAATAGGTAAAGATATTGCATTTAAAAGATATTTCCATTTTAGATGCAAAAACATTTTACAATTTTCTTTGATTGCTATCTATGTCATCTAACTCAATTTTCTAAAGTAGAATAGATATGTTCACATTCTTAAAACTGTTTCAACAATAATATCTATTAAAAATTATTAATTTATAATATTCAACTGTTGGTTAAACAGTCTATTATAACAATGAATGTATAGAAAGTTGTGAAACTTTGTTTTTTAATACTGCAGCCATTTATCTCTATGAAAATCAAAAGATTTCCTTTAAAAGAAGGTCCTCATTCAAATGCAAAAAAACTGTTTAGTTTACTGTTTTCATTGTTTATCGTCTATATCATCTGATTGTGATTATTATGAAATAAAATAGAACATTTTTGCCTACTTGCTTCTAAATATTTCAACAAGCAACTGTTATAATTATTAATTTATAACATTCAACTCTTTGTTAAAGAGTCTGTTATAATAAGGAAAATGAAGAACATTGTGAAGCTTTGATTGATTAAATATATAATTTTCAGTAGCACTTTGCTTTTATGAATATAGTTATTGCATTTAAAAAAATTGCCCTATTAGATGCAAAAGTATCTTTCAATTTACAATTTTCATTCATTATTGTCTATGTCATCAAACTATGATTTTTCCAATAGAACAGTCATTTTCATGACCTTAAAAATATTTCTACAATAACATCTTTACAAATTTTTAATTTGTATCATTCATCTTTTTGTGGAATAGTCTATTATAATAAAAAGCAGAAAAAAATGCAACATGTTTTAAATAAGCATATGTTTAATGTACCTCTTTATCACTATAAATATTCAAAGATTGCATTTAAAAGATTTCCCCTTTTAAGATACAAAAAGTGTTTATAGTTTACAATTTTCATTGGTCACTGGCTATGACTGTAATTTTTTAAAATGAAATAAAACAGATATTCACATGTTCTTAAAAATATTTCAAAATAGCATTTCTTAAACATTATTTTATATCATCAACTCTTGGTGGATCTTGAAATTTTGTATTTTTAAACATGTATATATTCAATGTACCACTTTATCTTTATTAATATCAAAGATTGCATTTTATATAAAGTTTTTATTTTTAGATGAAAGTGTTTGCAGTTTACTATCTTCATTTGTCATTGTCTACATCATGTGATTGTGATTTTTTAAAAATAAAATAGAATAATTATTTCCACATAGCATTCAACTGATTGTTTTATTTATAATACATAATACAGATAAAAAAAAATTTTATATTAAATGCTTTTACTGGTAGCGCAGTCAATAAAAGCATTTAATATAATATATATATTTCTATTATTTTTAAGTTTTTAGTATTAGCACATTTATTGAAAATATAAAATTATATCATACTTTAAATTGATTGGTATTTCTGCTATATGTTAAAATGTATTATTATTACATAAATATATATATATACAATAAGAGTTTTCAATTAAAAGAAAAACAATTGTAAGGATAATTTTTAAGTGCAAAATATGAAATTACTGAATATTTTTCAATTTTTTTCCACCCTCTGTTCCATATCTATCAAACTAGTTGTCATACTAAAAAGAGAACTGTTTCAAATGGATTAAGGTATTATAACTTAGGTATATACCAATTTTTAAGAAATTCTATTGAATTTAAATATATTAAACCTTAATTTTAAAATTTCATTCAAAGTTTAAAAAGATCAAAAGTTAACAAATGGATTTTTCAAAATTAATTAAAGCATTTAATAAAAAAGAGAGAATGTTGTGACACTTTGTTTCCTTAAACATATATATGTTACAAGGAAATCAAGTCATATGTTACATGACCTAATTTAACAAGCTTGTATTACAAATGTTATATGTAGAGGCAAAACTCTCCATACAGTAGTGCCACTCAGTGCCAACCAGAGTAATCAATGGATGCCGGAAGGCTTGTGCATAAAATCCCTATCTAGTGCCTACTCATCCAATATCCCCAGACTAGTTTCTGGCTTATGGCTTTTGTTAGTGAGGAGCTTTAGATCTGAGAGCACTGCACCTAGATCTTAGGATCTAATGCAACCCTCCAGCAATGAGTGGCACTATTGTATGGAGAGTTTTGCCTATTTTAATAACAGTAATGTGCTAGCATAAGAAAAAGTGATCATGTGATGTTTAATGTTATATATAGAGCTTGCAAATAAGCTCTTAATAAGCTTTGCAGAATATCCTCCAACAGTTGAATGTTCTAAATAATTTTTAATAGATGTTGAACTATTTCTAAAAATGGGAAAATATTTTAGAAAAATAACAGTCATGATATAGACGGTGACCAATCTAAATAGTACACAGTAAACACTTTTTGCATCTAAAAAGGGAGCTTCCTTTAAATGCAATAATTTTAATGTTTATAAAGGTAGTACTACAATAAATATATATATATATGTTTAAGGAATCAAAATCTCACAACTTTCCTTTTTTTTTTTAATGTTAATATACTTTTCCACCAACATTTGAATATTACAAATTAATAATTTTTTTTACAGATATTACTGTTGAAATGTTTTAAAAAGAGTGTGGAAATATCTGCAAAAAATCAAGATCAAACAATAGAGATAGTGACCAATGTAAACAGTGAACAGTAAACACTTTCTGTATCCAATAAAAACTTTTTCAAATGCAAATTCTTGTTATTTATAGAGATAAAGTGCTACAGTAAACATAAACATATTTTAAAAAACTAAGTTTTACAACTTTTACTATTTTTCTTATTACAGTAGACTCTTCCACCAAGTGTTGAATGTTATATTAAGAGATGTTATTGTTGAAATATTTTTAACAATGTGGAACAGACTTCAATTTTGTTTTAGATAATTTAAACAGACTGATGAAAATAGTAAAGTGTAAACACTTTTGCATTTAAAAAAAAGTATTTTAAATAGTATCTATATTCATAGCTACAAAGAGCCATATTAACACATCACCTTTTGATATTTATAAAAATAATGTGATACAATAAATAACATGCTTAAGAAAACAAAGTCTCATAACTTTTCCTATTCTCATTAGAATAAAAATTTTCACCAAGACTTCAGTATCATAAATTAATATTTTTTAACAAACATTTAAAAAAAATTTTTTTTAACAACATGGAAATATCTGTTCTACTTTTTGGAAAAACCACAGATATGATATAGACCATGAACAACAAAAATTATATACTATAAATTCTTCTTGCATCTTAAAAGAAAACATCTTTTAAATGCAATCTAGTTGTATATTTAGAGATAAAGAGCTGCATGAAACATATATATGTTATATATAGAGCTCGCAAATAAGCTCTTAACAAGTTTTTGCAGAATATCTCCAACCCCAGACTGGTTTCTGCTACTAACTTCCTCAGTGAGATGCTAGGATATTCAAGTACTATATTAAAAATACCAGGACAAGTTCAGAACTTTATGTAATGGATAACTATTAAGTAGAAAATCTAAAATTTTCAGACATTCATATGTCTTCCAATCCAATTATCTAACTTAAATAGCAACATGGGACTAAACCAAGTTAAGATACAACATACATTAATAACTTTAGCAATAGAAAATTGTCAAAGCCTTTATAGCAAAAAATAAAATTACAAAGAAATTAAATCATATGTCACATGACCTAATTTAACAAGTTTGTATTACATTTAAAATAATTTTCTTTTGTAAATGCAAGATTATTTAGTTTCTAATTTTCATTGGTCACTACATCATCTGACTGTCATTTTTTTAAAATAATATAAAAGATATTTTAAAAATATTTCAACAATATCTTTTAATAGTGTATTATAATAAGGAAAATAGGGAAAGTTGTTATACTTTGTATTTTTAACCTTGCATATATTTTCTATAGCCCCTTATCTTTATAAATATCAGAAATTGCATTTAAAAGAATAATATACAACAGATATTTCCATGCTCTTAAAAATATTTCATTAATAGCAACTTTTAAAAATTATTAATTTATAAGACTCAACTTTTGATGGATGAATTTATTATAATAAGAAAATAATAACGTGAAAGGCTAAAACCTTTGACAGAAGCGCCTTAAAATGCTTATGTAACAGCCAATCAGGTGCAATAATGACTACACATGGAACTCTCAAGCTTCTGTTGAAGGTTTTAGCCTTTCACGTTATTATTAGATCATCTGCTAGCACTTAATAAATTTAATATATAATAAGAAAAATAGTTGTTTTCTTATATATGCTTATGATTAATGTAGTACTTAATCATTATAAATACCCAAAGATTACATTCAAAAGAGATTTTTTTTAAATGCAACAAGTATTTATGATTTAATATTTTCATTGGTCACTATCTATCTCATCTGATGGTGCTTGTTCTGAAACAAAATAGAACAGATATTTCTTCACTTTTAAAAATATTTCACCAATAATGTTGTTAAAAAGTCATTAATTTATAACATTAACTCCTGTTGGAAGAATCTATTGTAATAAAAAAAACATGCATATAATTACTGTAGCACTTTATCTGTATAAATATCAAAAGATTGCATTTAAGAGAAGTTCCTCTTTTAGATGCAAATGTGTTTACAGTTTACTATATTCATTGTTTTAAAGCAGTGATCTTCAACCCTTGGACCACGGACTGGTGCCGGGCTGCCGAAGTTTTCTGCCGGGCTGCAGAAAAGTTTGTAATAACAAAATAATAAGAGTTTAAACTTTTAATTAATATAAACAATATTTATTTATTTTTTCATCTCATTTTTACCCAATTAAAAAAAAAAAAAACGAAAACAAAATCTAATTAATCATGCATAAATTAATTTGTTTTTTTTGGTTCTCATCTGATCCTTCATGTCAGCCGTGGGTAGTGCTATTTCTAGCTAAATTTCTAGAAATATGCCGTTTCCGCGGCCGCACCCAAACCTTTAAGCATTCTTTCTAAAATAAATCCTAAAAAGATTGTTAACTTGGAGTTAAGTCTTGTTTCTACGCTAAAAGGTAGAGTGTTAACTCGGAGTCAAGTCTTCTTTCTATGATAAAATCTAGAAAGAGTGTTAACTCGGCTTAGCAGCTAACAGTGTGGCTTTTTCCGATGCTAAAAGCAGAGGAAAATGCCGTAGTTGTTTGTGTCAAGCACTATATCATAAGGCTGTGTTATGTATTTGATGTAACAATATTGTACGAGGGTGTGTTAATTTGATTGTGTCAAAAGTATTTAAATTTTCATCGGGGCTTTTTTTTTAGGACGAATTGTACTGTTACCTTTTAACAATTTAAACAGTGTTGTGATTGTTCCTCATAAAGCTATAAGCCTCCTAAATTCTCGATTAGGGTGGGGTAGCGTAAAATTTTTAAACGATCACGCTTTGAGTCACATTTTAGAGAGAAATTTTCTGAGACCAAGAAGATGGCTAATTCAAACAACAGAAAACTTGAAAAGATGGGAATTGCCAGACATGGACGCCAGTGCTAGAATATTTCTACAGCAGAAAAAAAAAATCATCCAGCTGCTGAAAGAAAAGATTAGATTGTGCGGCAAATATATGCAGATTTGAGATCCAAAAACATCTTTCGACTTTGATTTGTAAGTCTCGTTGTGGCCAACGACGGAAATGTTCACTTTGTAAAGGCAAGCTTGTTTAAGGGATTCTAAATGGCCTTCGTCAAATGTAAAAAATAAAAGAAGTAATTTCAATTTTTATTTAAACATACATCCCTTCTTCTCCCGATAATTGTTGTCATTGGCAATCAAATGTAAAATAAAAGAAGTAACTCAAATTTTTATTTAAACATAGCCCCAAAAACCCCTCTTCTCCCAATAATTGTTGTCATCAGCAATCAAACGGTCAAATAAAAGGAACGTCAATTATTCTTTAATCGTATAGAAAAAAAACCCTCCCACTAATTGTCGTCAGCAATTAAATGTAAACCAATCAAAGTAAGACCATAAATTATTAGTTAAACGTAACCTAAATTACTATTTGAACATACAATTATTCTTTAATCGTACACAAAAACACCCCTCCCACTAATTGTTGTCGGAAATCAAATGTAAAGAATTAAAAGTAAGGTAAACCGATTATTTTTTAAACATAACCCAAATTACTATTTAAACATACACCAAAAAAAGACCCCCTCTTGTCAATAAAAATGAAAGAAACAACAATTATTATTGTCCCATTGTCAAAAATATTAGGTTTTGAGCAAAACAAAACCATAATTTATAAACGAAAAAAAGAAAGTCAAATCGGTTGTAAATCAAATATAACCGATAAAAGTAACTTCAATTTTGATTTAAACATACACAAAAAACAACTTCCAATAATTGTTATCGGCAATCAAATGTAAAATAAAAGGAAGGTAAATTAGTATTTAATCATCACCCAAAAACACCCACCCCTCTCACTATATTGTCAGCAATCAAATGTATACCACCACTAAAAGTAACGTAAACTACTATTCTTTAAATGGTTACACCCCTTCTCCCAATAATTGTTGTCTACAATCGTACACATAAAAAAACACCCCTCCTCCCAATAATTAGTGTTGGCAATCAAATGTAAACCGATCAAAGTAAGACCATAACTTATTATTTAAATGTAACCCAAATTACTATTGGAACCTACACCAAAAAACACCCTCTTGTCAATAAAAAATTAAACAAACAACTATTATTGTCCCATTGTCAAAAATATTTATTTGTAGAACCAAAACCATAATTTATAAATGAAAGGGAGTCAAATTGGTTGTCAAATCAAATGTAAAACGATAAAAGTAATGGTTTTAATTTTCATTTAAACACACACATAGAAAAAAAAACACTTCTCCCACTAATTGTTGTCGGCAATCAAATGGAAACCTATCAAAGTAACGTCAATTATTATTTAAAGATCCATAAAAAAAACCAGTTCTCTCTTGAATTTTGTCAATCCAATTTTACAAAAACAGTAATACTATTTAAAAAAAAACACACAAATTACTATTTGAACACACACCAAAAAAGACCCTCTTGTCAATAAAAATTAACAAAAAACAACTATTATTATCCCATCATCAAAAATATTATTTGGGAAAAATAATTCAGAAACGAAAGAAAGTAAACTTTATAAACAAACAAAGAAAAAAAAGATCAATATTAATAGAGAATCGCTAGCCCAGGAACATTATATTAATGTGTTTTTGGTTAGAAATCGCATCACCCACGGCTGACATGAAGGATTAGATGAGAACCATTTTTTTATTTATCACAGATATTTATGGGGGGGGGGGGTAGAATTAAAATTTTTATTACTTTTCTAAAAAAATTCAAAATTTAAAAAAAAAAGTTTTTTATTATACAAACTCCATATATATATAATTTCATCTTGTATATTTAAGTTGTTGTTTTGATCAGTTAGACAATTATGCTCATCTAAAACTAAGCAGTTTACATCTTTAAGAAAATATATCTATAGACTTCTGCTGGTCCGCAAAACCTTATTCTTATTTTTGCCGGGCCGCGAAACCTTATCCTTATTTTTACCGGTTCACAAGTGTGAGAAAGGTTGAAGACAACTGTTTTAAAGAAATGTTTAGACCTCTTATGGGATGAAACAAATTAGAGAATTTCAGAAACAAATTAAATACACAGAAAAAGTATATGGAACACAAAGGAATTAGTATTCCTAGGGCATCTAATCTTGGACAAGGATAAATAACTATTACTTAAGAAAGTGCATGCTAGAAAAAATGTGGTCAAAACCAAAAATTTTAAAGAACTCCAGACATGTCTCATTTTGATAAATTATTTTGAAACTTGTTTGCAGAATAAGGCTAACATAGCAAACTCACTTTATGAATTACTGGTTAAAAATTCATGATGAAGTATTTATATGAACCAACCCTGCTGTCATCACAAAAATTACTAGTTTATTTTGACAATAATTTGGAAGTATAGTTAATGATTGATGCTTCAGAATGGAAAGTGGAAGCAATTGCACATCATCCCTGTTATGATGGTGGATGATGTATAGCTTATGAATCTAAAATATTTTCAAAAGCTGAGAAAATTTTTAGCAAGAATGACAGTGAAACTTTATTAGTTTCACTCAAATATATTTTTAGACAGCTTTTACAAATAGTGACTGATCACAAACCATTATTAGAAATGTTAGTCAGTGATAAGCTAGCTCTAGACCATTTGAGTCCAAGTATGCTGAGTTGGAGAAACATACTATCATCATATGATTATCAGCTACTATATAAAAAAAGGAAAATATTTCACATGCAGGTGCTTTGTCTAGAAATCCAGATAAAAGTAAACCACATAATAATGAAATAGAAATAAATTATATAGATGTATTACTTAGAAATCCTGAACAGCAATATAGTTGCAAAATGGTCAAAGATCAATAAAGATTAGCAGCTACTTATAAGTTGGATTAGGAAAGGTGGGCCAACTAAGAAGCTACAGTGCCTTGTTCCAGTTTTTTGGACAAATCGTAAAAATTTATCAAGAAACAAAAATTATATTAATAGAAGACAGAGTTGTAATACCACCCAAAGGTAGACAAATATTTTTAAAATTTATTGCACAAAGGACATCTCAAAATTATATACATTAAAGCATAAATGCATGGATATGTGGACATTAATAAAATGTTTGGTGTGTTAATTTGAAATGAATTTATAAACTAAGGCATATATAGCATGGCCAAAAGTCAGTGAATCATTCACATGGACTATGCAGAGTCCATTAATGTCAAAATACTTATAATCATAGATACATTCTCTAAATGGGCAGAGTATTGCAATATAAGTGTTGAAGAAACAATATGAAATCTGAATGAAATATTTTCATGTCATGGATTGCCAGAAGTAATAATTTCAAATAATGGCAAAGGATTTGCTTCACAAAATGCTAAAGACTTTATCATACACATTTGTATAACATTGTATCATCCATAGTTGAACAGGTTGGCTAAAATCCTTGTTCAACAAATAAAAAAGGCTATTATGGAAACTAATAAGTGAATCTTATATGTCACAATTTTACCTCAAAATTCCATGCTGTCATCAGTTAGCAATATTAATTCCAAAACACAGAACAGTTTGAATACTGTGATAAAGAAAACAAATACTTATTAGGTAATAAAGTTTGGATACCAGAATTCCTTTAAAAATGGGTAGAAAGGATAGTTACAATGACATTATCCAAACAAACAGTAACAGTGAGTGCAAGTTAGTAGACAGAGTATTGTAAACATTTAAATCATGTACACCAAAGCAAATAGAAGAAATAGTGTTCAAAAATAAAAATAATTTCTAATGACAAAATAAATATCTTCATGAAATAATTACTCCAAATGAAAACCAAACTGAATCAGAATGTATATAATTTGATAAAATGGTGGAAATTCAGCAAGGAATACCCAAGGAACAATCAGAAACACAACCTCATAAATGGCATAGATCACCTAGAGCCCAAAACAAAGATGTATTCTGAAGAAATTGCAAGCCTATATATAGCATATGTAGTGAGCTGTTTCTGGAGTACGAGAAAGAATCAAATATATGTACAGAACTAATTAAAGAATAAATATTTTGGGAAACTAAATTCAATGTAAGGTAAACTTTGAATAAATTTTTAAATGCTTTCTAAAAATAAGATAAAAGAATAAAAGAGATTGTTATCAAAAAAATATTTTTGCCAACAAAAAATTTAATTAGTTCAAACTTTATTTAGAAATTAAATTGACCAAGTCAAATCTAAACTAATTAAATTAATAATATACTTATTAGCCACCCTATTGGATAGAATAGTTCAGAAATAACAAAATTACTGAAATGTATATAAACTGTAACAGAACAGAAAATCAGGAAATTCTTTTTCATTATTTTCAAGGTCATCTTGAAAGCAGAGATGTGAAGCAATAGAAAATCTGTAGGTTTTTCCCAGGAACATGGTTCCTGAAAGTTATCAAGTGGAATAGGGAATTATGATTTTGTAAGCAGTATGAGCCACACAGATCAAAGAAAAAGACATGAAGATTGTAGAAAGTTATAAACTGTCGTATCTATTAAGGAGTATGGTTAATAATAATAATAGTGCAGAAATTAGTTGTTGAATCAGTATATAGGAAAAAATATAGGAGTACCTAATGTTATATAATCAATATTTTTATTATATAATTAATATATTATTGAAATGTAATTTATTGTTATTAATATATTTTATATTATGTTTAAAATTTCATGTAAATATCTAAAATGTTATAAAAAAAATTTCTACATAAATATGCAGCTAGGGCTTAATAGAAGAATGACATTTTGATTTGTATAAATATAGTTTGATCTATATTTAAATGAATGAATGCATTGAATGTATTTATTTTAATAAACAGTATTATTATTATTTTTTTATTTTGCTACTAGTGAATAAAAGATATCTAATTTTTTTTTGTAACAATAAAAAAAGAACTACGATAAAAATAGAATTCTATATCTGTATATATATTTTGTAAATGTTATACATATAAAACTGATAGATAAGGCATATTATTGTATCATTGGTTTATTGTACTTTCCGTTTATTCTATGAATTTTATTTGTTACTCTTATTTCTAAAAAATTTGAATTTTTCTTAATAGGAAAGTAGAAGTTAAAATATAACATGTTATCTAATTAGAAGATACTACAGTTGACAGAAATTTTGTTTCTAGTTATTAATATTTGACTTAACTTAAGTGCTGTAAAATAATTAAACAAGTTATTAGCGTTGAAAATTATTAAATTTTAAAAAAAAAAAAATTATGCTTTTATATAAAGTTTACAATTTTTTAAATGGTTTTACTTTTAGAGGTTATAGGAATAAAGTTTATTACTTAAAACAGTTTTTTATAGAGTATCAGAAAACATAATTCCTTTATCAGAAGCTTGTCAGGCATTTTTTTTAAATAATCCATTTTCAGGGGCCTACAATATATGTTTTAAACAATATGGCTGTTCTTTAAGATGATAATTGTATTAAATATTTCATTGACAATATTCACATGTTAATGTTTGTATATGCGTAAAAAAATAATTAAATGTTGAGATAGGCATTTATTAAAAAAAAATATTTTTTTAAACTTAATATGAATTTATATTTGATTTCATAATATTTTTAAACTTAATAAGTAATGCATGTTCAATAAAATAATTTTGAAGAAAAAAAAAACATAAACAAATATGTTTGACATGCCTGAAAATTGATAATCAAAAAAAAAATGCCTGGAACACTTCCAGTGAAGGTATTACATGTAAGTACCATATAAGGTAACTGTAATGGTGTCCATTCAGGGGTGAATGATAATGATTTATGGCAGGGGTTAGAACATTTTTGAGTCTGATGGCCATTTTGACAAAAAACAAAAAAATTAAAACTTAGAAAGCTGTAATTTAAAATTGATGTCTTTCATTATTTATAAATTTAATGACATTAAATATTCATATTCAAGATTCAAACAAGTTTGCAAATAATATTTTTGTCAATGAAACAAAAAAAAATTCCTATAAATTTTACTTTTAATTAGAACATTTTTCTCTAAATTTCAAGTAAATATAATAAATTTGCAGTATAAAATTTATCACTGAAAAAAAATCATTTATATAAGTATGAAGACAAAATGTTAATATTCAGATTTATTAATATGATTTTTGAACCATTTTGTTCTTAGCCAACTTTTCAAATTTGGAGTATATTTCATGAATTTTATTAATAATAAAGCCTTTAGACTTGAATCAATCACTCTGCTCCTGTGTTTACTTTTCATATAATTCATTGAAGAAAATAATGCATGGTTCACTGTTATAAATCTAAACCACTTGCACTCATCTCAATAATTTATATACATTTATAATAATTAAATGATAATAAAATTAATACAGTTAATTACAAATTAAATATTAGTATACATAAATATTTTATAATATATTACATTTTTAATCAAATTTATATGTATATATTGTAGCTTTAACAAATCCATTGCAGCCCAGATTGGTTATATTACAATGCAGCAGAAAGGAAAAAAAGATGTTTAATAAAATCTCATGTGAACTGATTAATAAATAGACAAACTGCCATTTGCATGTGTATGCATATGTACATGTTATTTAAATAAACGACCTAAAAAAATAAAAGGATTAGTTTATGCATTTGGTCATATATTCCAAATCTACTTTGTAATAAGGGTGAAATAATAATGATAAATTGCTGTGAAGGAAGAAAGAAATATCATCTCGATATGCGAAAGAATTGCAAAGTTTTTTTTAAAAAATCTAAATTTGAACCTGTTCTAGTTGTCTCTCCTGAAATGAGTTTTAAATAAAATTTTCCAAATTTTCGTAGTAAAGCTGGATAGCAGTATAAAATTAAAATTTTGGAATTAATAATATTTTAAAAATTATCTAGTTATATTTACAAATCAGCAATGAATTTTCTTTTCTCCTACATTAACAAATGTAAATAAAGAGAGAAAAAAAGTAATTTTTATTATTATTTATTTGTATAAAGTCATGATTTAATATATGTAGAATCTGTATCCACAACATGTTTTTGAAGAGAATAAAAAGGATGATTTTCAAAAAGTATATTGCTGTAATGGTGCAAAGATCAGTTTTTCTATGTTGTTTGAAAACATGTTTGAACAACATCAAATAGTTCTGAAACAAGAAACTAGAAATTATTCTAATTCTAGGAGTCCAGTACTTTATTTCATAGTTCTTATTTCATCTACTTTTGAAGCAATATCAGTGATCCATGCTGAGGTGAAAAACAACTGCTGATTAAAACTCTTTTCCCACTGTAACTTGGATAGCCATATTTTAATGACTGTTTTTAAAAGTATTTTTCAGTACTCTAATCCTAACAACCAGTATAAACACTATGTAATAGAAAATCGCAGCAGCCAAAATTCCTGGAAAATACAGTCAATTCAGAAAATAATCCTGAAGTTTTCAAAACCAGTCAGTAAAACACCTCTATAATGCCATGAGGAAATAAATGATCAGAGCCATATAAATTATCCAAGACCTATTGATATTATATCTCATATAACATCACCAATGTTGCTGTATTTACTCTCTAATATCATCAGTGTTCAAGGAGAATGATTACCATCATTGAAGGGACTAATGAAGACAAAAGTAAATTATTAAATGAATGATATCTACAAAAACTATGGTTTGTGACAATTTCAATATTTAACAATGGTAAGATCTTAGCGCTATTTATACTATAAGGTTTTAAACTTAAAATATATTTTCTTGCTATGATATTTAATATTGTCTGTATGTGTTAATAGTTATGATTGTATATGCAACAGTTTTATTTATTCATTATTAATAAATTGGTTTTTTTTTATTAATCCATTTAGTTTGAGTTTGTAACTAAATCCAAATATCTGCTTTTAAAACACATATGCTATTTAATATCCACAGCCTTGAGAAATCATGTAAGCCACTGAGGGACATGCAGGGATATGGAAATAATTGATGATGATAAGTTTTTGAAGAGTAATTTTTTTTAGAAGGTTTGGCACCTTTTAGTTACGTTTTATTAAGATAGAAAAAACAAATACTTTTGAGAATACTCGCATCTTTAAGTTGTAAATTGTCATCATCTCAAATGGTTAATATTATTTTATAATTGAATCTTTTTTTTTTAAATTTTATTAACCATTCAAATTTTATATTTATTTTAATCTAAATTCATGGTACACATTGAAGATCTCATTATTTATCATTGGTACCAGGTTCAAATCTATAGTACGATTAGAAATTTACCATTACAATATATTTTATCCAAAATAAGAGCCACACTTTTTCACTAAATAGTTACATATGCCACCAGAGCTATCAGTTCCTGATCCCTGGGGATGGAGATATGGAGTGAACACAGATATTGATATGATAAGAATGCAAAGAAAAATTTTACTGTGTCCAATCCACATTCAATCTGATTTTATTTAACACTAATATTGACTGAGTTAAAATGATTAAAATTATATAAATGCACACAAGACATTATTTTAAAATAATTTAAATAAACATTTCATTATAGCATATTAATCTTCTATATCTCTGTGAAAGGAACTATTGTTCACATGTGCATTAAAATTAACATGCATTCCTGTCTTTGTGTTAAAACCACAGGTCATCAATGACAGAAGAGAGTTCATGCCAATTCTAGCTCATGTGTGAAGATTAGTTCTTTCCACAATATTACAAATACATAAATCTCTATAGTAGCCATTTTTATATCATTAAAGTGTATGCCCATTAAGCATTATACTATTTGACAAATATATCCCCTCTCCCATTCATCTTCACAATAGAGAAATGTCTTAGGATTACAATGTACAGGCAAAAATTAATAATTTTCTTATTTCTGAATATTAAATAATTATATCTTTAATTATGGAAAAGAAAACAAAAGTCAAATTTATTCAAATATAATATATAAAATTTAATACAAAAATAAATAAAATAAGAGGCATTTTATAATGAATATTGTATAAAAAACTTTATTCTTTTATGCTGTAAACCAGATTAAAAGGGCAGGGATATGACTACAAAATGAATTTATTTGAATGAATAGTATTTAATATAAATGACTACACCTTCATAGACTAGAAATCCATACCTTGGAAATTGTTGGAGCACTAAACAGTCATGGATGTGTATTAAACAAATAACAAGATGGAAATTGTATAGATGTATTGCAAATAAATATAGTGAAACCAGATTGTCTTATACAAAGCATTTCAAATTAAGTTTGACCAAATATATCACTTGTCTCTAAGCATGTTTGAGACATTTATAACTGATCAGAAATCTTTAAATCTAAGTTAACCTATATCACATGATCACTATCTCTTATACTCGCACATAATTGTTATTAAACAAGGCAAAACTCTCCATACAGTAGTGCCATCATGTGCCAACCAGAGTAATCAATGGATGCCAGAAGTCTTGTGCATAAAATCCCTATCTAGTGCCTACACATCCAATATCCCTAGACTAGTTTCTGGCTTGGGGCTTTTGTCAGTGAGGAGCCTTAGATCTGAGAACACTGCACCTAGATCTTAGAATCTAATGCAACCCTCCAGCAGCCACTTTTTAACTCTACTTAACTACAAAACTATGAGAATGACTATATAAGCTACTGAGTTTAGATTGAAAATATTATTGTGTTTTTAAATATCATTCTCATAGTTTTGTAGTTAAGTAGAGTTAAAAGATGATTGCTCGAGCGTTGCATTAGATCCTAAGATCTAGGTGTAGTGCTCTCAGATCCAAGGCTTCTCACTGATGAAGGCCATGAGTAGGCACTAGATAGGAATTTTATGCACAAGCCTTCTGGCATCCATTGACTACTCTGGTTTGCACAGAGTGGCACTACTGTATGGAGAGTTTTGCCTTGTTTATTAACCTATATCACATTTCAAATATATAATCCTTGAGGTATTTGGATAGTGGCTCATTCACTTTATTGCTAAAAAAAGGGATAACAAATACAGTTTTTTATATAAAAACTTTTAACTTCTATGTAATGAAATATATATATAATGAGACACAATGGCAGAAATTGTTTTCTTTAATATTCATTTAAGAAAGACATGTCTTCAAGTACATATAAGTCGATATTTACTTAACTTTCAGTAAATATTATAAACACACATAATGCAGACCCTCTTAACAAAAAAACCATACTATTCTAAATTAAAAATACAATATAGAGAGCATACCAATAGCTCAAACAAGCTCCTAATTAATAAGTGCGGTATGAGAAAATATTTAAAATCTCTATCCAGAACACTCCCATCTCCAGACCAACTGGTTTCAAGCTTATGGATCATGTCAGTGGAGAGCTAGAATATTTGGACACCAGATCTAAAATATCAACTCAAAACCAGCACTTATTTTATACATAATATTTAAGTAGAAACTTTGAAATTTTTGGACATGAAAATGTCTTTAAATCCAGCTATCCAACCTAAATAGCTATATGGGACTGAACTAAATTCAGATCTACTATATTTTAATAACCTCAGCATAGTCAAAGCCTTAAAGGTAAAATTATAATAATCAAAAAAGCAAGTCTTATATAATGTAACATTACTTTTATAAGCTTGTATTTACAAAAATGCAATACAGAGAACGTATGAATAGCTCAAACAAGCTCTTATTTAATAAGTGCAGTATGATCATACCGCACTTATTAATTATATATAACTTGCTTTTTTGATTATTCTAAATTAAATATAAATAATAATTAAAAACTAGTAAAAAAATAAACATTTAATAAAAGAGGCCAAATTATATTTTTAAATATAAGACATTCGAATTTATTGACCAACATTTTCATGCACATATCTATCATAAACATACAAATAAATAAATCATTTTAAATATTTGGTTATACTAATTATTATATTGATATTATGTTATAATATACCTTAATTATAATGCATGTCTTATGCAACAAAATTCAAATAATGTCTAATATATTTCAAAGTTATGAAAAACAATCTATTTTACTTAGATATTAACTGCATCTTCAAAAAATTTTGATGGTCAAAAATTTTTATTTTAACAATTACAAAATATTTCACACAAAATTGACAATATAAATTAAACTTTTTTTTCTTTCTTCTGATGACTGACTTCTGAAGACTGATTAGCAGATATACATCATAAGCAAAAATAGACATTTATAATAAGCTAAAAATAAAATATACAATTTAGAAATTGGAAATTTTCTTTTAAAGCAAAAAAAAATATTGATAAATCATTAAAATTAAACAAAAGCAACAGATTAAATCCATCTTCTCAATGGATTTAAATATCATTATTTAGGCTATTTAAGATAAGACTTTTAATTTCTAGCTAAATATTTTTTATATATATAAATAAATTATTAACTCACATTCTCTGTTCAGAATACAGTCATAATATATATTCATTCTTGAATAATATGGAAGATAGATATGTCAAGAAAATTATTTGAACCAGTTCATATCTTTGTTAACTTAATGACAAAACAAAAGGAAAAGCAGTTAATTTACATAGACTAGATAATAAGTGATAGCAACTAAGGTTAAAATTAATTAGAGCTCTATAATTAAAATGTCAAATTCAAAGATATAAACAAATTGAACATTAATTATTTTTTTACTTTAATTTATGAACACTGTAAATTAGTCAACGTCCTATTTTGTTTTCATGGAAGGTAATTGTTTACTTCCATGAGTCATGATGATCAATAGGTAATGGTTTTCAGTTGTTGTGTAATAATGAAGGAAATGATTGAAGGAAGAACTGTGACCTCCATTCTGAAAGTGTTATTTATTCAAAGGTATTTTGCTTACATAAACATGATATAATAAAAGAATTATGAAATGATAGCATGAATGAATGACCATTTCCAAAAAAAAGTGCTCTGAATTACATCATTATGCCCAGATCACAAAGTAACAAACCATTGAAATATTAGAATAAAATCGAAAAAGAAATTTCAATAGTGCCTTTTCATTCTAACCGTCATTCCAAAAAATTTTCTAAATGCTGTACAACATTTTTTATTTATTTAGAATAAAAACCTAATTTCAGTACTTTAGTAATAGATCTGCTGTGATGAAACTTAACCCTAACTCTAACCTAGTATGGCTGTGAAATTCACAGCAGGTCTAATAGTAAAGTATCATAATTTCTAAGTAAATTTTTAAACCTTAAAATATATGTGTAACTTTTAAATAACAAAACCATATCATCTCACATATATACAAAACTTAATGCATTTAAAATAGCCAATCCTACCCCCTCTTTTTTTTATTCATAAAATATTATTTTGAAAATTTCATGTTAGCAAAATAAAGCTAAACTTTGAGTATAACAAGACTACTTTAAATACATTGTTAGTTTGTTATTATTTCATTTTATTTAAATCCCATTCTAGAGTGCATATATCTTCATTCATGCAGATATACATCATAAGCAAAAATAGACATTTATAATAAGCTAAAAATAAAATATACAATTTAGAAGTTTTCTTTTAAAACGAAAAAAATATTGATAAATCATTAAAATTAAACAAGAGCAATAGATTAAATCCATCTTCTCAATGGATTTAAATATCATTATTTAAGCTATTTAAGATAAGAGTTTAATATAATAATTTTAATTTCTAGCTAAATATTTTTTTTATATATAAAAATAGATTGTTAACCCACATTTACTATATTTATTGTATTAGTTTGAACTGATTCACATAGCATTGTTTGCATTACAAGGCTGACTTGTCATCAAATTACGAAAGACAATATAATAAAAAGATATGAACTGGCTTAAATAATAAATTGACATACAAAATATATAGGTTGCAATATGTGTGCATGTGTATTAGATATATGTGTAGCATTTAATTATATCAATTTAAAGAAGATATTGGTTTGTACACTTAATAAATCAAAATATTTTAAAATCCTAATATATCCTGTATTATGTGAGATGATACACTATATTGAGTTGAATAGTAATAATGTGTCAAAATAAGAGTCATTGATCACATGACTTTATCTCTTAAGCTTGTAAGTTATAAACAATGAGGATTGACAATTCATCTACAAAGCTTTGTGATAAATGCCTAGCCATCTGTCAGAAACCCCTCCCCAAAGCCCTGACCATGGTTATCTGTTGAGTGGAAAATCTGAAATTTTCAGACATCTGCATGTCTTCAAACCCGGCTATCCAACTCAAATAGCTATATGGGGCTGATAGATTTTCAGTCATACTGTATATTAGTAGTCTTAGCAATATAAAATTGCATAAGACTTATGGCAGAGACTATAAATAGTCAAAATAAGAGTCATAGATCACATGACTCTATCTCTTAAGCTTGTAAGTTATAAACAATGAGGATTGCACAATTCCTCTACAAGCTTTGTGATAAATGCCTAGCCAGAGTCAGCCCTTAAAATATCTGTCAGGAACCCCTCCCCAAACCCCTGCCCATGGTTTAGTGCTTTGGTATTTATCCCAAAACTTGTAGAAGATTGGGCAATTCTCATTATTTATAACTTATAAGCTCAAGAGATAAAAGTCATGTGATCTATGACTCTTATTTTGACTTTTTATAGTCTCTGTCATAAGTCTTTTGCAATTTTATATTGCTAAGACTACTAATATATGGTATGGCTGAAGATCTATCAGCCCCATATAGCTATTTGAGTTGGATAGCTGGATTTGAAGACATGTAGATGTCTGAAAATTTCAGATTTTCCACTCAATAGATAACTTTTAGATAAATGCTTGGCTTTGGGTTGGTATTTTTAGATCTAGTGTCTGAACGTACCCTGACACCTCTCTGAGGAGTGCCAAAGCACAAAACCATGGTCAGGAGTTTGGGGAGGGGTTCCTGACAGAGATATTTTAAGTGCTGGCTCTGGCTAGGCATTTATGACAAAGCTTGTAGAGGAATTGGCAATCTTCATTGTTTATAACTTACAAGCTTAAGAGATAATCATGTGATCTATGACTCTTATTTTGACTATTTATAGTCTTTGCCACAAGTCTTATGCAATTTTATATTTCTAAGACTACTAATATATGGTACGGCTGAAGATCTATCCTCATTGTTTATAGTATTAATGTGTGTTTTATCGTGTTGTACATTTATGTGTGTGTGTGTGTACTTTTATATATATATAGTATAAATTAAAATAGTAAAATTGTAACTTTTGTAATGAATGGGGAAAAAGAAAAATATATAATTTAGTTAAGTTTATTATTTGAGATGCAAATGAATGCACAGATTAATAGGTGTCTGTATTTAATGGGTCTTTCAGATCTGCCTTTAGAAAAAGGGTTAAGAAACTAGTCTGCCTCTTTCTTGTTATAAATTTAATGATAAATCAAGTTATTTTATTGAAATTACATAGAATTAAAATTAAATAAGTTAGAGAAAGAATATTGAAGAACTATCTTTTTTTTTACTCTCATTCTTTCACTCTCCTTAAATTGAAGTTATAATTATTTGGAAAACAAATATGAATGTAAAAAGAAACATTTTACATAATTTTAAAATATTGTATTCAAATTTAAGATAAAGGTATTTTGTAAAATGTTGCATTGTTATTAATTTAAGAGTTAATTAATTTGTTTAATTTTATAAATGTATTTTATTGTTACATTAAAAAAGAAATTCAATCTGATAAACGTGTTATTTATAAAAAGTAAATAAATTTAGTACCATTAAAGACTTAGACCCTAAAGAGCAAAAGTATAAATTGATATGCAGAACAATAGTAGTTTTCAATCTTGAATCAGAAAAGACAAATGCAAACGAGGAGAAAAAACACTGCAGAGAAGCAGAGCAATCTGTACTAGCAAAAAAGACAAAGGTCTAAAATCAGCCTGAAAAATATCTGATGCAGCCGCTGTTATTAGTTTGCTTCTATCAAAAAAGTAAGACCTTTGGTTAAAATTATTTTTATACACATTCTAAACCAATAAAATATTACATGACTTTAGCTTAAATATTGCTGTTTTAATAGCATACTTTTTTACTTTCTTTATGCCACTTATTGATGAAAGGCACAAGCTTGAAACTAGTCTGGGGATTGTCATATGGCAATTATGATTGCTTCCTAAAGCAAAGATGTGTATAAATATTTGTTTTTTTATAGGTGTGTATAAATATTTAAGATATTTACAAATATGCAAGTATATATATATATATTTATTTTATGATTATTATAAATAAATTATTCTGTTATCAAATATTATTTTGCTGTCTGAATTCATTCCAAACATATACAATTAATATACCACTAAACCTGAGAAATCATTCAATTCTCTGAATGGCATACTGAGATGATGAATATATAATGATTATTTTTTCTATAAAGAAAATGACCCCTAAGGCAATTTTAGATTGAACTTTAATTTAATTCTGAATGCTGGTGGCATGACAATCATCATCACCACAGGGTTTGTTATACTTAATATGAACCATTATATTTTGGTACTACAAGCATTATATAGATTAAAAAAATCCATTACTATATATATATTAGACCTTATATAATACAACCAAAATGTTTATAAATATTGGTACTTGTATACAAGTCCCTGTAGTGTTTTGTAAAATGGCAGACATGTTTATGCACTCCAGAAAAAACTAGAATTTATTCGTAAGGCTGTTTTTAGATCACGCTCTGATAGCTGAGGAATTTAATTAGTGCATTGACGTAATGGCGATCGACAATTCCTAGAAATATTTGCTAATTACAAATGTTTCTAGATAAGAGATGTTACCTTATCGGTCAGTGCATTGATTGATCGTTGCAGTTATCAGAGAGCGATAAGAAGACTGGGTAACATCAAGGAGTGTAACATAGAGAGCAGTAGCGAGTAGCAGACAGCATGGAGTGCATCTACAGTAGAGTTACTGTTCAATTCCAGTAGGAGATAGCTGATGGCAGTCGCAGTGCTTACTACGAAGAGTTCGTGTACAGCTACACTGGACTGGGCTAAAGTAGGCCCATTGTGAACCATTTTGTAGCAGCCAGCCTGAAAGAACATCATGGGAATTGAACTTTAGCAAACTGTAGAAATAGATCGTTGCAGACCATTCGTTTGGAGAGCATCCGCTTGCAGACCATTCATTGGAGAGCAGTCGGTGCAGACCATTCATTGGAGAGCATCCATGGCAGAGAATTCAGTGCAGACCATTCGTTTGGAGAGCATCCATTGCAGAGAATACAGAGAATATTCAGAGCATTCGTTGCAGACCATTCATTGGAGAGCATACGCAGTTGAACAGTAGCGAACGTTATAGCATTGGCACAGTCTTAAGTGCGGATATAACAGTCCCATTTTAATACAATTTAATTTTAATCAGATGAAATGAAAAAGAATCATTAGTATTATTTTGATGTTTTTTTTATTTATTATTGCTACAATGATTATAAAATATATTTTTAATTTGTATGGCTGTGATAAGATAATTATGATCTATTAAAATTAAAAATACAATCATTTGAGTTTATCTTATAGTAAAAACATGTCAAAGAAGTTTATAGAATGTGAAGTTTTTATAGTCAGTAGTTATTAATAATTACAAATATAATAGTTGTTTGATAATTTGTGCCTGATGGAAAATGATTGTGGATATTTGATTTCTGCAATACTTAAATGAGAAATAAGAAGAAATAAAACAGCAAATAAATCAAATAATTTTTTTATTATATAACATCTGTCAATTACTAATAAATGTTAAATAACTATGAGCATTACTACTTTCTTGACTTGCAGTTTGTGTAAAATGAAGGTATATTCCAATAATAGGATTCATTAATATATTCAGTTGTTAAATGTATTTAAGTTTTACAATAAGGTGAGTGATATTATCTAATAAGTTTTATAAAAGACCAACTGAATGAAGATCTACAAATGGAAATACAATGATCACAGATGAGACATTGCATTATTAAGACCATAAGCATTTAAAGAATGTAATATTTTAAGCCAACACCAAAATAGTTTACAGCCACTTAATTCATGATACTTAAAATAAAATTTTTATAGGCTTAATAATTTAAGAATTCAACCTAAAGAAATATAAGATAAATTGAAGACTCTTAGAGAAAAACCCTGTCAGTACCAACATCTTTTGTGTTAATTTCTGGAACCAAATTAAATGAAAAATAAAATTGTTATTAAAAAATGAGTTTTTGACAATTTTTTTAAAAGTACTTGTGTTGAATCCATCATCAAACCATATTTTTCATTATTCCCAGGTTCTTAAAACATATCTCAGTTTCTTTTTGAAACTTTTTAATATTTTTTTTTTTCATTTTGTAAATATTTGTATATTCTAACTATTTTGATTCGCTTTACTTTTTCCAGTTTTTTCAAATTTTTGTTATAAATTTTTTTTAGTAATATTTCTTTTTTATTTAAATAATGGGACTATCTGATCTATAACTTTTCTTAGTGGATAATAATTAATGCTATGTATGTTTGCAACATAAATATATATTGTATGTAATACAGATATTAAACAATATATGCATTATGCAGATACCTATGATGTACATTAATTTAAAAATTATGTAATTAGTAAAGAAATTAAATATTGTATAAGTATATATTGTACCAGGTCATATCCTTTTGCTATAGTTTATATAATACCTGGTTACTATGGAGTTTTCATATAATTTACCATAATACACCTATATGTTGTGCACTCATGTGTTTTTATAGCTTTTTTTATTTATCGAATGTTATGTGCAGGTATAACTGGTTAATGATTTTTTGTATGACCAAATTGCATCTCTTGCAAATAAATCAATAGCGAAGTATCTAGAAAATACAATTATATTTCATGGCCACTCAAACTCTGGATATTTTATCTTTATTTTTCTACAATAGCAATTAATACATTGTACAGGCTTAAACCTGCATTTATATATGTAATATATGTGGGATTCGAACTCAGACTTTCACACGACCCACTCCTCTCAGTGCCATCTCATATTGCTGACCCACCTGATCACACACATGTTGAAAAGATAAATAATCACCAATATACATATTTCACGCTAAACCAGCAATCATCAGTTGGTCTAGATTACTATCCTCACACATATATATAATCAGTGCTCAGCTTTATATTAAGATATCCAATCTTCATACTTTAATGGACAGGCTTCAAACTATTCCAAGTCACAACTCTTAAGCCTTCCATTTCATTGAAAATCTGATGATGGAACGTTCAAAGCCCTTATTAGTGCCAAGGTTGTCATCCTATCCATGTTGACATATTAGTCATTCTGACCCGTCATGTACAGGAGAATAATCCATTTATATGGACATATGCGAGGGATGGGCAGACCTTTTACACACTATTTATATAAATTAATACATTGTACAGGCTTAAACCTGCATTTATATATGTAATATATGCGGGATTCGAACTCAGACTTTCACACAACCCACTACTCTCAGTGCCATCTCATATTGCTGACCCACCTGATCACACACAATTGTAAATCTAAAAAAAAACAATTTGGTAAAGCTTTTTTTTGTTGTTGTTTTACAGGTGCCAGTGTTCAATGGACTGTTTAGCTGAATCCACTGCCACAAAGTTAATAAATTTAGGATTATTTTTCTTTTTCTTAGGAAATCCTTTCCTATGCTTCATTAAGGAAATAAAATGGTGGAAATTGCTGAATTTTAGTTTTAAAATAGTATTTAATAAACAAGAAATAACAGTAAAAATACATTCATGCACACCATTATTAAACATTACTAACATATACATTGTTAAGAACAAATATGAATAAAAGGTTACATAAACTATAAAATTAATCTTGGACATTAATAGTTATAATAGTTCTTGTTAATTATAATTATTAGTCAGTCTATTAAGAGTTTGTACATTTTAATCAAAAGATAAATGGATATAAAGAGATCTCATTCACCTTACCAGTAATATTTCTTTTAATATAAATAAGGGTGAC
Organism: Epiperipatus broadwayi; assembly: GCA_028023455.1. Lineage (NCBI taxonomy): Eukaryota > Metazoa > Onychophora > Udeonychophora > Euonychophora > Peripatidae > Epiperipatus > Epiperipatus broadwayi. The sequence goes on from JAQFVV010000012.1 coordinate 12,936,487, forward strand.
ATATATAAACCATACCCATGGATTTTAAGTTTCTTACACAATATTTTTATTTATAATTTCAGGATGAATCATCTTCTACTCAGCTTGTTGTGGTTCCTAGTGTAATATAGGCAAATTGGCTTGAATCAAGGTATCATCTCAACAGCAACAAGGCATCAATGACCACATCCGGAGACTTAGCAAAACATTTGGTTGGTGACTTCTCCAAAGATAAAGGCAACCATGCACTAAATCATTTTATATTACTCTCTGGGTATTTTCTAAGTGATTTGCCATCTGATGAAGAATGTAAGCCCTAACCACAAGGAAAACTAATAATCATTTTACAAAAGTCCTCAGGATTGCCTTTTATACTCTAGAGCATATTTCCTGTGCATCTAACTTTTCACACCTTTTCTTTCTTCAAGAATTTAATACCCTGCTAAACTTATTTTTTTATACTTTATTTCAAAATTATTTATCAATGAAATACATAATTTTCTTTTGTTCTAAATTTCTGGCTGCAAAAATAATAGTCTTTTCAGCCAAATTAAATGAATACTTTGCAAAAGTAACTGTTTAATGTATAATTTATTTATACCATATTTTTACTAATTAAATTTCTAATTACATTCGTTGGAGTTCTGATGGGCCATTTTTAATTAGTGAGAGAAGATATATAAAACCTTCCCACCTTTGATAATTATAGATAATGTTCATCTTTTTTTTTTCTGGTCACTTTTAAATCTTAACATACATTTTTTTTCATTTGGGTAGTCAAACAAATAATGAAACATGATTTATTTATTTTTAAATATATATTTTCTTTCAGCAATATCTTCTCTCTTCACACAATGCTAAATATACATTGTACCATGTAAATAGTACAATATATATAATATAGTTAATGCATATTGTGCCCTGAGCTAAAAATATTAAATCTGTTTTATTACTTATTTTTAAATTTTGATTAGCACTGAAAACATATTTACAAATAAAAAAATACATTTTTGATATTTATATCTTATAAAAACAGAATCAAATTTCAAAAGAAAATAATATTAATAGGAAAATAGAAATATAATGATAATTTTAAATTAATAATTATGTTACATAATTTAAAAAAAAATAAAAATAATGTTACTAACTTTTGTTTTTTCTTTTTCTATGATGAAAATTAATGATGATGAAATGCGAAAGATATATTTTTTCGGTAATTTTCAGTCTGAAAATGTTAGGCACAGCTTTGTGGGAAAAAATATCTACAGTCATTTTTTTGTGATGTCACGAATACAATAACAATGATTGCAATGTGAAATAAAATTTGAAATGTAAAAGATAACTTTTATTTAATGTTTTATTTGTGTTGTGGATAAATGAAACAGTAGATTTTGCAATAATGAATATTGTGGTCTTAGTATATGCTATACAAAGTAATACTTCATTATTAAATAAACAACTTTTTAAAAGTTCAGATTTAGTAATCCCTAAAATAATTTTAATAAATTCTTTTTAAATGTAATATTTTTCTTCTTATTATTATTATTATACAATTAATAAATTCAAGATTGTGTTTTATTTTTGGTTCTTTTTAATTACTGATATAGTTTGGAATGTATTTTTATCTTTAATTTTTAAAAATTATAAACAGAAATTGGAAATTTTAACCTCGTAATCTGAAAGTAGTATTAGATCATAATATGATTTAAATACTTTTTCAAATAATTTATTTTCCAGTTTTAAAATAAATTTATATGATGCATAAAATTTGATCTACTTTAATTTTTTTAAAATTAATTATTCATACATTAACCATTTTTCCTAAAGAAATTATCTTGACAATTATTGAAAATTTTATGGCAGTAAATTAGAATATATTGTTTTCCTATTTACAATATATTATTATAAGCTTTAGATCTTTGTAAAATTATTTTATTTTAGCAAAAAATGTTCATAAAATTTAATAATTTATATATATCTTGTTGATTATTATCTGATGTAAAATAAAAAGAATGATATCTCATTCTACACATGTATGTTAGTGGATACAACTTAATCTCATCAGCTATTCTGTTTGAATACCTATCAGTCACATTATGGCTGGGGCTTGTATATATTGATTCACAATATTATTATTTTCAGCCATTATGAATCCACTGCAGAAAGAAATATAATTCAGGTTCTTTGCTCTCTGGCTTCTTCACATTATACCAGCAATTTCCTTATTTCATCCATCCATCTCATTGGCTCTTCATATAATATATTTTTATTTTAAAATGTGAATGTATTATTGCACAATAACACTTTTATAGTAGTGTTCAAATCATATCAAATAAATATTAAACAATTAGTATGTAAATAAAAGCAATTATAAGGATTCTCTTTATACTAAGTGTTGTAGTGGGTAATTCTATAAAAATTGAAAATGGACCTTGTCACTCAAAATCTTTCAAAGCCCTGTACCATTTACATTCCATAAATTCACAAATATTAAAGCTATTATCATGTGGACTCGATACCTTTAGGAAATAGTTGCTGCTTGTGGAATATTTTGTAGATAAAATATGCAAATATTTTATAAAAAAGTGGGTACTGATTTAGAATGCACTGTTTATAATTTTGATTTCTAAGGGGAATGTCAAAACTATTGCTGACACAACTAAGAAATAAAGAATGTCAAATAATACCCATTCTTAGCACTGATACAAAGTGTTCCAGATATTTTTTCCAAATCTAAAAAAATCCTTTATATGATTTATTTGGCATCTTCTCTATCATAATAGTTTGATTTTATTTTAATTGTTTCACAAGTTGTTTATGAAGTTTTTTCATTATTAAAAAACCTTCACAAATCTACTCTAATGTCTTTCAGAAATGGCTGAATGGCCATCTCTGATGCATGCTCATAACTTTTAAAGTTCTCAAAGCTATTACCCATCTTAAAATTATTACTTCAATATACTATTACCACAATTTTAAAAAAACTTGGAACTCATCTCAGTCCCATATCTAATATTTTGTGATGCATTTGATGAAAAAAATTGGGATAATCCATCTCAAAGAAGCAAATTGTTTTTAGTCTTGATAATAAACAATACTAAGAATCTAATACTCATTGGAAGATGATGATACATCATATTTTTTGTGAGAATTTTTATTAAAAAAAAGTAACCTTATTTGTCAGTATAAACTTCAATAACAGGAAATACATAACACTCCATACTCCTTTGCATTTTGAAGGGATTATTTCATTTCAAAATGACTTTCATTAGTTTCATTGATATTGTCAATAGTATAACAATGCAAGAATCTTCTAGATTCATTGTTTGGTGAACTCAATTTAGTTTGTGCTTATAAATAATTGCATAAAGAACTATTTGAAAAATGTATCTATTTTATTTTAATATTCAATATGGCAAAAAATATAGTTCAAAGATAATTTCTTTCATCACAGATTGTAGTGATCATTTTCTGCTTCAGATTATTAACTTACTACTCAAAGTTTATATATCATTATTAGAAATGAATATAACTTTATTAGCTTATGATGCTGATTTAATTATATCAAAAAAATAGCAATCTTTCATTACTACATCAGATTTATTAATTTTTAAATCCTAACTGACCCCCAATCTTCAATTTTTAAATATACAGCCTAATAAATAACTTAGAAAATAACTTTATTTTTGTTTAATTCCCCATCTAAATATTTAGATATTCTTCTGAAAAATTAATTCACATCTTAATCATATCATTGAAAAAAATAAACTCATAATTAATTCACATTTAACAATCTAAACCCGAATCACAAACCTTTTTGTTAGGAGCATAGTAATGTTTCATAAAAATTATTTAATTGCAAATAAACAAAACCAACAAAAATTTGGAAGGGGAGGGGGGTGGCAGACATTTTTTCAGAATATTAAAATCACTTGTGCTTTGCAATAATGATCTTGGTTGACTCCAAGATCATATTCACCAATTATGACAATCAAAACTTCAAATAAATCTGTGAAGATTTTCTCCCATCACATTATTATATCTTTTTATATGACTCTGATATAGTATCAATATCATCATTTATATCTACAAAGAAGAGCTTTTATTCATGTAGCACAATCAATTCTTCTTCTTTTTTTTTGCTAATAATTTAAATTTAGTCAATTCTGAGATTTTTTTTTTCAAGATTTTATAAGTAAATCCAAATTATTTCAGCCTCTCAATCTACAATCCATTTTATAATCTGCACATTATTTAAAATTTCAATCAGTAATTCAGATATCAAATTTATATTTACATGCTTTATGTATTTTAAAATAATCTAACCATAAATGTTTGATCATTAAATGTAAATTGTAGTCAGTGCAACTCTTTGAAAAGCTAATTTATATCTTTTAAGTTATTGTATTTTTTTTTGATAGACTACAACCTCCGTTGCTCTTGTTGAAACAAAAACATTCTGATTTTTTCTCATTAGACTTTGCAATATCTAGCAAAATTTATATTCACTTGTAATAACTGGAATGTTTCAATAATGTTGAAGTTATGCTTGCTATACTATATGACAAACATGTAAATATTTTGATTCAAATGAATTTACTTAAGATCCGACTTTTAAATTATATTCATATTCGAGTAAAAATATTATCCAGATAAAGGCTGAAAAAAATAATCCACTATTGATTTATTATTTTAAGTAGTAAAAATTATAAACTTATGTGTCTAATTCTAATTTAAAAAAACATTCTTCAATTATCTACCCAAAAATAAAATAAAAATACATGTAAATATCAAACTAAGGATCATCTATCTTTTTCACATGTATATGGTCATGTGTGTCAGTTGTTTGAGATGAAGTGGAGGATGAATATAGACTAAAAAATCCTAAGTTCAAATACCTCTAGTTATTTAAATAATAAACTTTATAATTTTATAAATAATAAACAAATTTATCACAATGTACTCTTTTCTAAATATTTAAAGATATTAAATAATATTTTGGACTGCCTTCAGTGGTTAACTATATGCCTAATAAAACCAATTACTTTATTGTGATACCTGTCTTTTAAATTTGTACATATTTTTTTCTGACATGAAGATCTTACATTATAAGTTCATAACCAGTTTCTGTAATATATCTCCAAGTGTATTTGAAATCCATTAATTTTATATTTACAAAATAAATCAATGTTATTGTATTATGTTAACTCTAAAAAATCTTGAAACTTCCATGTTAACTGATGGGCAACCTTTTTATTAAACTACTAAACATCAAATTAATAAACACTTGTATGTTTTAATTATATAGTAACTTATTTTTAATAGGAAAATGACAAACTCTCCATACAGGAGTTCCACCCACTGCAAACTATAGTAATTAATGGAAGTAAGAAGGTTTGTATATATAATCCCTATCTAGTACCTACTCATCTATTATTTCCAAACTAATTTCTATCTTATGGTTTTCATCAATGTGAAGCAAAGACACCGAAATATATGAGCTTAGATTGAAAACATCTGTTTTTATTTTGGATTCATAGGTTTATAATTATCAAAAACATTAAAATTATTGCTGGAGGGTTGCATTAGATCCTAAGATCTAAGTGCACTACTCTCAGATACAAAGCTCTTTGCTGATGGAAGCTGCAAGCTAGAAATAAGCCTTGGAATATTGGATGATTAGGCACTAGATAGAGATTTTATGCACACACTTCTTGCATCCATTGATTACTATGGCTTGCACTGGATGGCACTACAGAATGAAAAGTTTGTCACTGCATTAACAACTTGTATAAGCATAGGAAATGATGATCATGTGATATTTAGTGGTTTAATACCATTTCTGCTCACAGAATGATGGTGACTCTAGTTATTAAAGAACTAAAGACACACACACACACACATATATATATATATATATATACTGAAGTGGGTTTAGATAAATATAACTATATAGCAAATGAGCTTGGAATGAAACATTTGTTATCATTCTGATATGTAACTTTATAGTTAATTAAAAGGTAAATGGTGACTGCTAGGAAGTTGGATTAGATCCTAAGATCTAAATGCAGAGTTCTCAGATCCAAGGCTTCTCATTGATGAAAATCACAGGCTAGTAACTAATCTGGGGATATTGGATGAGGAGACCCTAGATAAATTTTATGCATAACCCATCTTGTATCCATTGATTGCTATGGTTTGCACTGAATGGCACTGCTATATGGAGAATTTATCACTGTTTTAACAGCTTGTTAAGAACAAAGTGTTATGATATTATAAAACTTAAGAACTGTTTACATATTCTTTTAATATTACTAGAATCCCCAAAACATCTACATTGTCCACAATACATTCAATAACCTCTGCACAAAAGAATGTATTTTTATGACCTCTTCACATCCATAATATTAATAAATTTTCAAAAATGGATTTTCTACTTAAATAAATTTTGATATTGTCTTACTATTAAGGTAAAAAAGGAATTGTATTTTAATAAAATAATACTGTTAATAGTTATTCCATAGTAGAATAAGAATAGGATCTTAGTGATCATAATTTGTAATATTAATTTATATATTTCTTTTTAAATGGCACTTTGTGTCATGTTAACATTTGATCATGATTGCACTAGTTTGCCATTTCCTATTATCTTAATATTCTCGAATTTAATATTTAGAACTCTATGATAAATATATATAAATGTAAATTTAATTTTTTCATTATTAAAATTCTTTTTTGTTCAGTACTTATTTTTGCTTGAAACTTAACTAATTTAATCTTTTAAAATCTAGAATTGGTTTTCATCTATAATTTGATGTTTTTTTTATCTAATTATTTAATAAAAATTTAATTAAGAATTGATTTATTATTGAAAGTTAAATGGCTCACTTATTCCTTTTTTTTATTTTATAAATTAATTATTATTAAATTATATTTTTATAGTTTTATTATTAAAAAAACATTTTTACATAATTCTAAAATTTAATGGAAATGTTATGTATACATGTACAATATGTTGATATTGTGTTTTTGATTCATTGATTTTTTCTTATTAATAATTTTGATTGATTTATAGAGATTAATAATAATGGTAAAAATTAACTGAACAGAAAGTATTAATATGCAATGCGATATTAATTAAAATAAACTTTAAAGATGATTTATTGAATAATATTGCTTTAAAAAATTACTAGCTAAAAAAAAAAAATGCAAATTTATTGCTTATCATGCTATAGTAATTTTTTTTTCTGCCTAAACATTTAATCAAAGTGAAATTATTTCATGCAACTTATTTTCTCCAATGTAATTTTTTTCATCAAGTAAAAATTCATTACTTTTTGGATTAAGTATTAAAAATATATAATAAATATATTTGTTACAAGTATTTTAACAAATTAAATAAACTTGTAAAAAATTTTATTGTAAGAATACATAAAAAACATTTATAGATGATTTATAAAACAAATATGCTAGTAAAATCCATTATTATTAAAAAATAATAAAGATAAAATAGTTTGTTGAAAGAATTATAAAAATCAACAGATAAACCTTATTTTTTTCCCTTAATTTTTATTTAATCTCATGGAATATTTACTCAATTTTATAAATTAAATCATTATTAATTTAAGATTATTTTTGATTAATACAACAGATACTTACATTAACTACTTTTAGGGTTTAATGTGTAAAAAAAATAAAAGTGTAAGATTTTGATCCACTTTTGTGTGTGTGTGTGTGTGTGTGTGTGTGTAGTGTCCATGCAAGATTTTCATTGGTGCTTTAATTATTATGTGTGACATTAAATAAGGCATTGATTGCAATAACTTGATGGTAAAAAATTTAATTTAAAAAAGCTTTTGAATAATTTTTCAGATTAAAATTTAAAATATTTTTATTTAAATTCTAATGAGAATATCTAGATGCCAGTAAGTATTTGTGATCTAAAAAAAGAACAATACATGTTTTATGAAGAGAGAAAATATACTTCTGTGTTTGCACAACTTAAACTTTTGTTGACATTATAAAAACAAAAAAATAAACTTACACTTGATTTTGTTTTAATTTATTCATTGTAAAATTATTAAAATGTGTTTCTTAAGAAGTATTTAATGTTTACATTTATTATTTGAATATATTTTCTATCATTAATAAGTTTATTATTATTATAATTTGTTTTATTATTTGTTGCTTTTGTAATTAAAAATTGATATTTAATAATTGAAAAAATCCTTTCATTATTTGAACAAAATTTAACAAAATTTGTTTTAAAAATAGATTCAGTGCCAAATATTTTTTGTTAAATTTATTTTTTTAGTTGAAGATCATGATGAAGTCTGTAGATTCATTATTTATTTTTCTTTATTTTCTTATTTAAAATGTTAAGATTTTATTTTTCAGATTACTTTGATTACTTAAATTTATCTTGTAAGCAAATTAAAAAAATTATAAAGATAAAATAGAGAATTTTTTTTAAAAAAATGCAGCAAAAAATATGGGGAAATGAGCAAATAGAGCTATAAGTTTGTTCAAAATATCATTTAAAAGATTGATAAACACATTGTTACTAGATTTAAAACAAATGTCATTTTATTGCAGCCTGTGCATTAAAATAAATTATCTTTTTTTGCACATCTCTTTTGTGAGTAATAACAATTGTTATAGTTTTTTATAGATTTTAGAAAGGTATTTTCTTTTTATATTTTATTCCAAATAAACATTTTGAACTCTGGTTTTAAATAAGCCATTGATAGTAAGAAATATGAGCAAGTAGATATTTGAATATTGTTCCTCAATTTTTATTCAAGGCACAAGTAATAAGATTGAAATTTTTATTTTGTAATTTTTTCTTGAGATAATCTAATTCATTGATTCTCAGAGTGGGAGTTGCATGCCACACTAAATATTAAAACATATGGGTGTGGGCTGTTGATAATTATTGCTTCTACCTGGAAAACCAGCTGGGAGGGTACAGGATCAATTTTCAGCACTTTTTCTGCTCTGATGAACTGATGGATTGTTTTAGGGCAGTGCATATCTGTGCTCATCATATTTGTTATCGAGCGTACTTTGTAAACCTGGTCAATAGTTGTTTTACTTTGTAACATTGAACACTTTGTAATCCTCCATGGATAAGTGTACCCAATAATTTTTTGTAATCTTTTAACTAATAAAGGTTACTTTTGAAAGATAAAAGTATTTTATGTTTATTGGCTTAAAAGGATAATATTATGACAATATGTACTTAGTAGTTTCAGATGGTGATCTACTATGCATAAAGCCCATTCTAGATATATATTATTGGTTACTGTTCTCTCCTAATGCAATAAAAATCAGAATTTAATGCAAAGATGACAATGTTTATTATTCTTTGCATTAAAAATTCATATGTCAGTCATTCATAATGGTGGCTCAACCAAAATATATCAATTTTAAATGCATTGTTGCCCATTTGTTGTTTGTATGATATCAGCAATTGTTTGCAGTCACAAATAAAAAGTAAGTACTTTTTAATTAAATAACTAGCTTGTTATGTACATAATGTTTGCCATAATAAAAAACAATGATTAATAAGAATTTTGACAAAAACACAAGTCACTGAAAAGGAAGCACAAAAAGAAGAAAAAGCAACTGACAAAACTAAAAAAGAAAAAAAAAGATGATGAAAGTGTTTTAATAATGTCATATTTTGTAAAGAGATATATGGCTTTCATAACCGTGTGTTGTATAAGTTATAAAGCTAGGTCTTGTAACTCCAGAAAAAAATAGAAAAGATAATATGCTTAAATAGATAGATATTGCAAGCTTAAAAGAAATAAAAAAAGATTGCTGAAAGATAAAGGAAGCTTAAATATGGATAGATATTGTAAGTTTAAAAGCAATAACAAAAGATTGTTGAAAGATAAAATGAAATGTGAATTATTAATGTTGAAAGGCTTAATGGATTTAAATATAGAAAGAACTGTTATTGTTTAGATTGGAACATTAAGCTATTAAAACTAATCAAACAAAGGAATAAATATTTGAATGACTAATTGCAGATGAAAAGAATGTGCATGTATGCAATTAAATGCCTGATGATAATCGGTGAAAGGGCACATTATCCTCATCTATATTGCTGTTATTCTATTGCAAACATTAACCTAATAGATATTGCTGTTACCTTATTGTAGTAATTAATAATAATAATGGATATTAAATTGTGAAAAACGTAGAGATAGTGTGTGCTGAAAAAAGTAAGGTGTCTTTTCAGCTTTTACTTACTCATCATGTAATGATGCTGTTGTTGTTGTTTTGTGGGACATCATGAGAAAAGAACTCAGAGAAAATCTGTGGGAAAAGTGTACTGACTTTTCTGCCATGATGGACATCTTCTCAGAGTCTGAGCCTCTGTAGATTAAAACAGCCAGATAGGAAACTTAAACAAACTGCACCAGACTTACTTTATTTGTGTATGCCTGATAAGGCTGCATTAGAATTGTGCAGCAAAGAACTGTGAGTAGAGATCTTTTAATTATTCATTAAGGTCTGCCACTAGTAGAGTGGAGGTGTTAGCTTGGTATTTTGGGAATATTAGCATTCATTGAAGTAGAACTTAAAATCAAAGACTAAATTGATTACGTCCATAAAAGTTGTGTTGGAGGGCTGAGATATGTGTACAGAATTATTTGTTAATCTGTTTGGTCAGTGTTTCCTATAAATCACTGTAAACTAAACATAAGGGAGACCAGAAGAATAAAGTTACCACAGTAGGATATAAGCTGCAAATCTGGAACTGCAGTGATTTGGTCAACAATGTGTATATAATGTGTTATGTATATAATTGCAAATAAATATCGTTTAATTTTTATTTAACGATGTTTTTAGTCAATAAGTTTTGTTAATTGTTGACATTCAGCATTGGAATTAAATACACAACAAATAAGTTTTCAATCAAATTGAGCTAAGTACTAAGAAAATACGATCTTCACTATTTTAAAAATTGGATTTATTTGCTGTGAAATTATTGCAAATAAAATCATGCAACTAAACAAATTATTCTGATATTTTGAAACAAAAAAATAAGCCACTTCACTTTTTTGAAAATATACTGAAAGAACTAAATGTTTTTTTTTAAATGCTTTCTTATTTTGGTAGTATTAATAGAAATGCTATGCATACATCTTGTAAGTTTGAGAATTGCACACCTAGTAAGCTCACACAATTTATTACTTATTAGTACTTCCAGCATAAAAGATGCAGATAGAATTGTGTTTGGTAAAAAATGCATAAAACAAATTAAATCAATTCACTTTCCAATAATACAGTTGCATAAAGTATTGTTGAAATGTCTGAATGGATAAATCAGCTTATCAGAACAATTAAATCAAGTAATTTGTTTTTCTCTACAATTGGATGAATCAACAGTTGTATAAGTTTTGCCCCAGTTGATTGTTTTTATTTGTTTTATATGGGACAATGAGCTGCATATGTTAAATTTAATTAATTAATTAATTTTTTGAAAGTATAATTTTCAGCATTTCTCAAGGTTGTATAATTATAAAAAACAAGTATATTTATTTAATAATACATCTTTATTGCATATATTACATCTCTTGTGTAAAAGCATTATTATATGTCTGTGAATGAAAATTTTTTCTATTAAACTAGATTTTATTAATTTAATTTTTGTCTACTATTAAATTACTTTTATTCACTGGACAATATGTTTTTCATGGTTTATGCAAGTTTATTCCATATTTATGTATTAAGACCTTTATAAAAGTTGTGGCTTTTTCTTTATTGAAATTTATTTTCCAGTTGAGGTAATCCTCCTAATTTATACAGTCATAGGAGCATATGGAGATGCTGATGAAGCAATGGTATAGCATAAAGAAGTGCTATCATTATAGTTTAATTCCGAGATTTAGTTATAGTTATATATTTGGATTTTAACGAAACTGGGATATACTAATTAATCTTATTCAAACTTAATTTAAGTAAATTTTTGTGCTTAATAATAATATACAACCGAGTTGATTATTTCTATAAATGAAATATTTAGAAATGCTAAATGATAGGTTATAGAAAAACTCACTTTTAAACCTATGACGATAAATGCATTATTTAAAAAACTGTTTCATATAAGTAAAATTGAAAATACTAAATAAAATAATAAATATTGTTTTGAATATATAATATTTATTATTTATTTATTTGTTGTTATTAATATAATTAAAATTTTAAATGTTTTAATTAATCAATTTGCCTTTTATTTTAGTTAAGGTTATATCACTTACAATTATGCACACTGGTCACCCTAAAGATGAACATGTTGACATGGTATACTTTATTTTATTTATAAATCTTGAGAATAATATTTCTTAAATTTACTCATTTATTACACTTTGTGGAGTTTTACTGAAACAATTTAAGGAGGAAAAACATGATTATTTAGTCATGATATTTATTAAACTTGTCATTATAAATATACACACAAATATGAAGATTAGATATTGTTCTAAATATTAGACACATTTAAATACTTAACTTAATTTTAGCGTGGCAAAATCAAATCCATTAATTGCTGATACCTGAGATATTTAGTTTATTTTAAAATATCAATAATTATGCGCTTATAACACTCATTAAAGAAGTTATATATATTATTAAATTTATTTAAAGTGTAGTGCTTTCAAAGCTCTATGGCTTCATAATCATAGCTGTGTAGTTAAAATGTAGTTAGATGCAGTAAAATGTTCCTTTGTCATCGAAACTACATTAATGTCTAAATACACTCAAACTTATGAATACTCTACTGCCCTGAGTCTCATTATCACAACCCAATGTACTGTTGTTTATTTATTTAGCAACCCAAAGTATATATAATTTCAATCTCTGTGGTCAAGTTGCAATCTTGAGTGTCTATATAAGTATATTAGTCCATTAATAAAAGTGGGATTTAAAGATGGAATTCTACCCTTATTGTTAAAAGGTTTGTCTTGACAACAGTTTGAAATTGTTGATTGTTATTTAGGCTTGAACATTATTATACTTATTATTTTAGTAATACTTTGGGTGCAATTTGAAATTTATAATTGCAGTTTGTAATGTTATTATTATTCTGCATTCAGAATAGATTAAAGAGGTTTATTTAAACTTCTTTGTATCAATAATTTCAATCTCTGTGGTCAAGTTGCAATCTTTAGAGTCTATATTAGACCATTAATAAAGATGGAATTCCAAACTTTATTATTAAAATGAGGTTGCCTTGACAACAGTTTGAAATTGGGATTGTCTAAATGTTGACTGGTTTTTAATGATTTATATACATACATCACAAAATGTTTTTGCACATTAAGTATAGTATATAATTCTATAATTAAAACACTTCTTTTCTTTTCAAAAACTTTATTTGTTGTATGTATATCTATATCCACTTGTTCCAACGTTTCAACTATTTTTACTCTATAGTTGAAATAGAACAAGTGGATATAGATATATATATATATACAACAAGTAAAGTTTTTGAAAAGAAAAGAAGTGTTTTAATTATAGAATTATATGGCTATATGTAATGTATATTTTGAAAAGAAAAAAAGGATTGAGTCGTGATTAGAAACAGAAGTAAATGGATTTGTAAATATAGTATACACAACTGTAATATTGAAAGTTATAAAATATGACTAACTTTTATTTTAAGCATGGATGTATTTCTATGTTTATTGTAAAGCAGTTGAAAGATAAAACTAATATAAAGAATAACACAGCCAAAAGAACCATGATACATAATCATTAAGAGGAAGAATGGAAAAGAAGAAAGATTAATAGTAATTCAAAGAAAACTGGGATATTTAATAAAACTAATAATGGTGACAATCTGAACAGATTACCATTACTCCAGCCTAATTCAAATATAGAAATTCAAGCACGATAAAGAGCATTCTCTAGTTATTCATAGACTGAAAGATTTACCTGAAGATCCATGCAATATTAAACAACATCATGGGTAAAATGCAGATCAAAAGGATATGAAAGGCACTTGTAATGTTCAACTTCTTGAGACCTTTTTCAAAAGCAAATTATTAAAGACACATTTATTTCTTATACTTAATAGATTAATGCAAACAAGACATTTTTTTTTATATAGCGCAATGTTTTTTTTATAATCTATAATATTAATAGGCCAATAAGCTGATACACATGCACTTTGCAGATGTCACTATATAAATGAATACTCCCACTTTTTCAAACCCAAGATAAAGTCTTTAAGAAAATGTAAAATGAATCCACCTATATTTTCGACCCAACCGTATATGTATGGGCAAATCTGAAGTGTTTAAAATGAACAGTGTGAAGTTATTAATTGATCACTTTAAATTACTTTTTTACATCGTAAATGAATGACGCCAATGAAATTTCTAGAATTTACGATACGTCATTCTTATAATTAAACATATGTAAACAAGACTATTTTTTTTATATAGCGCGATGTTTTTTTTTTATAATCTATAATATTAATAAGCCAATAAGACTTTATCTTGGGTTTGAAAAAGTGGGAGTATTCATTTATATAGTGACATCTGCAAAGCGCATGTGTATCAGCTTATTGGCTTATCAATATTATAGATTATAAAAAAAACATTGCGCTATATAAAAAAAATAAATGTCTTGTTTACATATGTTTAATTATAAGAATGACGTATCTTAAATTCTAGAAATTTCATTGGCATCATTCATTTATGATGTAAAAAAGTAATTTAAAGTGATCAATTAATAACTTCATGCTCTTCATTTCAAACACTTCAGATTTGCCCATACATATATGGTTGGGTCGAAAATATAGGTGGATTCATTCTACATTTTCTTAAAGGCTTTATCTTGGGTTTGAAAAAGTGGGAGTATTCATTTATATAGTGACATCTACAAAGTACATGTGTATCAGCTTATTGGCTTATTAATATTATAGATTAATAGATTAATGAAAAATATATAAATAGATATATATTTTATTTTTATTTAGCTGGGAAGAAATGAGAAGAATGATTTTTCTCGTTTTTTGTCTTAGAATAGCCTTATTAAACTTATTAAAGGCACACTTATGTGATGATAATATGATAAACTCCAAACATTTTAAATAAGAATATGAATCTTTAGTCTTTGTTAAGAATAGTTGTAAAAGAAAGAAAAGTGTTTAAATAATAATAAATAAAATAAATAGTCTTTTTTCTTGTTTTCTGTAGTTTTACTTATCTATTAGTAAAATTTTTAATTTTTTTTTAAAATAATAAAATAGATAAATAAATAAAATTTTAAATAAAAGAATTAGGTTTTTTTTTTGTTTATTTTTCTAAAGACAAAGCAATGTTGGTCAAATAAAAGTGTAATTTAAGGATTACACTGTTTTCATGTAATTAAGAGAAAATAAAATTAAATACAGAGAAATTCAATAATTATGATTAGAATTTTTTAAAATTAAAGAAAAAAGGAAAATAATTAAAATAGACTTAACTGGTCAGGGTGTAATGCTGTCTTGACTGAGATAATGTGTGACTGGATGGAAAGAATATGGTAAATATAAGATAGGTTGTAGGTTAAAACAATAGACAGTGTCTTGTAAACAGTTATTATTGATCTAGTAGTGGAGAGAAGAAATGAAAAACTTGGTGAAAAGTCAATTTTAGTATGAAGTAAGACTAACCTCACTACTAGTTTATAAAAATTATTTTTGAAATGGATTTGAAGAAAACCATGGCCCAAGTTTGAACTAAAAGGCTGAGAATTACCTAACCTCACTACATAGCTTGTTCAGTAAGAAGAAAATGTACAAGGAGAGTACCCCTAAGAGAAATTTGCAACATGCTTTATATTTCATCCAAAAGCATGACTATCTCAATCTGTATTAGCTCTTACCTTCAAATTATTGGAAAATGGATAAATTCAGCAAATACTAACCTGAGTATTATTATATTGTGAAATAGATAAATGTAACTGTGTTTACATACATCTGAGATGTGTGTTAATGGAGAATTTATCATAATGGATATTTGAACGTATAAAAAGAAAAATTAATAGAACTTCTAAAAAAAATAACTATTTAAATTCAACATTTGATGTTTACAAGAAGAAAAATCAACATGAAAAAAAACTGAAAGTTATAATTACAAAAGTACTCAAAATAATGAAACCATGGTAATATAAGATATTGTAATGTGCACATTTACATTTTCAAATAATTTTTAATATAAATAATAATTTTTAGTATAAGTAATAATAAATAATCTTGATTTTTTTTTTTGTTGAAGCATGTTTTTTTTTTGTTTCACTTTATATAGGTCATTCTCATTTTCGTAAGAAAAGAGATAGTTTAAAATTATTTTATCTCATTATGAAATATTATTTTTCAATTGTAATAATTAAAAGAGGAAATCTATTTAAAGTAAAGGTAATTTATTTAATTAGTAAGAGACAAAAACAAGTTAATATTAATTGCTATATGAAATTATATATTTGTTGATAAAAATATATTTGGCTTGGAATTATATTGTCATATTTTTTCTGAGTCTATTAATTTATTAATTAATTTTATTAAATAATAATTTAAAAACAATGATGTTTTTATTCCTATAGCTATCTTCTATATGAATTGGCAATGTGTGTGACTTGATGTAATTTTAGTATAGTTTTTGAGGAAATTTGAAAATTATTCCAGTAAGACTAAATTAAAATAGATTAAGCATGAACACATATTTTCTCTTGTTTAGTTTCATACCCTAGGGTTCTTGTGATCTTGAATTAGATCTAGAACAATAACAGTTAATTTATATTTATATGCAAGGGTATTAATAATGTTTCTGTTTGATATTCAAATAATGAATGGTGCAAAGGTCAAGATTAGCTTTAAGGTCCATTCATTGCATTTATTATTCATAGAGATTCAAGATTACTTTATAGTTGATCTGTATCCTCATAGTACTATATGGCCAGAGTATTAATAAAGATCAATATGTATTAGACTCCCAGCATTTTTTTTTATTAAGATTAATAGACTATCACTTAAGGATGTGCATGAAGATGATTGTTTTATATTATGTTCTAAATCTGACATTGGCTAGATAAGTAGCTTACATTTTGATAAAGAATCTCTTTTAGATCCAATCACTAGGCCTGACTATTGATTATAATTGTATATTAAATGCTGATATTCTCATGCTCACTTAATGTTTATTTCTTTCATGTTAATTCATTGATTGTAAATATTCAGTGGGGATGATGTTTTTCCATCTTTGTTTGGTTTTGCACACAAAAATAAAAAATAGTACTGAAAATTATAAACCATAGAAGAGTAACCTTTATTTTAAGCTAAGATACATTTTCATTTTCTGCATTGAAGTATTTGAAATTTAATTATATAATTTTATAATATTAGAAATCAGATTTTTTTATAAATAAGATTCATGCAAATGATTTTTTAAAAATAAATTTAGAATGCAAATATTTTGGAACATGAAATTCCAAGATCTTGTATTCTGCATAAATGAAATGCAATTTGCATATTTCTTCAGAACTTTGTGAATTAAAGGTAAAATAATCTTTTTTTTTTTTCAAACTATATCACAAATGTTTATTTGAAGATTTTAAATAACTTGTTAATCAGGTGTACCTAAACATAAATAGTGGTATCCTCATTTTATTCTATTATTTATTAAAATATTATGAAATTATATGTAATTAATGCATATAATCAATAATTCAATTAATTATTAGTAATTAGCAATCACTCATAAAAAATATATTCGTTTTAACTCTAGAAGTAAAAAAAAAAAGATAAAAAGACAATAGTGAACTAGAAAATCATCATATATTATATAATAGCTCTTTAGTCTATTCGAGATTTTGTAATAACTGACTTTTAAATTCTCCTGAAGTATACTTTATCTTCTGAAAGACTTGGATATTTTGATTGAATATAAGTTCCAATTTCAACTATAACATATCAATGAATGAAACAATATTCTACTTTTTAATGACTTTAAGATAATTTTTATAATGCAAACAGAGTTTGCCTTTCTCACACAAACTCAAGTTCACTATAAAATAAAATATCTAATTCAATGAAACCAATATTAATTATATTCAATATATTTAGACTATACTGGCCATTATAATATTTTTGTTAATGAAAAGAATGATTTCCATTTCATTTTTAATGTTTTAAATCCAGTCTCTAAAGACTTTGGTTGAATACTTTAATTAAAAAAACTCAACGATTTGTACATCCATTATCAGAATAAAAAATTTCCAGTAACTTTTGATTTGAATGATTATCATCTTAAAAATGTGAAAGTGAATTTGAATTTTGTTATACAATGCAGATTTAAATGTACTTTTGCTACTATTAACAAGTTAAAAGGAAAAGTATTTCATCATAGTATATAATTTTTGCAATTAAATTAATTGCATGTTAGACTGTTATTCTGCTTAATCTATTGTATGAAGATAAAGAGACAAAAACTTTTTGGATATATCATAAAGGTACTGGAAAAGATTTCATTTAAAGGCTGCTTCAAAATATTCTGATAATACATTATAAGAGCAATCAATATATTTTTCAGCCAACCACATAAAATGATTTTATAATAAATGTATTTATAAATTATATGCACATATTTTAATCAGTATTTGAATAATTATGTGATATATATCTATTCTGTTACATATTAAAAATATTAAATATGCATTTAATACATATTCTGAGTTCAATGAATGTACAGTTTATTTTAAACCAATAAAATGAAAGAATCTTAAAACATCACATGATCACTATCTTCCATGCTTGCTCATAACTGTTGTTAAAATAGGCAAAACTCTCTTCATACAGTAGTGCCATTCTAAGCAACACAGAGTAATCAATGGATGCCAAAAGGCTTGTGCATAAAATACCTATCTAGTGCCTACTCATCCAATATCCCCAAATTAGTTTCTGGCTTATGGCTTTCATCAGTGAGTAGCCTTGGATCTGAGAGCACTGCACCTAGATCTTATGATCCTAAGATCTAGGTGCAGTGCTCTTAGATCCAAGGCTCCTCACTGATGAAGGCCATAAGCCAGAAACTAGTTTGGGGATATTGCTCTTCACTGACAAAGGCCATAAGTCAGAAACTAGTTTGGGGATATTGGATGAATAGGCACTAGATAGGGATTTTATGCACAAGCCTTCTGGCATCCATTGATTACTACTGTATGGAGAGAGTTTTGCCTATTTTAAAATGAAAGAATATTACTTAATAATAATAAAAATTTGTGATAGAGCCATGAATATTAGGAACTATTATATCATCTTCAAATATTTTTCTGAAAGATTCTTCAACATCTTTATAAATCATTTATAAACGCTAAATAATTATTCAATTATTCTTTTACTTTACTGATAAGATTATACAGGAGAAAAGTAAAATAGTCATAAAAAGAAATTATTTCACTAAGATTCAAATCTGTTTTAATGAGTTTTTTTATATCTTATAATTAAATTTTATAAATTAGCTTTTTCAATTAATAATGAATGATAGTAGCTTCTAAAAATGAGTTTAATTATTGTTGATTTAACATTATTATTAAAATATGAAATGAATCAAATTCTTTTATAATTCACGATTAATGAAATATTGCATATCTTTTGAAATGAATCAATTATGTTTTGAAAACAAAAATAATAGCTTAACAACAACAAAAAAATATTGATGTATACACAAATAGCAATTATTTGTGTAGTTTTAATAAAAGAGATATTATTCAGATAATCTCTGAGATTTATGGATTTTCATATCTAAACAAAGAATGTGCTAATTTGTAACATATTGCAGATGGTGTAATATATATATAATTATAGAAAAAAATGTACCCTGTTTTTCTGCAATAAATTCACTTTTATGATAATCTATTATTTAATATTCAAAAATAACTTTAACTCTAGATCTCAACTTCCTTTAGTTCCATAATGCTATGACTATGATACTACTCACTACTGAAAGCACTCAGCTTTATAAATTCAAACCTGTTCTCTTATTAAATGTTTTAACATTTTTTGAATCATTATAATATGCATATACAAATATTTCTTATATATATTAAAAATATTTAAAATGTTATAAAATGTAAAAGAGTATTCCACAAGAGTATAATGTACAATTATACAACTACAATAAATTTCAAAAAAATTACTGCTAAATCAAGCTTTAGATACAGACCATTTTTAACAAAACTAGACTAAAATTTATAATAGCAAACCGAAAATGTCAGCAGCAGCATTTTTAAATATTATCAATCCATTACAAATTTAATCTAGTTATCCAATCTCTAGCCTCTTTTTTTCTCATTACATCAACAATTTTTTTTTATTTTATCCAGCTGACAGAGGCAAAACTCTTCATACAGTGGCACCACTCAGTGCAAGTAAGAGTAATAAATGGATACAGGAAGGTTTGTGCATAAAATCCCTAGCTAGTGTCTACTCATCCAATTTCCCCAAATTAATTTCTAGCTTGTGGCTTTCATCAGTGAGAAGCCTTGGATCTGAGAGCATTGCACATAAGATCTTAGGATCCAATGCAACCCTCCAGAAACCACCTTTTACTTAATTCGCTAATAACTGAAACCCACAGGCTTATTATATACCTGTGTCTATATATGTAATATATACCCGTGTCTATATATGTAATATATAGGGTATATGAGCACAGACTTTCACATGACCCACCATTCTCCATACTATCTCATAACACTGATACACTTGAACACCTATATGTTGAAAAGATAAATAATCACCAATATACGTATTTCATGCTAAACCAGTAATCATCAGTTGGTCCAGATTACCATCTCTACACATATATGCTATAAGTGCTCAGATATATATATATTAAGATAGCCAAACCTCGCACTTTATGGACAGGCTTCGATCTACTCCACACTCCAACTCTTCAACCATCCATCCAATTGAACATCTGATGGTGGAATGCTCCAAGGCCACCCTAAGACTGAGATTCTTGTCACACCCATTTTGACCTGTCAATCTGACCCCTCATGCAAAGGACATAGTCCATTTAATACATATACAAGGGATGGGCAGACATTTCTACTTATGTAATAACTGAAACATACAGTCTTATTATATACCTTTGACTATATATGTAATATAGAGTATATGAGCACAGACTTTCACATGACCCACCACTCTCCACACTATCTCATACACCCTATATACTACATATATAGACACAGTTATATAATAAGCCTGTGTGTTTAAGTTATTACATAAGTAGAAATGTCTGCCCATCCCTTGTATATGTATTAAATGGATTATGTCCTTTACATGAGGGGTCTATTGACCTTAGTTCAACATGGGTGTGACAAGAATCTCAGCCTTAGGGTGGCCTTGGAGCATTCCATTATCAGATTTTCAATTGGATGGATGGTTAAAGAGTTGGAGTAGATTGAAACCTGTCCATTAAAGTGTGAGGTTTGGCTATCTTAATACATATCTGAACACTTATAGCATATATGTGTAGAGATGGTAATCTGGACCAACTGATGATTGCTGGTTTAGCATGAAATACATATATTGGTGATTATTTATCTTTATCAAAATATAGGTGTTCAAGTGTATCAGTGTTATGAGATAGTATGGAGAGTGGTGGGTCATGTGAAAGTCTGTGCTCATATATCCTATATATTACATATATAGACACAGGTACATAATAAGCCCATGTGTTTCAGTTATTACATAAGTAGAGATGTCTGCCCATCCCTTGTATATGTATTAAATGGATTATGTCCTGTACATGAGGGTCAGAATGACCTTAGGCCAACATGGGTGTGACAAGAATCTTGGCCTTAGGGTGGCCTTGGAGCATTCCACCATCAGATTTTCAATTGGGTGGATGGTTGAAGAGTTGGAGTAGATTGAAGCCTGTCCATTAAAGCATGAGGTTTGGCTATCTTAATATATATATATATCTGAGCACTTATAGCATATATGTGTAGAGATGGTAATCTGGACCAACTGATGATTGCTGGTTTAGCATGAAATACACATATTGGTGATTATTTATCTTTTCAACATATATGTGTTCAAGTGTATGAATGTTATGAGATAGTGTGGAGAGTGGTGGGTCATATGGAAGTCTGTGCTCATATACCCTATATATTAATTAGCTAACTATAAAGCCTTGAATCTAAAATAAAATCTCAATAATGTTTCCAATTCAAGTTCATTAGCTTATATAGTCATATAAATCTGAACTCAGTTCAGCATCCAGCCTTTGTTTCTTTAATAACCACAGACACTATAAACATATGCACAAACTTTCCTGCATTCATTGATTACTTGGATTGCACTGAATGGCACTACTGTATGGAGTATTTTGCTTCTGTGTAAACAGCTTGCACAAACATAAAAAATTGTGATCATGTGATGTTTAGTGATTTAATACCAATCCTTAAAAAAGGATTATGGTGACTATGGAAATTAAAGAACCAAAGACATTGAGTTAGGATCTATATGACCATACAAGCTAATGAGCTTGAATTCAAAACATTACTGTGTTTTCATTTTGGACTCAAAGTTTTATACTTAGCTAATAAGGTAAAAGATGGCTTCTGGAGGATTGTATTAAATCCTAAAATATAAGTGCATTGTTTTCAAATCCAAGACTCCTCACTTATGAAAGCCACAAGCTAGAAACTAGTCTGAGGATTGGATGAGTAGGTACTAGATAGGGATATTATGAGCAAACCTCTCTGCATTCATTGATTACTCTGGCTTGCACCGAGTCATACTACTGTATGGAGTTTTCCCTATGTGTATGCATATAGAATGGTGATTGTGTGATGTTTAGTGGTTTCATCCATTTCACATATGATCTCTTTCTACGTCTTTTATAATTCTTTGGAATCCAGTTTAATGCTTCAAATATTCATCTATTATTACCTTCTCTAACAATATGACCATCTCAATTCCATTTCAGTTTCTTAATTCTTTAAATGATGTAAGTAATACCTGCTTATTTTCACACCTATGTATTTTATTTTCCATTCTTTCTTGTTACTCCAATCATATATTTCTGTATAGTTAATTGAGTGACTCTAAGGGCTTATATTGCTCTTTTATTGTGTCCAAGATTAGATCCATAAATATGAACTGGTAAAATGCATTTCAGATTTTTCCCCCAAATACATGAGCATACTTCTATTTAATACTAAATTACTTTTACCAAAATGTTTCAAAGTGAATTAATAATTTGACCAAGTATTTATACTTGTTAACTTCTAATTCATCATTATCAATCATTATTTCCTTTTTCTAAAAAAAATCCATAGAACATTACTTTAATGTATTTAGCATTTATTTTTAACTCTTTCTAACTTTAATTTGATAATTCTTGCAATATTTTCTGAAGCCCTGAAAAATTATTTGCAAAAACAACCACATCATCTGCAAAATCTAGGTGACTTACATAATTCCGTTACTTTTATTTTCTTAGCTTTACATTTTAATCCATCAAATATTTTTCTGTAAAGCTGATGTATTTTTTTGAGATATGGGATCACTTTGCTAGCCACCTTTCTGAATATTAATCTTCTTAGTATTGCAATATTAACTAATCCTTGCTAATGCATTTCAAAAAATGTTTCAGAATATGACAATATCTTGATTTTATATGTTAATGATCTGATGCTTTAATTACTAGAGAAATGATTGTTGAATCAAATGCTTTTCATAATCTAAAAATCCAAAGTGTAATGGCAACACATACTCTATAGTTCTTTTTATATAATCTCTCAATAGTTGGATGCAATCCATTGTGCTAATTATTTTAATAAAAATTTTATGTAGAATGAATAAAAAACTGATTGGTCTGTTATTTGTAATATCTTTATCATCTGTTAAATATCAATATTATTATTGCCTTCTTCCAATCATCTATATTGCACCATTTTGCATTAGATTTTAATAGGTATTATTATATAAAAAATTGTCATATTATATGTTAATAAATGTTTAAAGTTGTCAAGTAATGTTTACCTTAAATTTTGAAGTTATTATAGACACACCCAAATACAAAGTAATAATTTGTGATCTATTTTCTAATTTTTTTTGTAAAATAAAATAAGTAAATTCACAGTATTAAAATTTACATCCTATTATAAAATGATTCACAAATTATTATGTTTAATACAAGTTACAATATTGTTTTGTCTATTTGGATATCTTAAAACCAATAGGTTTAAATAAATAAGTTATATTCTATGTGTATGATTCTATATACATGTATATGTATTTAAATTATTGTGTATATTTTTTTAAATTCACATATAATTTTAGAAAGTGTTATTAAAATATAAAATGTAATGATGTTTTTTTAAAACAAACAAATGTATTTTATTTTAAAGAAATT
This sequence comes from Epiperipatus broadwayi, assembly GCA_028023455.1. Lineage (NCBI taxonomy): Eukaryota > Metazoa > Onychophora > Udeonychophora > Euonychophora > Peripatidae > Epiperipatus > Epiperipatus broadwayi. Next base: position 12,960,897 of record JAQFVV010000012.1, read on the forward strand.
AAAAAGTAGTTTATTGGGTTAATTTAAAATATTTCTTTTAAAATATAAAACAAGGACATATTGTTAGAGACACTGTCTGTTTGTAAAAAAAAATAGAACTCGAGTAAAGTGGAATGATAATTATCTTTTAAGTAAATGGTGTAAATTTTGAGTTTATCATTAATAACAGTATGTATATGAATGACCTAAAATTTATGTTAATCAACAAAGGACATAAATTGCCATGATTTAACTTCAGAAACACTCGTACTTACTTGTCTTTAAATATATAATGAAAATAAAAACACTTCACTTAATACTGCATTTTTGCAATAAATATATTTAAAAAAAAAAAGATATTTATACATTATAAAAATGTTTTTAAATAAAGCAATAATACGAATAGCTAAACAAGAAATTTCACATTTAGTTCAATAAAACAGATGTAATCTTCTGTGAGGTTCTTAAAATAACAACTAAAACAATTTATTTAAGAGCATCCCAGAAGAAAATTTTTAAAAATGCTTATTTGATGCCATGTCAATTAAACATATAAATATATATCCACATGTGTACCAAATTCTATTTACCAAGGATAATAATAACTTACAAATGGAATAATTATAAGTTTTAAAAGTATGCTGGAAAAGTTTAACATACTATGTGAATTAATATATTATGCATGTATGAACCAACAAGGAAATAAGTAAGTTTGCTAAAGATCATAACTTTAAATAAAATAATTATGACTTTGAAATAATCATTTATTATTTAAAAAGGATAAATAATACTTGTTGCTCAGCATAAACGATAATGCTGACCTTGTCATAAATTATTAAGTATTATTTTTAATATAAACTACAGTTACTTTTTAAAGAAACAAACTTTTAGGAATTATTATATTTTAAATATTAATTCATGAATTTTTTGTGTGTGAACTTAATAAAAGTAATTTAAACACTGGAGAACTCTTTATGTATAAACATTGATTACTGTTCATGCATATTATATTTTATTTATGTAATTATTATTTGATTTCATATTGCTTTGATATTAAAGTCATTTAATGTATAAATGTGTGAATGGATATATAAATGTATAATTAACCAAAAATAAATATTATAATTACTTCTAAATTTATATTTAAATAATCATTATAGATTTTATTTAATAATGTTCTAACACCATTTTACAGTTCAAACAGATATAATATTTTATAAAATATTGATTTAAATTATTAAAACATATTAATTAATTCTGTAAAAACAATTATTGTTATTTATTAAATTGTAGATAATGGTCTTATTTAAATTAGTAAATATATAATATAGTAATCATAACTTAAGAGTCTCATAGTAAAAATAAACTTATATAATTAAATTAACAAAATAATATAAATTTTATTACTATACTAGAATTTAGCAATTATTAAAAGTGAATCTAATGTTTTATGAAGATCAATTGGTATCATTTTAACAAAACAGTTATTCAATAAATTATTTGTTAAAATTTTATATACTCATCAAGCTTAAATAATTGTATTTATTTTTTGATACTAATATAAATTTTAATACATTGTAATAAAATAGTTATTTATGAATGAATAACAATATAAACTATTAATTAGTATATCTTATAATTTTCAAATACATTATTTTATATTGCGTGTACAACATTGGCATCCAGCCAAGTTGATATTGATTTAATATATAAAATATTATAAATGAATTTTAACTTCATTCAATATAGATTTTGAATTACTTCATTAATAACCATTTCTCATTTTATTCCATTACAGATTTGGTTTATTCAATTTATGTAGTTCCATTAATTTTAGATAGCCTATTTATATTATTATAGATGTAATATTGTATAATTTATACTATTTTTGATTTTAGCTTTGGTTAATTCCTAGGGCATATAAAGTAAATGTTCTTATTAGATGAATTTATTTCATTACAGATTTTAGAGTTCTTGCACATTGATACTTTATTACAATAACTAGATCAATTAAACCTTTTCTAATTTTATATTGTTACAGATCTAGCTTGCTCAGAGACTTGAAGCATTAACTAGAGGAATTCTCATGTTCTAATTGTTATACCATTAGCTTTGACATCCAAAATTTGGGCACATTATAGTCTCTCTTTTCTCTCTTGTACATTTTTATACAATTTCAGATTTGGTGCAACCAAGTGGTCTCAATTCTAAATCATTTTCTTGAAATTATTATTGATATTATGTATGTATTTTGAGTATAAAAAAATAAAACATTAATTATCCTAGATACATCCTTGATGGTTTTAAACAATACATATCAATAATTTGATTAAATAAAAATAAGCTGTCTTTAAATAATGTTTATATATATATATAAACATTTTTAAACAATACATATCAATTATTTGATTAAATAAAAATAAGCCAAGTATTTAAATAAAGTTTATATATATAAAGTTTTTGGCATAAATTTTATAATTTACTATAAATAGAATATAAAATGTTTGGCATCTGATAAGGCTATAGAAGTAGTTGTATATATATATTTTTAGAATGCTTAAGAATAATATTTAACTCAAAGGTTTTCAATTGATGAAGTTTATTTAAAACGTAAATGTTAATAAAATGTTATTTAATCATATAAATATTTGCCCATATATAAGCATTTGGGTTGGATAGAATAAGTGGATTCATTTTATTCTTTCCTAAATAGTATATCTTGTGTTGGGAGTCAAAGTATTCATTTATTATTAACACTCGTAAAAAGCGCATGCACAATAGCTTGACAGGCTGATCTTTAATGTATTACAATTTATAAACATGCATTATATAAAATAAATGCTTATTTAAATATTTTTTATATTATTAGTAATAGTGTGAGTCAATAATTTTTATCACTATATATTTATATAATATTAATTGTAATTATGAAGGTTCCTAACTTAGAAGTAGTTCACGTTTTGAAAATAATTCTCAATCAGTTTGAATGCTTAAGTAAAAAACAAATTGAAGACTCTAATAAACATTTTGAAAGATTAAATAAAAGATTTGAAGAACAAAAAGTAGATTCTGATAACAAAATTTAAAGAATTAAAGGATAAACTTAATAGTAAATTCAATCTCTTTAATGTGAGATTCAATGATTTAAATATTACATTAAGACAATCTGATGATAAATGTGACTCGAGATTTGAAGAATTGAAAACCAAATCAAAGAAACTTGAAAATAAATAGCTCAGGAAAAATTTAAAAAAGTTTCAAAGATTTTGATAGTAAGATTACTGCTACTCAAAATGATAGGAAAGGGGTCATAAACAATGTTACTAAGTTAGATGCAAAGGATGATTTTAAAATTAAGGTATAAATCAAGGTAAACTATATTCAGACAGAAGTTGATGACCTTAAAATCAAATACAGAGCACCACATGTTAGTAAAAAAAGTAGGATAAATCTGAAAGTAAAATAAAAAATGTACAAAAGGAATTTAAAGATGCCCAATGTAGAATAAAGAACATGAAAAATCAAGTAAAGAGTATATGAAACAAAAAAAAGTAGAAAGTATTAGTAAGAGATATAAAGAGGTTATTTATAATAAATTTGAAAATAATAATGAAGCAATTATTCAAAAAATGCAAAAATGTTTAAAGATGTAGAAAAGACTCTTAGCAATGAAATTTTAGATATTGAACAGACATAAATTAGCATTTAAAATTTTAAAAACTTCTATACATGAAATAAACCCAATTGAATACTGTTAGCTGAAATTCAAATATAAAAATATTAATATCATCTAATATTAAATTACTTCAGCAGCACTACTTGTGACACAACTGTAAACTTTGAATAAAGCAGGATAGGTAAATGGCAACCTCTTACTCATAGGCCACAAATATGTTAAGTATATTGAAATGCACACTAATAAAACAGAAAGTGTGAAACTAAATCTGTTAAGATATTAATAGCTAATAAACAAATATTTTTAGATTACATATACAAAGCAAGATTTATAATATAATATTTTAAACTTTGATAACTCATAAATATAATTATATAAGAAATAGAATCTGTTGCTTACCACTAGCTAAAATTCAAATATAGATATATCAATATAAATCTATTGATAAAATATTTCAGCAGTACTGCCTATGATTATTTTTATCTTATATACTTCATTAGTCCAAATCTATTGATATATATATATACATACAAATGTTGCATATTTCTAATATTATGCAAGCATTCTCATTTATATGTATTGTATATATATATATATTGTTAATTCTAATATTCTCATGGATAAATGATAAATTCATAGGATTATTTTTAGGAGCTTCCATGTACTAGAAATATAATAATGTCTGTATTTTTTTTTTTTTAATTTATAAACTAGCCAAGTTTTAGAAATTAAACTTTTAACATCACTAATCGTTCAAAATAATGTTTATAACATTTGACATATATTTCAGTTTAGTATTATTTTTTATTCTGGAGAGAAATTGATCCAAATGCTTTGCTTTTAGAGCACTGTCCGGATTTTGTCCGGTGATTTAACTTCTTTCTGTATTCTAAAGCATACTCTCTTGTGATATGAGTTCTCCGTGTGACTCAGAGATTGGAAGCAATTTAAAGTTAATGGTCAGATAAATTCCCACTGAGTGTTCAGTTTTTTTAAAGTAAAAATCTATAAATCACAGGAAAAACTCATTTTGATATTATTTAAAAAATTCACATCAAATTAATTTCTTAAAGCTGTGGAAATTGTGTATATATGCATAGAAAATTTGTGAAAAGTTCTCATTTAGGTATCAATGATATATAAGTAAAATAAGCTTAGCAAATGATAAAACTTAAGTATTATTAATTGTATTGCTTTCAAAGTATTTTATTGACAGTTTACATAAAAGTAGAACTTTTTATTTAAAACTATTAATAAAATATACTATTATACTTAGTCTGTTTACCAAGAACAAAATGCTTAATTTGAGTTCGTTTTTGTCAATTTAAAATAAAAATATCAAAATATATGTTATGAGTATATTTTTATTTTTGTTGTAAAATTTAATTCTTCTGTTCTAAGTTTTTAATAGTAAGATGACCTTCCTATATATATAGAATTAGTTAATCCAGCCTCAACTGAATTATCAATGTAGTAAGTAAATAATCAGCCATATAGTTAAATAAGCTAAACTGTCTTTAATAATACTTAGCTTCTACAAAAAACGATAAAAAAATCAAATCAGATGTCACATGACTTAATTTAATAAAGCTCGTATTTATAAATGTTATATATAGAGCTCGTAAAATAAGCTCTTAACAAGCTTTGAAAATATCCTCAATCTCAGACCGGTTTCTGCTTCTGGCATTGTCAGTGAAGTGCCACAATTTTATGCTTATACCCTGGCACCTCACTCACGATGCCAGAAACAGAAACCAGTCTGAGGCTGAGGATATTCTCAAAGTTTGTTAAAAGCTAATTTTGCAAGCTCTCTATATAACATTAGCTTCTACAAATATGTATCAACAAAAAAAATTAGTTAAACAATGACAAACTGTCATAGATGATTACCAAGTTTTTTATTTTAGTTATAGTACCATACTGGCTAAATATCTAAACATATATTTATGCATATATATACATAAATTCATATATATAATTTTTTATACAGTATATCTAAAAATGCAAATGTGATGTTTTAACTACTTATAACAAATCATTACAGGAATTTGTTAAATATGTATTGCCTATCTTCAGGTTATTAATTGTTGACATTGTTTAATTTATACCATAAAATTCTGCCAACTAAAGTTTGGTTTAGGTGGAATTATTAATAATATACAAAAATATTTGGATTATTTTATTAATACTCTCATTAGATTGTGTAGATCATTAACCAAGATTAAGTTTTTGTGATGAAAATTTTTCTCCAAACCCTTTTATAAATGCTTATATCTCCCCTTCCCTCCATGCCATTTTTTTTCTAATCTCATTAATCATGTTAAAGCATTTTTCAAATTATAATTTAAGGTAGCTGCCACATGTTTATCCTATAGTCAGTAAATAAGTATTTTATCTATTTTTATTTGTAAAGAATAAAATTCTGTAACCCAAAGCTTAGTTACCTTGCAATACAAGACAATAATTTATTTTCTTTTGTTTTAATATAAACTTATTTGGGCTTGAAACATGGGAGAGGTGAGATATTTCCTTTATACTCTTCTGTTGAATAATAATTCAATTATGATTTAAATGAAATGATGTTAAAAAAAAGATAACAGATAGCAGTTAAGTTCAAACATAAAGAAAAAGGAAAAAATAATTGGTAGATGTATATAAGATTACAAATAATATTTTAGTTTTAGACTTCATAGATAAAATAAAGTCAAGATAGAGGATATTATTATTTATAAAATCACACAGAATATGAGAATGAACCTGAAGGACTGTGACTGATAGAAAATTAAATTTAAAGAGTTTTGTGTTCTAGTATTATATTAAAGAAAATTAAAAAAATATTTGAGAACAAATCCAATACTGTTGTATATTGAGAGATGATCTTGTATGAGAATTTAATATCTATGATTTTACTTTCTAGAGTCCAGGAAATGTCAAGATAGTCATTATAATAATTACATTTAAGAAATATTTGGTAAGGTCATATTGAATTTTATGGATTTCTCTTTTAGTATGTTGAATTTCACATTATTGAACTAAATTCTAAAATAGAAAAAATTGATGAGAATAAAAAATGTATATTTAAATGACTTATTGAATATTCTAATTTGTCTATTAACAGTTCTCATTATTTTAAAAGCCCTAATAAGAAGCTGAAAAAAGATATTACTAGAAAATGTAATTCCAAGATCTTTTTGATTGTTTGTATTAAATGATTTCATAATCATAGACAGGATAAGGGAATGATAAGACTTCAGATTTTTTAGAATAGGAAATGAATGGGCATTTATCATTTTAATGATAATTTTATTATTGATGCAGTGTATAAAAAAATTATTTAGGTCATTTTGAAGCAAAGAGAAACCAGAAAAGGAATTGATGAACTTTAAGATTTTACAGAAATCAGTATATCAGAAGAGGTGAGAATATTTTATACTATCCTTCATATCATTAATATTGAACAACAATAGGGCTAGGTTGCTTTTTTATAGTCCTCTGAAAGAACAAGATTGAAATGAAAATGTTTTATTATTAGATTTAATATAGATGATGAGATTGTTTTTAATTGATTTATAATGTAAAAACTAATATTGTTTAGGGTTAATAGTTCACTAATATCCATAGTTGTCTAGACCTGAAAGTTCAACATCCATACTTATTGGTGTCTTTTTTTAATACCCAGTCATCATAATCCTATTGGCAGGATAGGTATTAAAATCACATGATCACCATTCTTTACACATTCATAAGCTGCTTATACAAAGACAAAACTCTCCATACAATAGTGCCTCTCAGTGCAAACCAGAATAATCAAAGCTTGAAGGAAGGTTTTTGCATAAAATCTATATCTAGTGCTTACTCGTCCAATATCTCTAGACTAGTTTCTAAAGCTTTTATCCATTGATTACTCTGACTTTCACTGAATGGTACTACTGTATGGAGAGTTTTACCAATGTGTAAACAGTTTGTGTAAGCATAAAGAATGGTAATCATGTGATGTTTAGTGATTTAATATTAATTTTGCCCAATATAATTATGATAACTATGCTTATTGAAAAACCAAAGACATCAAAACTTATAAATATTGAACTGAGTTCAGATCTATATGGCTAAACAAACTAATGAGCTTGAATTGAAAACATTATTGTGTTTTTGTTTTGGACTCAAAGCTTTATAGTTAGTTAATTGAGTAAAATGTGAAAGCTGGATGGTTGCATTAGATCATAAGATTTATATGCAATGCTCTTAGATCCAAGGCTCTTTCACTGATGAAATCAACAAGCTAGAAACTAGTCAGGTGATATTGGATGAGTAGGCACAAGATATGGATTTTATGCATAAGCCTTCCTGCATCCATTGATTACTCTGACTTCCACTGAGTGGCACTATTGTATAGAGAGTTTTGCCTGTGTAGTTGGATTTTTTTATACATTCAACATTTACTGATAAATGATGGAAATATTTCAACATATTATCACATATATTGCTTAAATAATTTTTAATATATAAACAAATTACTTAAAAGTACAATTTTTATTTAAAAAAATAAATAAATAAATTTCTCCTGGAGAAAAACATTCCATTAATCAGAAATTGCCACTTTTAATGAAATTAAAAGGAGACAGATCGGATTCCTTGTTATGTAAATTTTATTTTATAATTCCCTAAAAATTCACTTGATACTGACATCACCAGATTTTTTAACTGGTAATTTTAAAATGATTTCTGTAATAAAATAAAACTTAACCTAGTAAATTAAGATTATAGGTAGGCTCAAAATGAGAGAAAAAAACCAATCACATCAATGCAATACCCAAAATAGCAAATCTGAAATGTAATATAATGATTGTAATGGAACATATTAAACAATGATTGTGAATTATTTTATTGCATATATATATATATACTTCATGTTCTAATTTTATTATTCATTTTGTTGATTTATTTATAATGCAAAATTTAAGTTTATATATTGTAACCTTAATAAATAGATGGGGGGGGGGGTAAGTGAGAGAAGAGGAGAAAGAGGATGGAGATAGAGAGTAGAGAGGGAGTAGAAAGAAAAGAAGAGAGAGAAAGAATAAAAAATATATATAATGTTAGAAACTCTTCAGCTAGACACAGCAGGGTTACAATAAAATTTGCAAAGATGATAGTACACAGAGATCTATAACAAGATGGAGGAAAAATCATATAATACTATCATATAAACAGAGCAGAATATTAATTTGAAATGAAGTATTAAGAAAAATTTCTACCTTTCAAATATTTATAAGACTTCATCTTTCATCAAATCATATTCCCTGGCACAACAAGTTTGAGAGTAAAAAAAAAAAAATCCTACTAAAATTTCTTATCTCATACTTTGGAAAAAGTAAATGAAACAAATATCACAAGATGTGCTCTTCTTCCAGCACAGGTAATAAATAAGAAATTCTAATTCTACACTAATACTACTGGATGTTGTGATATAGAAAATTATGTAAATCACTGCACAAAACAACAAAAGTAAATGATCTCAGGACTCCAACTGTAACTCTTGTGAAAGCAAACACTTAACTTGAATGGCTGCATCCTACTATAAGATAACAAAATTTATCAAAATTATAGAAAAGGACAATTACTTCAATATTTAATTACATAATTATAATATGCAAAATCTAGATTAATTACAGCCCTTTACCCAGGAGATCATTTGAGATGGAAGAAAGACAAGGGTGCTTTTTATGTCATCCACCTTCCCACAGACAACTTTCATAGGTGACTAAATGTAAACCAGATTTTGACATTGAAATAATTACAATAGTGGGCAATCTAAAATAATATGAATAATCTCCTGAAATGTCAAACCATTTTCACTTTATAAAGACAATCTTCTATTTTAGAAGATAACAATTTAAAATACTTCTTAAACAAACTATTACTTTGGTATCTGGAAATATGAAATTATCTGTTACAGTGATTTCATCCAGAAATCACAACTATATGCATAACTTTATCTTATTTCTGTGGATATGAAAATATTCTATGACATTAATTAAATGAAATAATTAACATTGTGAACCCAAGACACTAAGAAAAACTTATTTTAGATAAAACTTAATAAATTTATTTACAATATAATAATAATAATAATAAAATATACACACGTGGAAACATTGCTAAGATAGTGCTGTTAACAATATAGTCATTTGATTAACAGTATTTAAAATTCATTGGGATCTTACAAGTAAATGCTAAGGCTTCTTAAAATAAATAAATGATTTTACATAAATCATCCTACATAACAGTTTATTTAAATGGGGAGTTAATACTAGCTAATTCTTTTACATCTCCAATAAAAACATTCCCTTAAACAATTTTGGGAATTATAAATTTATATATTTTACATGGGATTAATCATTAGTTTAATTAAGAATATATAATTTCTTTTGATTTATTTATTCTAAATAAAACATTATCAAAATTGGTAACCATAATTGATGGACTGATCTGTTAATACTTGAAATTATCAGTTAAGTAAATTTAAGCAATAGCTGGTATATCTAAAATAAATTTCAAACTACAAGTAAATACTCTCTGTTGTTTAGACTTTTGAACTAATAAATATCTAAATAACTGAATGAAATGAAATGTATGGCCACTCATCAGAAGTCTCTTGCATACATAAAAATTTAATATTTACTGTTCACATAATATAAATTACACAAAGTGTTAAAAATAAATGACTTACACATCCATTGGAGAACTTCTGGATGATCACAGCATCTACAGAGCATGTGTGGATTGCACTTATTAGCGATATGCTTGCAAGTTAAAAATTTAAAATTATGAATTATTGATGGTTGGCTTGTGACTAATTACAGTATCATAATAGCACAATATAGACATTGTTACACCTTTAAGCACTAAAATAACTGAGTGCAACATGAAGAAACCAAACCCTTCAAACTAACTTACCTTGTCATCACATATCAAAACACAATACAACCTCACCTACTATGGTGGAAAACTAGCTTTAAATACATCATGAATGATAAGCCAAACATAAGCTTCACAGAGCAAACTAGCATAAATCAATAAATACATCACAAGAGTGGTGGCTTCCAAACACCTACTTCTGAAGCAAAAGAGGATGCCTGGACTTTTGTTGCAGCACATCAGGAAAACATGAAAAGACACACCAAGAAATATAGGATCCTCTCCAGGGATCTAGGTACCTTATAAAGATGTGATAATAATCACTGGAAATAAGCACTATCATCTCATGGAAAAGCAATATAATATCAAGCATAACAATACTATAACTAACAATGACAAGATACAAACATCACTATAGCTAACTAAAGTCATATTCAAAATTTCAATCATACTAACAATAAGTAATGTCTGAACCATCAAATGGAATTTTTTAATTCAAAAGACTCCAAGAAAAATTATTAATGAAGAAAATTAATAGTATATGAAATTTTTGGCACAAAAATTACACAATACACACGTATGAAATATCAAAATTATTATAACAAGTGGACATGAATAATAATGTAAGGTGTGAGAATACTAATTCTCAAGGCATAAAAATATTAGCGGTTATAATTACTATTGCATTTATGCAAAATTATTGGGTTGTTTAGAATCTAACTGAGTAAACTACCATATATTTAAAATAATTATAGTGAGAGATAAATCTCAAGTGACCCAAAAATAAATAATGCATAATTTAGCTTATCAAGCACATACCCAAACATATAATAAATATTACCTGATAATGTGTAGAATATCTACACATTCTGATAAACCCTTTTAAATTTAAAATTACATAAATTAAATACCTAGAAGATTGCTACTAATGAATAGTATTACATTAAATATAACAGAATTTTAAGGAGAATATTACACAAAATATTTTTTTTCCTTCTTTCCCCCCCCCCCAAAAAAAAAATAAAACAAAAAAAACAACAACTTTAGTTCATAAGTGAGCCTTGCGCTGAGCCATCTGTTAAGCATGAACAATACCAATTCTTACTGTGAAACTTCCAGTCAAAACTATTATTTTATACATGGCAAAAGAATTTCCAAAACAAAACATGTACAACAGTTCTTATGTAATATAGTTCTAAAATATAAGCACATCTAAATATAAACGATAAGATAAATGAAAATAAATAATGAGTCAGACGGGAAATGACAACATTGTAATATAATAATTCAGCTGATAGACAATTCTGGATCCTGCAGATTCATTTAATTAATACTGTAGCTTCATTTTAATTCTTTTAAAGAATATATTTTAAGCACTTTGGAACTTATTGGTGAAATATAATGAGATATTTCCAGGTTATTAATACATTTACATAATTCATAAAGCATTTGTTAATAGAAATCACTCTAGCATATCAGAATGTCTTTATAAATTTTTCCATTAACTTCATATTATAGGTTGATAAATTAATATTCTATATTTCTTTGAATAGCTACTAATTTTTCTTTCTTAAAAGTTTGAGTTAAAGAGTGTCAGCATAGCAAAACATTTATAGCCTATCATAGACGAAGAACTATTCTAAAGCAGGTTAATTATTTAAATATTTTTAAAAGTTATTTTTCTTTTCTTTCTAAATAGTTCCAATATCCAGTAACATTAATTATTAGGCAGGCAAGTTAATATAATAATGAAAACTCCATATTAGTTAATGAACAGATGAATTAATATATGCATTTTTTAACTTTAAAATATAGTGTCTAGTCTTATGCATTTTATTTTTCATCTTTTAATACTTCTTTTGTTCATGAAATAGCTAAGCAAAAACAAGAACTGCATAATTTCAATAATATTCATAAATAAATGTAATAGCTGTTTTTCTTTTAAACTTATCCTGAAATTAATCTTATTCAATTGATTTATATTAAAAATGAAATTGTAGCATTTTTTTTTTATAATTAAGAAAGCTTAAATTGTGATTTAACCTACATAATTCTAAAAAAAAAAATTTCTTCTTTTTTAGCATTGTAAAAAGCAATAAAAACATAGATGATATTAATATTATATAGATTTGGTAATGCAATAAGAAAGATAAAGTTATAGTACTTCATAAAGGAGATAAAGAATACTGGATATAGAGTTGGATAAGAATAAAGAAGAAACATTGATATATATATTGTGCCAGTCAAAATATGCTTATCCATCTAACACGAGCTGGAACTCACAAAATGTACTTCAAACCCAGTCAAGCCCGAGATTTAGGTCAGGGACCAGCCTGGATTCGAACCCACTCTCCAAGCACCAGATCTAACACCCAATGGATAACATAACAATGGTAGCACACGAGATTTAATTCTTCATCCGGCCCACTAGCAAATCGGAGAAACAAAAGACTCATGGACTTAAACATATATATAAACAACTTAAATACTAGACATTCCACGGATAAAATCTAACATATTTAAATAATAGGGGCTTTACTAATGAATACTTATAGGCAATTAGTGAATTGGATTGATTTAATAATGAGACAGAAACTGATATATGATGAATTAAAATATATTTATTGACAATTGTTGTTGGCAAAATAGGTTTGTGGCTATGATTCAATGGAGCCAAATATCCTGCTATACAACTAATCACTACATTAACTTATTTGTTATGTCCTTTGATAATCAGTTCGAGTGGCTCTTTTACGTAAAATCAAACCAAGTCTGGAGTGAAACTTAATACATCTGACTATAATCAATTTATATATTAACTATGGGCTTATAAAGCATCCCAGATAGCTTAAGATCGAACGGGTTTTCAAGAATGCTTCGGTTCAATGCCGAAGATTGCATATTAGGGAGGAAAGAGTTGGCTATAACGATTTTACTAATACGCTAGGCAGAAGTAAAGTATAATAATAAAGTGGCTCTGTGGATGGAAGAATAGTTTTAGGGTTTTTGTGACAAACAACGGTTTACCCAAGAACCGGTCGTCATGCTGCTAATGGGGAACCTTTATTTGGTTCAGAGGCGGGGGACTTACGTGCTAATCTGGCCCGTAGCTCAGACTTCGCTACTGCACTACCCATAAGAGAAGATGTGCTGGCAACGCCGTGGCTCCATCTTATATATAAAACAGCACAACGAGAAAATATTAATAAATCCCACATCCGCCAAGCCGAAGGATATTATAAATTAAAGATCATATATTAAATGAACACTAGATCATCAGCTTGATCAAAAGAGCCAACTCTTCTGTAGCATGAGAAATACGATATGCTACTGACGGCAATATAGATATCTACAAACTTTACTTTATCTCATTCAATCTCTTTAGTTATCTATAACTACTAAACTTTTAAAAGGGGGAAAAGTATATTTAATAGGGGACTTACGAATACTTAACTAAAAAAATATACTTATGATTGCACTCCAGGCTAGTTTAATCTTTAGTAATATAATAATTAAAGGTTGAAAAGCCACATTTTATATTATATTAATTAATTTACTAAATGACAAAAATATGAATTTGGGTTTCGAAACAGCGCAAGAAATGACGCTATATAAATAATAATACGGAGATTTTAAATGATATCTTTTTTAAAAAAACATATTGGTAATTAAGTGCACGCTGTTTCGAAACATAGGCATAATTAACAATAATTAAAAATAAGCAAAAGAAAAGCAAAATATAACTGCAGTGATTAAATTATATAGCAAAATATTAATTAACAAAGAAATTTAGCAAAGTATTTCATTTATAGAAAGAGTTTACAATATTGAATTAATAAAGAAATTTACAAAAGTATTTCATTTTATAGAATTTAAAGATTATTTGAAAAACAATTTAGAAAGAAGTTTCGATAATATGGTTAGCTAACCTGATTTTGAAGAAATCATGATTGTTTTGAAATTCACAGAGAGCTCTGCTATTTTAAATAATATTATAACAGTTCTCCTATAGCTGAACTGGAGATATTCGAGCTGGAACGAAGGTGAGTTCTTTGGCGGCTTATGGCATGTTCTTATTCAGTTGCGAGACGATTTAAAATGGTGTTGGAACGAAGGCAAGTTCTTTTAGCGGCTTATGACATCTTTTATTTGGTGTGGTTGTTGCTTCGGCATTTGATGGATTGAACTCGGCGTTCCATCACGGGAATTGCAGCAATTCTTGCCTGACTTTAGCCAGACATGGTAAAATTAAACAATTTTGACTTCTGATATTAACAGCTATTCAACAGCAAGATGGAGTCTATCTTCACGCTTAAAATAAGCCTTATTTATATCCTTCTACTAAACTTTAACACCTTTCTGGAATTTCGTAAACCTCGGGACCAATTGACTTTTAATTAAAGCAAAATAATATAATTCAATTTCTACAACAACTGATAAAATCTCCGAGGTGTTATATTTAATTTCCTTAAAAAAATGTATCAAAATATATAAACTATATAATTTGATTCATTTTCATTAATTAAATTCCTTTTCAGGTGTTATTACTTAGCAGAAGGAATGGTATTCTGATTTAATGAAAAAGTCTTTTGTTGCAAACAAAAATCAATCAGAAAACAGATTTTACTTTTTTACCCGGGGTGCAGTCACTAATTGATCTCTTGTTTACACAAAATTCTCATTTTTAATTACAAATGGATGATTTTTATTTTACTGAAATAAATAACTTTTAACATATTTGTTCTTACAATATTATTTGTTTATTAACAAAAAAAAGCAAATTTAAAGAAAATACTTTAGTTTCAATTATATATGTAAAACATTAAATCAGAAAACCGTTAAATATAATTTAAAGAAAATGTTTTACAGTATCTTTATTTAAACTTAAATATATATATCATTCCAATGTTTAACTTATCCATCCACATATGAATATAATAGCGAATATAATTAAGAATTGACTGAAAATTAATAAAACATTTTATAATAAATTATGAGCATTTCTCCGCTATAATTGTATCAAACCTGTCTAATTATAGCGTGTTTTCGTATGTAAATGGATGATGCCATTCAAGCGGCCATTGTAGCAAAGTTTTCCCGCTCGACTTATATATTACATTTAAAATATTTCTACATTTAAGATAGGTTCAAAATTAGTTTAGACGAGTAGGTCATTAGGTTGATGGTGAAACGGAAAGGGATTGGAGATTTCCGTTTCAATATATGAGAGGATGCATGGAGCATATAAGGAACATCAAAAATTTGATAGACTATGTTAAAGAGAAGGAAAGTAAAGAAACAGTAGAATTTGTAAATGAAAGATGGAAATTGGTTATTAAATTAAATAATATTAATAATATAAAATTTTGAAAAGAATGTAGAAGATTGGATATAATACCAAAATTTATAAGGATTATTAGTTATAAGAAAATGATAAGAAACAAAATCAAGTTTATAGAAGAATTAGAAAAGAGGATATTAAAAGTATTTATTAATAATAGTTATAATATAAAACAAAAGGTATATAGAAATATTTTCAATATTGAATCAATACTATCAAGGAAAATAACTAAGATAGAAGAAATTTTTATTAGAGAATTATGTAGGTTTAAAAAGATATTAATAAATAAGAATACAGTGAATAGACATAATAAGAAAATAAGAAGATTAAAATAAAAAAAGGACTAAAGAAAGATGAGAAGAAAAGAAATAATTATAAGAATAAAAATTTATAATATGACATGTAATAATAAATTTGTTTCACCAGTTCTTCATAATTAATACAATATGCTTCAAGGAAACTATAATATATAGGGTATATGAGCACAGACTTTCACATGACCCACCACTCTATCTCATAACACTGATACCCTTAAACACATATGTCAAAAAGATAAATAATCACCAATATACATATTTCATGCTAAACCAAAGGGATTAAATATTTGCCATAAGGATGATATTATTATTATAATAGTAATATGTAAATAAGCATTTATTTTTATATAGCGCTGTGTTTACAATTGTATTACATTCAAATATCAGCCTTACAAGCTAATTGTGCATGCGCTTTGCGAGTGTTAAATAACAAATGAATACTTTCCCTTCCAATACAAGATACAGTATTTATGGAGGAATAAAATGAATCACCTATTGCTACAACTCAAATGCTTATATATGAGCAAATCTGAAGTACTGGCAAGGAAAGCATGAGGAAAAACCACTCACTTTAAATTATTATTTACGATGTCTGAATGAATGACGTCGGTGAAATTGTCTTGAATTTACTAAACGTCACTCTAACTGAAACTTAATCATATGTAAATAAGCATTTATTTTTATACAGCGCTGTGTTTATAATTGTATTACATTCAAATATCAGCCTTTCAAGCTAATTGTGCATGCGCTTTGCGAGTGTTAAATAATAAATGAATACTTTCCCTTCCAATACAAGATATAAATTTATGCAGGAATAAAATGAATCACCTATTCCTACAACTCAAATGCTTATATATGAGCAAATCTGAAGTACTGGCAAGGAAAGCTTGAGGAAAAACCACTCACTTTAAATTACTATCTACGATGTCTGAATGAATGATGTCGGTGAAATTCTTGACAATTTCACCGACGTCATTCATTCTGACATTGTAAATAGTAATTTAAAGTGAGTGGTTTTTCCTCACGCTTTCCTTGCCAGTACTTCAGATTTGCTCATATATAAGCATTTGAGTTGTAGAAATAGGTGATTCATTTTATTCCTGCATACATTTATATCTTGTATTGGAAGGGAAAGTATTCATTTATTATTTAACACTCGCAAAGCATGTGCACAATTAGCTTGAAAGATTGATATTTGAATGTAATAATAATAATACAAACAGATGGTACTAAATATAAATACTGGCAAACATATAAGTTTATCTATCCAGGCATACAAAACACAGCAGAAACACTATTGTTGATTAATAATAAGCAATTAACTAAAAGATATAAACATTGGTCATTAGAACCAAAATATTTTGACTTCCTGATTAAAATAAATCTGGAAGCACTTCCGACATTAAATTTTTTAAAATATAAAAGATACTACCATAACATAGATGACATATGTTCCATCTGTCATCATGGAACAGAAACAATAAATCACTTCCTTTTCACTTGTCAAGGACTTGAAAACACTCACAAAATGATCTGCAATATCACAACATGGGAAAATACAACAATCAAATATTTGCTACAAGCATAGGAAAAAGGTATATTTTCCAGTATTAGGGCTAGTACATTTATCCTATATACCTTCTGGTGCACAAGATGTAATTTTAGTATAAACACAAATACCAGAAGACATAAAAACACAATAAAAAATAAATTAATACAAATCCAACAAACCTTTGTAGAATTAGATTCTTTGTTATTAATAACTGGGGTCCAAGGAAACAAAAATGATCAATTCAGTTCTAAGAATTCATTATCAATTTAGAAGTCAGCTGGTGACCCTAACATCATTTTCTTTGTGTTTTCACATTTAGATTATTTTTCAAGTTAAGACTGTTACTTTCAATAAAATACTACAATACTGGATTAATATTAAAAATTTTCTATACATCCATCAAAATATTTATTTTTATTTTTGTATCTCTAAAAACAATATTTATGAATACTTCAAAACTTCACATAATGAAAAAAACTTTAAAAAAACACTAATATATTTTCTTATGTAATCTTAGCACTAATTAAGTATCATTTACAAAAAAAAGAAGATATTTAGATTAAAATATTTTAGGAATATCAAGTAATTATCAGTGAACACAGATATTATTTCATCTATTAAATCCTCTCTCCTCATTTTGTTACTTCTCTCATTGCATTCATCAGAATGAGTTTTGACAAAAGAATTATAAAAATTAATAATGAATCACTGATTCCTTTTCAGCTTAATTAGATATTAGATAACATTTTTCTTTCTGCTTCCAAGCAAATCTAAACAATAACTAATATTAAAAGAAAAATAACAATCATTCTACAAGATAATGCTCTACATATTTGTAATAGTGTTAGATCTATATAAATCGATTCTCGTCCCAAATTATTGACTTTGATTTTCAGAATAAGGATTAAAAAATAATCAACAACTGGAGATAGTAAAAATCAAGTGTCTCTATCAATAAACTAATTAACAAAAAATCAAGATCAGTAGTCTACTTGTGTTGTGATATAACATTCATTAATATTATTCATTGCTTCTATTATGATTTTTGGAATTGTAGTTACAATCAGAAAAAATACAGTTACAATGTAATCTATCAATCTCTATTTTCTCTTATCTATATAGCCAAAATAAAATGAATATAAATCAATTATTCACTAATAACTTTAATTAAAACAATCAATACATTTTTATATAAATCTAAAAGTGTAAAGCAAAATAAATAATTATATAAAAAAACTCAGCTGCACATTTGAATATGATTAATAGCTTTGGTATCATAAAAAAAATATATTTTACATTGTTAAAAAATATATTTCTGTGCAGTACAAATGTGAGCATTTCCTTTATTTCTTTTCTACTGGACGGCACAAATTAATAGTAGTGATTTTTAGCTAACATTTGTCACTTCTTTAAATTAGAACAAAAATCAAACAAAATATTTGCGCTGAAGAAGGCTTAGATACTGATTTTCATGAAGATTCAATGCATTATCTTCAATAGGTGGACACTCGATCATATTAGAACCTTAAAAAAAAAAAATTAACACAATCAAATAAAAAATAATACAAAATATGTTTATGATTATACAATTTGTGATGGTGGCATTTTACCTATAATTATATGTTACATTATTTCCATCAGCTAGTTGAATTGTTAAACATTTTAAGAAAAAAAAAAAACTTTATTTATACTTTTCTTAATATATTCAACTGTTAATAATAACAAATATGTTAGTACAAAGCACTCTCTGCTTCAGGTATTGCTGTCCTGACCAGTGACAGCTATCATGAAAAGTAGTTCATTGATTAAATAATCTGATTAATTACATTATCATAAATTCATTATTCGTGAATCTAAGATCACCAATTAATTCCCTATGCTAGTTGTCATTGGTCAGGCTAGCATTACTGAAAAAGAGTGGAAAATAATACCACTAGAATCATTGTATTTGTCAGTGAAATTACTAATGGTTGAATATATTTAAAAAGTATTTTTAAAAGTTTGATTTTTATCAAAAACATTTGACAATTAACTAGAAGATAGAAATAATTCACATATATCCACATAAAATTAGTGTAATAAATTTTTTAAACATTTGATGTAAATATATAAAACATTGAATAGCCAACAAATAGTAATAATGAATATAAAATTCAATAATTAAAAATGAATTCTGTAAATTATATAAGGAACCTGATGATCTGTTAAAGATTGTGATATATTCTAATACTGAGATGCTAAAATAAATGGGGTAAAGGGAGTGGCAAATGATGGCAACCTATTACCAACAATGACCATTTGCTTGGTTATATCTACCTGCCCTCCATGACAGAATTTAATATTATTCATTATAAGTTTTAATAATGCAGTTAACATATTGAGGAATTACGTCTTTTTTTGACATAAGTCAACTTGAAGTTAAAATTAAAATGCAATTTATATATATATTGCTAAAGATATAATGTCAATAATGAGGAAAATATCAATATGTATATTGCAATTGTTGTCAACAAAATAAGTTATTATACAGAATTAAAAGGAAGAACATAGCAAAAAAAAAGCCTCCACTACAAAAGCTGCCAAACCTAGATTGTCTAAAGATATAAAAAATTTAATGTTTAATTGTAATCCTTAAAAAAAAGTTTATATGAAAAGCAGGCTGATATTTGCAAATATCAAATATAACTAGAGTCCAATAGATGTATTAATTGTTCTTTTGTTTGTTTATTTTTCACAAAGGACTGTTTAGTAATGTTTAGAATAAAATCATCTAATTAAAAAAAAAAATTAATTCAGGACTTTAGAATTAACAACAAATTGGCATCAGGTAATTCATGGATATTTTAATGTAAATATAATATCAAATGCAATTTTTTGATAGATCTAAGAATATTATATAAATTTAGTGCAAAACAAAAAAATAATATCGTAATGACACTCAATTCAGATTTCATGAAAATTTATTGAAGTATTATGATCTCCTTATAAACAATTTCTGCACAGTTATTTATTTCATTAGATTATTTAAAAATAGGTCTTATAGTAAATAAAATTTATCATAAAATTATAAAATGAAAAGATCCAGGATTAAAAAAAATCATCTGAATATCTCTGGGGTAAGAAGTTTTAATAACTAACAAAGTAATTTTATATAATTATGAATTTTATTTTACTATCAATGCTATGTAATGAACTTTTATGTATGTTAGATTCATAAAAAAATAAATGTTTTGCACAATTAATACAAAACTATTCGTTTGTAAAAAATATACTATATAGTAGCTATCTATATATCAGTATATGAAGTATATACATATTTATAGATTGTTAAACCAAAATCTCACAGTGATCAGATCATCATCATAATGTGATGATCTGATTGTGATATGTAAACATACTTTGACATATATAGAGTAGCATATTTTTTTGAAGAAAATCTGGTTTTATGTTCACTTACATACACGTACATTCTTAAAATTATATAATGTTTTAGTAATTAAAAATATGAAGTGATATTTTATAGATAATTTCCATTGAAAATCGTAAAAATATTTTATGAAGCAAATAAATATTTGGATATATTCACCAGTTAAGAAATGGAATAATCTCTCTCTACATAGTGTTTCTTTATTATAATTCAGAAATTAAATCAATTTTGACGGGTTTTTTTTCTTTTGTCATAATATGGCAAAAAAAGATAGAGAGGATTGTAAGCTATTTAATTTTCTTGTTTTACTAGTAATGGCATTTTTAGAACTAAAAATATATATTTGGAAAAAAAATGCATAAAATATTTTAATTATAATAATATTTTAATGCATATTTGATTGAATTTAACAAAGTTAATAAGTCACTATCAGTAAAAGTAAAAAAAGTTTTGGTTTTCACCTTCCAGATAAATGAGGCAGATCTACATTTGATCAACAATGTTTGAAAAAAAAAAAAAACAATTTATAATAGATCAGTACTAGCAGAAACTTTAATTAAACAGAAATTCATGCAATTAAATTTGATCAACATTCTGCATACAATGTTTTTTTGTGTAAGCACCTGGAAACAACAACAAAAAAACCATTTTGAATTATTTTATTGTTGGCAAAAGTGTTATCAAAATGGACAAAGCCACATTCTGAAAGATACTAACATTGATTTACATGATTTTTTTTTATTTTTATGGGCAGCTATATTTCTTCGTAATTTATTTGTATATATAAACTAATATTTGACTGACAATATAAAAAAGCCAGAGGGTGTGTACATCAGTTAAAAAAATAAATTGACTATGAAATGGTGATAATTAGTGAGCTCTATGTAGCAGTTTCATAAATATAAATGAAAATTAAAATATTTAAATAACAAAAAATGAATATGCATTTAAAATATAAATACATATATAGATGGAAAAAAATAACACATACAAATGTAAACATGTTATTAGAGGCAGATGGTTATGTATTCAAAGATGACAAGAAGTGCAATTATTCCCATTGTAACAGTTATTGCACAAATATGACACTAGAAATTTATGATGACTGAATCTTACACCAATCTACACGATTGGAGAAAGAAAGGTAAAAAAGATTGAGCAATAACATAAAAGATTACTTTTGCAGAACACTACTTCACTAATGATGAACCAAAATAATTCTGTGAAATCAACAGGTATTTTTTTATACCAGAAAAATTATTTGGACTTGAATAGAAAATGTCATATTATACAAGGCATCAGACAATATTTATGATCAAGCAATATTGTTGATATATAAATCATATTACTGTTATTATTAGATGCTTTCTTGAGTCAATGTTAACTTCATTTTATCGATTCATAAACATTTAACATAGTTTATTGGAATAGTTTATTGGTTACTTTTTCAGGCACAGTTTGAAAGTTTTTTATGTTGACAAGACTTAGATAAACTGTCATCAGCAGTGAGGTTTAGTACAATAAAAGTTTGTAAAATAAAATAACTAGTAGAATAAACATTTTTTTCTCACTAAATTAACATTTATACAACAAATACATAGAGTGAACACTGGAATGGCAGATAACTTTGATGTATAAACATAATTATCATTTCAGTTTGCTTACCTTTTTCATTCTTTAATAATAAAAATGTTATATATTTTTTTCTTTAAAAGCACTCTCCTATTTGTGTGTACTGTAATAACTTATCATAAAAGCAGAATTTAAAAGCTGATTATGTTGTCATTAAAAAAGATCTAAATGAAAGCTTCATAAAATTGTGTAAGACTAAGCACTAAACAAGAAATTGTTTGTTGAAATAGAAAATGTTACAATAAGTATTATAGGTTAACATAGAAATCAAATACATAAGAATTTTGAGAATATTCTTTTTGTTTTATGATTTATTTTCCTTCTTAATTTGTTCAACTTTACTAATTTTCTTTACCTTTTTTGCATGCATACTAATATTAATCACAAATCAGAAAAATTGATCAGTATTGAAAAAAAAAAAATCATGACTAAAAGAGAAAGCTGTAAAATGGTCAGCAATTTAAGTTCTGAATACAGTCCATTTAAGTAAATGATTTATACTATTTAAAAAAATGAGGAATTAAAAATGCATAAATAACAAAAAGGATTTTCTTCAGTTCTGCATTCTTGGTTAAATATCTAAAAAGTGGATTGTGATTTGAGTGGGTCTTAGATAGTAAAATTCTATCTTGGGTCATCAAAAAATCCAATCTTTTAACAGCTTTCTATAATTTTCTATAAAACAACTTTTCTTCTGATATCTGGTAAGAAAAAGTGCAGAAAAAAACAGGAAGCAAATATAAAGGAATAGATTTAAATGAACCAGTAATATTTGAGTATACAAAGTTTAATGTAGCTCTTTTTCTCCAAACAGAGGCATGATAGTCACTAGTACAATATGCAACTACTAAGAATGTTATTATAAAATACTTCCATTATAATACCAAGTTGCCAGATAGTTTTCAAATATATTATTCTTAAAAATTATTATAAATCTAGCCAAAAATAAATGACTACTTAAATAAATTGTTGCAAAAAGTTATAAAAAGGACCTATCTTTTTAGCATAAAATCAAAGAAATGTTTTCAGCATGGATAAATTTTTTGGATTTTGTATTTAAAAGATAATTGATGAATATATTAAATAAAGTAGGTGAGAAAAGTGAAAACTATTGAAGACCATTTGCAAAATTTTGTATCTACTATGTGTATCACTTGATAACACTTCAATTGTTTTTTTTTTGAGAACATTTTTGACAAGTAAATTAAAAAATTTCTTGCATTCAATAAAGATAGTACTAACTTCTAATTTATTTTGAAAGTCTTTTTCAATGTAAATTGCTAGCAATTTCTTCCTAGCCAAAGTCAATCTATTCTATAGTTAGTTGGCTCTTAACTATTAGCAAAATTCTTATTAACATTATTCTCTCAAATAGCTTGTAGAGAACACATACTGATATTGAATAATATTTTGGGATGAATTTATTTGATTTTAAGACAGACTTTAATACTAGTTTTTGGAATATTTTCTGAATAGTTTTGTAATAGTTTGCTAAATAGTTTTTCCAGTTACACATTAGGTCTTAATTTTTTTAAAAACTCTGGAAATATGTCACCATATTTTAGAGCCTTTCCTAATTGAAGATTAGCTCAAATTTATCAATGTTTTTATTTTATTATAGTGATGTCAAAGGGAACATTAAGAAAGAGAAGTTTGTAGTTCTCTTAATAATGCTATCATTCTTCTTATTCTAGAAATCTTGAGTTTACAAGTCTGATATATAAAAGTGACAAGTACTAACAGTAACAGTAGTAATTAAAACACTTTTCCAATTATCAAACTTATGAAAAAGAGACTAGGGATTGTGATAGTGTAAATTTTTTTTTTCATGGTCTTTCTTCATGTTTTTTTCTTAACTAATCTAGTGATTCAATAAGTTTACCAGCAGTTATGCATCTTTTGAGAAACAATTACTGGTTATATAGAATAATGCTGGGTTTGTTCCAATGACTTGAAATAAAATTTTGATATTCTTGAGAGGTGGGACTCTTTGGAAATTGTTAGGAGTTCATTAAACTTATTATAATAAGAGGCAAATGAAGAATTCTATTAATATTCTGTTCAAAATAAGCAGTATTTTGACTTCAATTAGCCTGCCTTAAATTCCATTTCGAAAAAATACAACCACCAACTACAAAAATGTGAATTTCAATAGTGATTTAGTTCAGATGGTGATAGTAAATATTTTTTTGTGAAACAAAGTATAAATCAGGAATTGTCTCTGTTCACCAATCTGCCTGAATGGAATCTTCTTTTTTGTTTAGGATCATAAATGAATGTTGTTTAAATTCATCTATTTTGAAAGCTGATAATCTGCTTGATCCTCATTTGCGTATTCCTAAAAGTTACTATGAGAATTCAAATTTCCTTTGCATACAAAAAAGATTTTATTGAGTCTCTTGTTAAACTATCTATCCTGATTTAATCTTATTGGTTCCATGTTAGAAAAACATTTTAGCAAAAACAAGCTTATGTATAGCTTTTCAGTGTGGTATTGTGAAGCTTATCTTTCTTTTCAAAGACTTTAACTTTATTGAACTTCCAAAGTCAGCAGTGCCATTCTTTTAAAAATTGAATCTATGAAAGAATGTGCATGATATCTTCAATTATTGGATATTATATTAAATAAAGATACTGTTGATTCAACCAGATGCCATTAAATTGATGGTGATCCAAAAATAAAATTAAAGTATCTTGTAAATAATTATTTTTTTATCATTCATAAGTTTCATTTTTGAATTATCAGGTGAATATGATCCCTATTATAAAATTGGAAACTGTTTTCCAAAATGAGCCAATTATTAAAGAAGTGTATATTTTAAATTACTATGTATCTTTAAATATATGTATTTATGTTAGGAGGAAAGCTGTTGAATACAATAGGTATTATCAAATTTTAGCTGCCAATACAAGCTTATAAAAGTAATGTCACATTATATATGACTTGCTTTTTTGATTATTATAATTTTACCTTTAAGGCTTTGGCTATGCTGAGGCTATTAAAATATGGTAGATCTGAATTTGGTTCAGTCCCATATAGCTATTTAAATTAGATAGCTGGATTAAAAGATATTTTCATGTCCAAAAATTTCAGAGTTTCTACTTAAATATTACATATGAAATAAGTGCTGGGTTTTGAGTTAATGTTTTAGATCTAGTGTCTGAATATTCTAGCTCTTCACTGAGGTGAGCCATAAGCTTGAAAACAGTTGGTCTGGAGACAGGAATGTTCTGGATAAAGATTTTAAATATTTTCTCATACCA
Source organism: Epiperipatus broadwayi (assembly GCA_028023455.1). NCBI lineage: Eukaryota > Metazoa > Onychophora > Udeonychophora > Euonychophora > Peripatidae > Epiperipatus > Epiperipatus broadwayi. The sequence continues at coordinate 12,987,003 of JAQFVV010000012.1, forward strand.
CACTTATCAATTAAGAGCTTGTTTGAACTATTGATATGCTCTCTATATTACATTTTTGTAAATACAAGCTTATAAAAGTAATGTCACATTATATATGACTTGCTTTTTTGATTATTGTTAACAAAAGATGTATATAGAAACTTTAATGTAAAATATTTTATTATTAATAACAATAAATAAATAAAATTACACCATGTATTAAAATAGTAGCAACTCTCTTCATATAATAGAACCACCCAATACGAGACATAGCAATCAATGGTTTCTAGAAGATTTTACATCAAAATCCTTATCTAGTGCCTACTCATCCAACATCCACAGATTAGTTTCTAGCTTGTGACTTTCATTGGTAAGGAGTCTTGGATCTGAGAGCACTCATCTAGATGTAACCTTCTAGCAGCTATCATTTACTTTTGTAATTAGCTATAAAACTGTGAGCCCAAAAGAAGAACACAATACTCTTTTCATTTCAAGGTAATTTGCTTGTATAGTCATACAGATTTGAATCCAGTTCAGTATATATATATTTTGGTACTGTTGGTTTTATGATAACCATAAACCACCAACATCTTTTGGCTAAAATTGGTATTAACTCATTAAAACATCACATGACCATCATTAAAACATGGCTTCTGAAAGTTTGCATTAGATTACAAAGATCTAAGTGCAATGCTCTCATATCTAAAGCTCTCACTGATGAAAGCCCAAACTCAAAACTAATCTGGAAAAATTGGATGGGAGGCACTAGATAGGGAATTGATGCACAAACATGCTATAGCATTTATTGATTATTTGATACTGTTTCAATAAATAAAAAATAGTAAAAAAAATTTAAATTTATCACAATGCAATACCATGGTTAAAAACAATAAATGAATACCCCCATATAAACTATGCTTAATAAGGCTGGATCCCTTTTTAAGAATAACTTGATAATAATGAATGTGGATATCTTCTGAATGTAAATTGCATATGAAAATAATAATAAGTGACTATCTTCCCATGATCTACTTTAAAAGCAGTGTGTATTGGTGTGTGAAATCAATTGTTTTTAACATGGAAATCAGATTTTATCTTGATAAACTCCTGCTGAAAGATAGAAATTATTAAAACTTACAATAAAGCTATTAACATGAAGTCTTGAAATAGATGCATTAAAACTACAAAAAAGAAAGCCATAGGCTTTCAAAATAAAAATGACTTTATGGTGTTGGTAGCCATGGAACACCTTAAGTATAAGATATATCTGTATAAAAAAGTGAACCTCTCTTCTCTTAGGAAATACCCCATAATGAAATAAAGAAATTGATCACAACATAACTATAATTTTGGTGAATTATATTCAGTTTAAAAATAAATATAAACAAACTTTATTTCCACAAAATATTTAAATGTGCATATATATTTGCATATATGAATAGATATAATAAAAAGATGTTTTCTAGAAATTAAGAATATATTCAATATAAAACTATAGGAATAGCATATAAGTGTATAGAATACCAGAACTATCAATTTAGAAATTTTAATCTTGCTGATTTTAATAAAATCAGATAATATGCTATCATTTGGTATAAAAATAAACATAAATTATTGTATATTTGTCCTGATAATAATTTTATTTGAAATAATTTTTCTATGTAAACTGGATTATAAATATGGCTGATTTTACAACACAGAAAATAACTAGGAGGACAACGTCATCTGGAAAGAACTCATTGCCAGGCCTACCTAATGAAAATTTCATGCACAAAGTACAATCGAGAAAAAAAGGAGTTCAAATTTACATCATTTTTCCATCACGTGCTCCACACTATATAAACAAATATTGGCAAAATGCAGTATTCTTTTTCCTGTTGTTCTTTTGCTTGAAATACTATTTAATTATGTCATTTTAATTTATTACACAGCTTGAAGTTAAAATGGCTGGCTAAGAAAGGAAATCATCTAATGTTCACTTTCCAGGGCAGATACTAATATCTTGATCATCATTATCAGAATAATTTACCAATAGAAACATAATTAAGTATTTAATAGCTGGAGTTGATAAAATTCAAAAAAAAATTTTTTTTTTGTAACTTTGGAATTATTTAAATTTATAGTTGAAGATTTCAGTCTCTTTTAAAATCACAAGATGATTAAATGACTATGATAAATGAACCTTTATTGTGTTTATCAATTTCATAAAAATTCTTGATTAAACTTACTTGTGATATTTCTGGTGCTACTTAATAGCTATGTTTGCCCATTCCTGAAAGAAACCAAAATTGTTGGAATATTAAAGTGATGTAATACAATCAGAAGAAAATGTAATCACCTGGAGAATCCACAACTTAATTACCTCCTTAATGGATTATTTTAAAAAAATTTCTGATAAACAATATCATCATTTGTGTTTAAACAAAACACTTTGTCATGAATGGATTGTGACTAATGACATTTTTTTTTATCTCACTTGTGAAATGAAGTCTTTATAAATTGGTAACAAAGAATTTGCCATTTACTATAATATGAAGTTTAAAACTTAACAAATAATGATTAAGTTTATCTGAAGAAATTTTATTATATAATGAATTAAGTTCTAAGCATTAGGATTAATCAACATTCTCTTCAACAATAAGCAGATCAGGTAGTATGTTATATTTTTCTTTTATTCAAACTAGTGTGACATTTGAATGTATTGTATAAAGATAGGTTGTTCCTTAATTATTATAATAGTTAAATAGTAATATTCCTAAATTATGCTATTGGATATGAAATTCTTTTGTTTATATACCTTATATTTTATTGCCATATAGCCCATGGTATTGCAGTGTCAACATGTCAATAGAAATGAATAAATAACATTTTATTAAAATAATTGAAATGTACTTATGATAATGATGACAAACCTAATAAATAGTAATTATTCCATGACTACAGACAGGTCTAGTAGAATGTTTTTTTTTTTTTTTTTTGAGATCTTAATGTTGTATAAATAGGACATGTAGATATTGCACTTGTTTAGTACAAGATAAATGGCCTCCAAATAAATAGATTAATAAGACGATACCATTAGAACAATGTTTCAAATATAGGAAATAGTAGAGTAAGTGGTGGTTTAATTTTAATAGATTTTAAAATTAGGATGTATTAAAGATCCTACCCATAACAACCTTCTTTATTGGTTTGTGTAAACAATACTTCCTGTAACACATTGGTGCATCATAAAAACATTGTTATGTAAGAATGTTGTGAGAATATTGACATAATTATCTTATATTTTTTATTTATTCTATCTCATGCATTTTATTCTGTTTAATGTATTTTATTTATAATTATCATTCTCATGTTTAATCTACTAAAGTGGACTACTAGTATAATCATATCAGTGTAATTATATTAGTATAATTTTAGTACTAAAATTTTCATTATATTTTATTATAATTCATTAAGTAAATATTATTTATGTTAAAATTTCATTAGAGCTCATTTGCACAACTTTCACTGTTTTGTTTATATCCTATAAGGCATGTGCTGAATACAATCTCAAAATATCCATTTGTATCCCATCATAACTTGAAAAACTATATAATACAGATACCTACAAGTCTTTATAGTATTAAAAGATTAGTAGAAATAATATTTAAATGAAATATTACTTTGGCATTCGTGATGTTATTCTCATGTTTTATTAATCCCTGAGATTTATTATTAATATTTATGTTTGCAAATAGTGGTATAGTAATGGATACTATTCTCATCACAAGGTAATTTTACTTATTGATCTTATTACTATTTTTGAGAGGTTAAGCTAAGAGTAAGGCAGTCACCACTTAGTGACTGGTCCAATGCAGTATGAATACATAATTTAAAGTACAATGTAAATAATGTCCAGTAAATGGAGTGGATATAATTAATTGATCATGAGATTTGTATAGTTAAATATATAGAAAAGTCTCAATAGAGATGAAAGCTAGTTCAATAAACATTAAAATATAATTATCAGTATTTTTTATTTCAATCTTATTTAGATTGATTATTTCATTTTTTAGTTAAGAAGTTTATTAATGACAAATTTTGAATGGGTTTTCAAACAAACTAAAACTATTTTTAATGAATGAATATTTTTGTTTTAAGGTGTTATTTAATTATTGTTTCAAAAATAATTTTTTTAAACATTACTTTATTTTATTTTAGCATGTATTTTAATCTCTGAGTTTATTTTATAAAAATAAATAAATAGAACACACAAGTTATTTATTAAACACATTAAATGAATAAAACCATATTTTCAAGTTTTTCTTATGAAAGTATGAAAAAAAAAAAGTCTTTTAATTTAAAAATTTTATTTATTAAAATTGGAGGTGGGCTAAATTTACCTTGCACAAAGATGCCTCCTATCCACATGATAGGACTGTCATCAGGAACTAGCTTTTTAAAGATACTAGAATTAAATGATTTTTAGATCTAGTTTCTGATGAAAACCAGTCTCTAACTGAAATATTAAACTATACTTAGATAAATATTCTTTCTTTTTTATATATAACATTAAAAAACAGTTTTACGTAAAAAAATAAAAAGATACATTGAATCTATTATTCATGGTTAAATATACCTGACATAGTAGTTAATAAGAAATTTATAAAACATTAAGATATAGAATAGTGACTTTATAAAATTCAAACAAGTGAATACATAATAATAATATCATTACATATACAAAAATAAAACTAGATTCTCAAACAAGCAATATATTAACAAAAATTATAAGAATTTGCTATTATAAAAAAAATTTTGGAAAACAAACAATAAAAAAACTTGTGCTATCATCTTATCAGTACATGCTAATAAATGTTTATTAATGTGTACATTCACTTAAATTCAGAACATTAGCATTAAAGGAACACTGGTTTTAGGTAAAAGTTTTGACATTTTTTTTTTTAGAAAATTTATGAAAAGTATTTCAGATCTAAGAACATATCAGAAGATATACATATTAAAAATGAAGTAATGTTTTATTATATAGTGCACACAAACAAAGAAAAAAGACCAAAAAGAAAAAAAAGTTTTTTTATTCATTTTAATAAGCCTATAACTACTAAATTTTAAACAACTGAACTAAAAGATGAACAAGTGGGAAGAGTGATGCCTGTTTATATAATGCTGAATATTAAGTTAATTTTCAAAATGAAAATAAACTTTTGACTAGCTGTTTGATTGCTATATTTTTTCATTCTAGATTATTAAAGTTTATGTTATGCAGGTTAAGAAAATTTTAATTCTCAAAAATTGGATAAAGCTTGATGATTGCCAATAAATATTTGAAAGATATTAATGGCTGTCTCTATATTCAGTAATGATTTAGGCAACATACTAAATGTATATCTATGTGTTTAGTAATTAATAATTTTAAAGTTTATGTGAGGAAAAAAGTAGCAAGGAAAAAAAATTACCACTTATTATTCTAAAATATTTTATAAAAAATAAAAAGTTAAAAAACATTTATTAACGATATATAAAAATGATGATCAAAATTCACTGATGTCTGAAGTACTTTTTTAAATGAACAAACTCAACAATATAAACTTCAAATAACTTTATTTTAGCAAAAACAAAATATCACAAAACATTTGTAAATTAAGATCACAAAAAAATAATATTTTCTCATTAGTATAAAAATAAAATTGTGATTGCCAGGTTGAACACCATTGTGATATTCTAAATGTCCCATAGCTTTATTCTTTCAACCATACTCTCCCTTTAAATAAAGAAAAACTTGAATTTTATACTCCATTCAGTTCAAACTTTTATTTATTAAAAGGGGGAGTGTAGCTAAAAGAATATAGCTATGAGGCATTTAAAATATAGAGATTTCAACTAGAGTTATGCAGTTTCTATAAACACACACACATAAACCAAGTATATGTATATCTTACCATCTTGAAGATGTTTATTAATAGTTTTATCCAACTCTGATTTCAGCTTATAACTAAGAGATTCTTTTGTTGGTGGAGAGAGAACTACTGGATTAAGGAATTCGCTGTTAATAGGTGTACTAGCATTATATTGAGTAAATTCATCACCAAACATTGGAAAAGATTTATTAGCAATTTGCTTCTCAAATCTGTAATATATACATATATTTAAATAACATTAACTGAAGTATAATAAATAATATAAGAAACTAAAAAGCAAATTTAAATAATGATCAACATTTCAAATAATGACCACAAATATGCATGATATATTAAATGATAATTTTTTTGTGTGATTTCAAAGCTTTCTCAATCCTTGAAAGTTATAACATCTGATGGTCAAGATTATAAAGCAATGATCCTAAAAAAGAAACTTGGTATATTATAAGTGGAAAAATTCATTTAGAAAATATTCCTTAAAATTATTAGAATGTACCTAAATCTGCAAATAATTAAGTAATGATTACACATCCTATAAAGTTTTATTATAGAGATACATGAGTACACATGCTAGGAGCTTCATAGTGCAATAATTATTATAATTATCCACCATGCCTATGATTTAGAATTTAAAACTACATAAAACTTATAATTTTTCTTAAAAAGGTTAGGATATCTTTCAATGATCTCTAGCCAAGCCACCCAATTAACAAATCAATAAAGAGGCTTTTAACAAGAAAGTATTACTATTAAAATCTTTACAGAGTTAGTTTGATGAAAAATATAATTTCCATTGCTTTTTTGAAGATGCTGAAAGGTTTTTATTTAGCTGTAGGCTATTTAAGATTTGCATGCATTCTCATACTTTCATTATCTTTAAAATGGCACTACATTACTAGTTAAAAATTTTAAATAGTCCTCACTATCATCCATAAGCACATATTAATGTGAGAAAAAAAAGAGCTATATGATCACAACTAATTGAGCTAAAATTCAAAACAGTTCACCAAATATGATTAAACCAAAATGAAAAAATTTAAATTTTTTCTTCATTATTTATAAAACTTAATATGAATATCAATTATTATTATCATTATATTAAATAGATTCTTATGTTCTCTCATTTATTTCATTCTAAATATTTTAAACAGAATATTATATTAGTAAATAGTATATATATATATTGAACTGGATGCTTTATCCGCTTCAAAAGCACCGTCAGAAAATTCAAAATTAGAACATATAGTTTTAAAGATTTTAAAAGAAAATTGAATTTAAAAATTTTTGTACTTTATTTTAAGAGTACATGCATAACACATGTACACAATTAAAGAGGAAAATTGTAAAAGCATTTTTAATTAAAATAAGCTTTGATTGTGATCAGTTTCTTTTTATTTTGTTAATTGTAATTTATTTTAAAAGCTGAGACTTATTTTTTTAAATTAATTTTGAAATAGATTAGCCTTGGTCAGATTTTTAAAAAAAATTAAGATTAAGTGGGAAATAAGAGTTTAAACCCGGTCAAAACTTTTTAATTAAAGATTATGAGGGAGATAACAATTGGTCCAGGTTTTTGAATGATTATTATTCTTATTGTGATTCTCATTTGGATTGCTGTTCTAAACATTTATATTTGCTAATTGCTCAATGTGACATGTCAAATTGGAATTTTTGCTGACTGCTGATAGTAATTGCTGCTTGCTGTGTTTAGAAAATATTGCTCAGCTATTTTCTAATAGATGTAAATACACTAAAACATTGGAAATAGCGACCATCCCTCCAGGATGCAGAAAATACTCATAAAGAACCTTAATAATAATATGCAGTGCTAAATCAAGCCAAAGGTGAACCCCGGAACTCCATAATTGTGCCTTCAAGAACATGACCTAAAAGCCTACTCCAGAACTGATCCCAAAGATTGTCTCCAGACTCATGAATGAAAAAATGAAAATCAAAACTTTGATAAGAAGCCCTATGTAGACCTGAACATTGTGTATCCCACTGAAAAAAATCCACCAGACAGAACATTATGCATTTAAGGTAAACTCACCTTTTCATATCATAACCAGACCCTAAATCTCTTGTTTAAATCTTATGTTAAAGTCTCAGCTTAATCTTAAAAAAAACCTGTCTCCAAAATAAGTTATGTATAATCATTTAAATATCATTAATTATTTTATTATGAGCTTTATTTATTATATGTATTAGAGTCTTAGTTTTAAGATTTCATACTTTAAATTTATTTGTCTGAGAGTGTATTGTGAATTCATATTTTGTACTTAGTGTTTTTCTCTTTTATATTACTAATCATTGATAAATATTTGGGCAAATATTAGTAATTTTCTTTTAAATTCACTTGTCCTTTATTCTTTCATTAAAATTAATTTAGACAATCTTAGTTTGTGTTTCCTACAGACCATAAATCTTTTGGCTAGCGATTTATCGAGTATATTGTTCTATTTTTCTTAAACAGTAGAGATTTTGGTTTTCATATATTTCAGATTACATAATACCGTAATATTTTATTTTTCTCTTGTTGGACTCAATCTTGAGGGTCTTAAATGTGACCTTTTATGAGTGTTTGCAGGCAAATGATGATACTATTATGTCCCAATGTTTTCCTGAATTTTAGGAAAAGATCACTCTGCATTATTCATTGACTTCCGTATAAGATCATTCTTTTTGTTTTTAAATCTTTAACTAAAGGAAACTTGAATTTGTTTATTTAACTAGCTGGCAGGAAGATATTATAGATCCTTTTACTCCTTAGGTGAAAAAAAGAACTTATCTTCCAGGGTGTTTAATGTTACAATATTCTTGTACACTCTCTGATAAACTGGTTGGAGGAATTTAGGTCAAATTTTCATATTTTGTTTGACAAATAATTTAGATTTCATAAATTTGCAAATGATTTATAATTATTTTTGGATGTCGTTTGTCTTATGTGTCTTTTTGTCAATTGTCTGAACAATATTAAAGATATCTTTCTCTCCCTGGGTCTTGCTGGTAGTACTGATCACCATCATTAACTTTTCATTCACTGTAAATTAAATTTTCTAAGTTGATAGTAGCCTACTGGCATCCTCAGTTATCAAAAAAAAATCGAAGTGACCAGCACAATATATATATAATATTCAAATATAAGTATATTGCCTACACTAAACTTAATGTTTTAATGTGTGGGAGATGGTGATTGGACCAATTGAGTGCTGGTTCAGCACAAAATACTGATATTGGAAATCATTTATCTTCTTCACATGTATGTGGTTGTTTGTATCAATTATATAAGATGGAATCCATAGCTATAGAAAGCTTGAAAATCTGGGTTCAAGCCCCTTTTGGCTAGTTTGGTTCAGTTGTGACTGAAATAATTTTGATTATTTATTGACTAGTTTAGCTTTATGCTTTTAATGTTTATATATACATATATATAGTAACCAAAAAGTCCACCCAGATCATAACAGGTAGAATTAATGATATAACACAAAACTGTTACAATATAATCTGGTCACAGCCAGGGTGCACCGCGAAGACCCATCATAGTAGTACATGAAAATACATTAAATTACCCAAGATAAATTGTGTAACTATTTCATTCATTATCATTCTCTCTAATGACTGTACCTTAAAAACTACACTTCAAAACCCTAATTTACGAAAGTTATTTATGTGAGATCTTATGGCCGACCATGAACAAGATGGTATGATCTATAAAACTACTCAAGATTACTCTTATGGTACATATATCAATACCAACTGCCACATTGTTAATATAGGCCATTTGACAAGACAATAAAAGTTATAGTAAGCACCATAACATGATTGGCTGTAACTCAGATATACTCAGGATTTTAGGACAAAAATGTCATGTAGAGTATTTGCTTTGCAATAAAAGGTAAGCATATAAACTTTAGGTTCTTTCATCACTAATTCAAATTTCTAATTAAATAAATTATCAATGAAACTCTTATTGTAATTTGTAAATCATAAATTATAATATTAAAAAATAGGTTCAATCATCATACAGGCTCACAAGCTTATTTATTAATTTAGTTCCTAATATGATGAACACCAATATCATTATAAGTTTGTGGATACTGCTTATAAAATAAAAAATCAATTTGCTTCCCAAATTTATTACATAATTTAAGTTCAAATAATTTAAATCCATTTTTACAAATAATTTTATATTGATCCCAAGCACACCGTTCATTTAAAATTATTAAATGTTCAATTGCTTTCAAATACCTCCGAATATTAAAAAGTTCTTTTTTACATTTCTTATTTACATCATTTAAAATTATTAAATTTAATTTATCCATAGATTTTGGCATTAAATTTATACAAATATTCAGTTTTAGAGTTGCAACAATTCGAGAATACATGATAAACTTTACAATCCTAAAAAAACAGAAGCTGAAAAATAATAATATGATTTGTTTGAAAGAAGATAAAGAGCAGCAGATGTGTTTAATGACAAAATGTTATTATATTGGGAAAGTTAAAGTGCAAATGGATAAACTAAATTTCTTTTTAATTGTAGAATATAATATGGACAGTCAGAAAATAAAATTTATTAACGATATTTAAAAAAAAAAGCTAAGAATAAAGCCTTAAATAATAATGTGTACTATCCTTCCTGTGCTATATGTCTTGTATTAAATATAAAATTATATAAAGACAATCCTTTGCAAATTATGATTGATTTTGGTACATTTATATATTAAACTTCTAAATAAACTGTTACAAGAGTTTTTAGGATTTGAGAAAATTGCTTCATCTTTTGACTTTGTAGATAGAATTAAAAATATAGTGAGTAATGAGAGTGATGTTATTGCTTCACTGGATGTTAAAGAAATGTATGGTTCTATTGATAGAGTGGATTTCATAAAAATAATTTAACATGCATTAAAAAGTAAAGGTATTTGTAAATATGTGATAAAATTTGTTATTGATTCTTTAAAAATTTTTAATGTTAACATTGTAGCTTCCTTTGAAGGTGGATATTATAAAATGTCTAAAGGTTGGCCTATGGGTCACCCTGTTGTCATACAATTTTGTTTTTTTTTACATATGAGAATAGCATTTTATATATGTGTACTTTTTTAAGATATTAAAATTTATGAAAGATATGTGGATGATGCTTTTGTTTGTGGAAATACCAATACTATAAATTTGCTTGTAGAGGAATTAAATAATTTGAATGGCTTGAAATGAACTATTGAAAAGAAACAGGACAAAAGTATTACATATTTGGATTTAATTATTACAAGTATGTTAAGTTATAAATTAATAATCAACCATTGCAAAAAAGGGGATATATAAACTGTAAATCAAAAGTACCAATTATGCATAAGAGGGCAAGTTTTAGATCTTTTTGTTTCATAATAAAACAAAATGTTGTTACCAATGAGATAAATGAGAAATATTGAGATATTTTCCAAGGAATTGCTTGAAGTTGGTTATAATATTGAACAGATTAACAATACTTTATGTCAATTTAAAAAGAGTTATAATAATTTAAATGATGTGAAGATTGATAATAAAAAAATGGATAACTATTCCATATATTTCAAACAGTGAAGTAAAATTTTTTAAGGATGTATAAAAGAATGTGTTAACGTTTCACTTTGTGTTACAAATAAGGTTAATAAGTTAGTGAATAATTCTACAAATGTCATATCTATAAAGCAGAAAAGTAAAGTTGTATATCGAATTTTTTGTGGATGTATGTTATGATATAAAGGTGAATTAAAATGAAGTATTGAAAAAAGATTAAAGGAGCATGAATTGTTATACAAGTATGTGAAAAGTAAAAATAATAATGATCTAATGATTGCCTCAGTTTTTTTGGAAAGCACATAAAGAGAGAAATCGTAATAAAAGAAAAATTAAGGAGACAATTTTAATAAATAGAAATAAAATGAATATAATTAAAAGACAAGCTGCTAGCATTAAAATATGGGATTTGAGTTAATGACATTTGCTTCTGTTATATTTTTTGAATTTAACCGCAATTGAAGAACGTTAAGAAATTAACCACAAGTACTTCTGCAGATTGAAAGACTGTGTATAATAGTTAATTATTATTTTTATTGTTATATATATATATTGTAATGGTACAGAGAATTTAAGGGATTTGCCTGGGATGATGGCAAATTATCATCATCAATCCTGTCAATGACTCAAAATTTAAAATATTAAATATAAAAGGAATAAGCATGAGATGAAATCAGCACATAACTAACTATAAATTCACCAGTATTATAAATAAGTATAAGTAATAATCATTCATCATCATAAATGTTCAAAAATACAATAAATCAACAGTCGGTCTTGTGACTGGATTTGAAATGGGTCTAGTTCTTGCCAGCTTAGGATAGATTATTTAAACATTAATTTGGATGCACAAACTTAAGTGCTAATCCATAAGAATATATAACAATAAGTCAAATAATGTTGGGATACTAAAACATACTGATCATCATCAATGCTCTGGCCACTTAGTACCTTTAAGGTATTGGCCAACTATAAACTTAATTACTAATAAATACTAAACTAAATAAAATATAGTGCGTGGACTTTAAAGGATACCCCCTTTGTGTCAATCCAGGATCATCATCAACTGGATGTCCATAAACACTAAATGTAAATCCCCTTTACACAACAGATCATTATGCATGAATCTAGCTCAGGAACAAAAGCTCTATAATTGTTACTGTGATCTAGAGATACAATACAACATATAATTTATATTTTAGGATTAAATAAATTTATTGGAATAATTTTAACAATGAAATATCAATTTATTAATCAAAATAAAATTAGGGTCTGCTGAGTATGGCATAAATATAAATTTGGCATTCTGATTTTGATTAATATAGAAAAAAAATAAGTTATCACATTGTGATTTACAAACATGTCAATGAATTTACATAAAACACACTTATATATAGGGACACAGATGTGTGGTAAAATAATTTATGATTATATTTGAATTGTCACAAACCTATTAATGAAATACATTTTTATAATACATAACTAATGACTGATTTGATATATATGTGTCCATATGTGTCATATAATACTAATAAAAAATAAATTATCACATTTTAATAATACATAAATAATAACTTTTCATATATATAGGTGAATACTCATGGAAATGTGTGTACACATTGATGTTTATATCATATATTTTAATTTGTTAAAATAATAGACAATAAACATATATTTTTCATAATTAATTCCATGTTGAAAACATACATAAAATTCATTCATTATCTTTAATGGTAAAAGTTTTCGTTTTGCTTTGTTTTTAAAAAAATATATGGTCCTGGTTTGCAGACCGTACTGCCGCCGTCAGAGGGCGTGGCGACATCATCAACAACCGGCCTGAAAATGGCAAGTGATAAATTTTTTTTAATAAAATCATTCATTTTCAGAGTTTACTCTTTTTTTTATATAAAATTGTCTATGACTCAATTGTTTTATTTTTCATTGACAAAATCATTCACTTTTAAAATTTGTTAATTCAAAATTTTAAATGTCATTCTCAAGAAATTATTTAAAATATTTTCAAAATATAACACTTCTCATCAGCTGTACTTCATATATATATACATTTATCTGTGCTTCTCTCCATATAAATAAAACAATATATATAAAACAATTCTTCAGCAAGGTGATGGACTCTCTTTGCAAGCTGGTCCCTTTTAAAACAGTAAACCATATTGGTATAATCCAAGTTAATTATGATTTGCAATGAGCTCCCTTCAGTTTTTATCATTTGATAAACATCAAACAAGCCAGCCATCTAGTACACATTATATAAGGCTATGAATACATAGAAGCTGACACTTTTCTTCCATGTGAATCCAAACTCTAATGTAGTGAACTAAAAGCAACTGCTGGACTTGCACTGTCTTGCCTTTGGCTATCTCTTTATGGTGTCTTTGTATCACTGCAAACTCTAAGAACTCTCTTCTAATCTTTTTCTTAATTCTTTTATTGTCAGGATGGGAAAAAAATATAGAATTAAAAATAAGTTTTCCATATCTTGATTGAAAAAAGCTAATGATTCTTTTCAATTCACTTTAATCCTTTAAAAACAACTTTGTTGGATTTTTATCCTAATATGTTAGTTAAAAGATTTCTTTAATCAAAATAGATAATGGGATTTTATAATTACCATTATATCTATTATAACATAAAAACATACATATTTTAATTTCAGAATCAGAATTAATAAAATATTTATTAGACATTTTTAAATGTTTAATTTATAATAAAAAAATTTCAAATTCAAAATTATTTAATTCTTAACTGTTATTCCAGTGTGATATAGAAAACATCTATAAAAAATTTTGTCTGCTTATTTCTACTTTTCCTTTCAACTTTATATATATGTATGTATGTGTGCACACTACTATATTGTTAATATATATATATATATATAAATATATGTAAGCTATTATACATAAATTCCTTGGCCACTTCTAATATTCTCTTATTTAAAGCTTTCTATTCATTTTCTTTTATGTGAGACTGTAAGATACTTCTCATCTACTGAAGTCTTGACAGAATTATAAATATTTTTTTCAAATTAGCTTATAAAAATGAAATATATATATATTTCTAAAATTAATCTGTTAAAACTAAGCAACAAAAAATATTCATTAAATAATCAATTTCAAAACACTCCCTTTTCTGGATTGGAGACAAAAATAAATGATATTAGTAAGGCCAAGAAAAGATGGCTATAGATATGGATAGATTGTCTTCAATAAATTTGATACTACTAAAAAGAAAGCTTTTTATTTACACCAGCAAAAGAAATTTTAAAAAGTTCTAGTCTTGGTATATAATCCCTGGATGTCAAGGGCAATTTTATAGAACAAAAAACAATAGCATACTCATAAATTTATTCACTTCATAATAATCTTTAACAGTTTCATTACTTTATAAACTAACTTCAATAGTTTGTGCTAATTGCCAATATCAATTTATTTTTATTATTATTATTAATTTTGCAGATTTATCCATAAAAAGGAACTATAGCAATAATAAAGGCAAATGGAATATTTCTTTTTTTTTCATGTGTCAAAGCATCAGGCCGGAAGCAAACTGCGATAACTTCTTATAATGCAGCTGTGCTGACCACTCAGCCACCAACGATTGACTGGAATATTTCTAATAGAATCTTATAGAAGTTTAATGATTCTAATTTGCTGCAGAATGGCAGAACTATATTGAAACTGTTTTATGGACATTCCCATAGTTAACAAAAATTTTAAAACTTATTAGGGGTTAATAATGGACATGCTGCATAATAAAATAATATGTAAGATTACTCTGTACATATCTGTGACTGTCATATTGAATAAATATAATAAAAACATTAGTTTAGACGTATGTTAAATATATATATATACATACTCAAATACGCACATGCAAAGTGAATAGGAAAATAGTTGAATGCATATATGTATATGAATAAATATATAAGACATACATCAATCTTTCAAATTTTTTTTATGTATTACCACCAGTTTTCTCATTAGGAAATTTTATTTTTGTTTCTACAATTTTTTATTCTCAGCCTGAAAACTATTAAAAATACCTTTTGGTGGCTCTGCATAAACTTTCTATTTCATTTCAAGTTAAGGCATTTTATTAAAAAAAAAAAAAAAAAGGCAATTGAAGTAACAAATGATAAAAGTAAACAATATTAGAAAAACTCACAGAAGCTTGTTGGGATTTGTTCTTTCACTAAGTTGAGCCAATTTTTTATTTAACTTTTCTTTAGTTTTTACTTCACCTTCATATAATTCTTTATAACGTTTTCTTTCTTGATTCAAAATATCATCAGCACCGCTTCTTTCTTCAAAACATGACCTTAATTTGATAAGTTCATCCTAAATATACAACAAATAAATACACATTTCATTCTCTGATTTATAAAATGTCAATAAACGATCACAGAGCTAAACAAATAAATGATATATTATTTTCATAGCTTATTGACCTTTGATTATTAATTTATGCTTAGATCATTGGGAATTGCAGTTACTTCTATTTCAATTTTGTATCATAAAGCTATGATTATTTATATGATCATTTATAGTTACATATGTGTGTGTGCATACACACTCAATGTTTAATATCCTAGAGATATAAACATCTATAGTAAGAATGTTTGATTACTATACTCAATATATGCAAAATAAATCCATACTTTAATTTATGTTATTGCAATGTCTAATTAAATATGTGTATATATAAAGTGATGTCAAATAAAATTAAAATGTTTTTTTTAAGATAGTCAAATAAGATATTGATTAACACACTTATTATTTAACACTCTAGAAAATTAATGCAAGCAAATATGCAAAGTATGTAACTGCATGCTAATTATAAAAATATCCATTATGCAAGATATATGCAGATAAAGTCAGTGCAAGTAAACGCTACTGAAAATGGCCAATGAGAGAGGATAGTTGCATAAAAAAAGAGGATGAGAGTAGAGTAGTAGAATTATGTCAGAGAAATGATGATGAATATCTACAAAAAGATGTATAATTGTAATCACAACAATGTTTTAAGTAAGAACAACTTTCAAGCAAACTAGTTATATAAAGATTTATAGTTATTCATTTACATAGAATTAATAAATTCTGATTTAGTAAGTTTTATCCTCTGTGTTGAAGTTCATTTTAGTTTAAATAATGATGTGTATTCAATTGGTAATGATAAGATTACTTCTGATGTGATAAATTGGCACAGTTTGACACTTCAAAAGAATTTGGCAAAGAAGAGATAAAAAGTGAAGAATTAATAAAGAGAAACAAAATGGTACTATAAAATATCACAATGATTGACTTTAATGTAACCAAGATGGCAAATCAACAAATTTACATTGTGCATGCAGAAAGGTACATACTTATAAACCAAAAATAGTGACATTGATGTGGATAGCAAGTAATGAAATATTCCTGATAGCTAACAGATAGTCTGATCCAAAAGTCTCAGAAGATATTTCATATGAAAAATTAAAAGACAATTTAAATATGTTTTTCAAGCCAACTACATTTCAAAACTTAATGTATCTGCAGTTTAGAAAATTGGACACCACATGAAAAAATACAGAAAGATGATAAGAGATTGTCTATGATTGCCAAGGACTGCAATTTTAATGCTGAATTAGATGACATGCTTCTTGATCAGTTGTTGCTGATCAAAATTAAATTAATTTATATTCATACTATTGAAAAATAGATAGCTCATGAAGCCATTTTGGATAATACAATAAAATTTGAAAATAGTATGGATATAAAGAAACTGGAATACAAGCAAAGATTAGAAGCTGAAAGAGTATGAATAGCATCTGGACATGTTATTGTTATGACAGTAAAGGTTATATAAAAACAGAAATATAAATTTAAAAATGACTAATGCCATATTTGCATAACACAATAAAATTTCAAAATAGTATGGATATAAAGAAACTGGAATACAAGCAAAGATTAGAAACTGAAAGAGTATGAATAGCATCTGGACATGTTATTGTTATGACAGTAAAGGTTATATAAAAACAGAAATATAAATTTAAAAATGACTAATGCCATATTTGTAAAATCGTGGGAGATTTGCCCTAAATTTGTAATAATAAGCTGAGAAAGAGCAAAGACAAGTTATAACTGGGCTGTAAATTTAGGGAAGGGGTTTGCAAAAAAAAAGACTAACATCAAAAACCTATATCAACAATAATAACATAATATTGGACAGTGAGATGATGCATGTGTGTCTTACTGATATGTTTTGTTAAAAATCCCTCTTAAAATTGAAAAAAAATTTGATGATTTATTAGAAAATGCCGACTGGTAAAAAAGACAAGAGTGGAAATGAAGAAAAAAAAAACTCAAAAGAGAAGAAAAAATGTGATTTTGATAAATTGGAAAAAAATTTCAGTGACAAAATGGCCAATATGATAAGGCTTCAAAAAAAAGATTCCAAAATCATTAGAGAATCTAATAAAACAAAGAGAAATACGGAACTGATTTGGTTTAATAAAGTAGATAAAGAGGTAATATATGAAAAAAAAAAGAAAAATATAAATTAAGTAGTGGAAAATTGGGTAATGGTTGTGTAGAGCAGGTTAATTTGTCAAAGAGCTCTGAAAGAAATGAGAACGTTGAGTTTGAATGTACTTCTCAAGTAAAGGATAACGTTGAGTAGGAGATTTTTTCTAAATGTAAAAAAGGAAAACAAACTATAATAAAAATTCTAATGAGAATGAGAATATAATGTCTAATTCTTCAAGTAATAAAAAGAAAAATGATGAGAAATTCATGTTTTAATCAAATAAATAAAAAAGGTAAACAATCTGACAATAATATTATTCCAACGGAGTTTACAAATTTAAATGATAATATTCAAGATTTGCAAAATATATGCAAGCCTTTGTTAAAATGAATTCTTATCAGAAAATTTTTTTTAATAGTTGCATGACTCCTAGCACATCAATTTTTAGTTTAATTGTACAAATTAATAAAAAAAAAAAAAGGAGAACATATTCCCGATAAACCAGAAATGGGTGAATATTTTTAAATGCTTGACTCACATAATATGATTGATTCAATCAAACATATGGCTTTCTTTCTCACTAGGGGTTTTATTTCAATAGAATATATCAACTGTGATAGTAGAGAATTAGCAGAAAGCCTAATAAAGGAAGTGCAAGGTTTTAAGATATATTACGTATTTAAGGAACCCATTCCTCTTGTATACTGTAGGATCTTGCACACTCCACCAACATTTAATGAAGATTTTTTTAAAAATCAAATTAATAACTATGCAGAAATAATCTCCATGGAAAGAGAAATGACACCAGGTATTCAGTTTCAAATTCCATCAAACACATGGAAAATACTGGTAAAATTTAAAAAAAAAAAAGGTGTATTAAGAGAACAATTGCCTCATAGGATTATAAAAGATCAAATGCCTATTTCTGTTATCCTTAAAGGTCGACCACCACTCTGTTTCAGATGTAACAGAGTAGGTCACATAGCAGCAATGTGTGAGGTTGGAAGCTGTATGGAGTATAATAAATTTGATAGAAAAGAGCATATACATAATATTAGTAAAATAAATCATGGCAAGTATTGTAGATAATGAGATTCCACTTGAGAGTGATGTAGAATATCAAAATCAATGCATGGATGAAAAAATAGTGATAAGTAAAGATAACTGAAATTTCAAAGCAGACTGATATATTCAAAAGATAAAGGAAATGAAATGTCTAATATAGAAAAAAATAATCAAATGAATTATAATAATAATAATGGTATCAATCCTAACGATGGCACTGAAGTGATATTAAAAAAATAACTTTCAAGAATTAAATCTACAAAATCAATAAACTTTTGGTTTAATAAATGATGGATTTTTCTCTTAACATAACAACATTAAATATTAGAGGAATTAATAGTGTAATTAAAGAAGATAAAATTGCAGATTACATGGTTAAACAAAGATATGATGTTGCAATACTTACGGAAACAAAAATAAATACGAATATGTCTAAAAATATTATTAACAAATTGTCTCAAAAAAATATTATATTATATAAACTTAATAGTAGACTAGCACAAGGAGTTGCTGTATTATTTAATATGAATTCAGATATTCAAGCAGTTCAGATCTTAACATTACAGATTAATTACATTGTCATGTCTTTTTTGTTTTCAAGGGTTCTGCACTATTTGATTGCTGTTTACTCAATTGCAAGAGGTAAGGACTTAGTAAAAGGTTTACATAATGTCCAAAATAAATAATCAAAACCAGGAATTATTATTTTTGGTGGTGACTTCAATTGTATTTACAATAATCTCCCAAATGAATTGAAAAATAAATTACTAGAGGTCTCACTTTTTTCATTACAAGATAAATATTTAGATAATAATTTTATATTCTTCAATAGTAGATATAAAACACTTATTGATTTATTTTTTATATCAGGTAATAAAGTTAATAATGCTAAGATAACTACATCTTTAGTTCTATTTTCTGATCATCTTCTGGTGCACTTGAAAATACATGATTATGTTGTTAATAGAAAGCAAAATGTAAAGGATGAAATAGTTTTAAAAACAGATCAAATTTCTAATTGTCCGGTAATGATAAATTATTATTTGAGGGTTACAGTTTTGCCCCTTTGCATTGCATGGTATACACTAAAAAATAAGTTGTCTAAAATGTACATAAAAATTGCAAAGCAAAAGTTGTCTCTTAACCAAATAAAAAATAGAATATTAGAGATACATAATATATTACAATGTGTTTAATGTTTGAATTCAAACCATCATTTTTTAGTTGGTACATTACATGAGGAATATAACAATATTTACCAGTTAATGCAGCAGGAATTTCAAACAAAACAACTTAGGAAATTGATCCCAAATATTAGTAAACTAACTAAGCTTGTTATTAACTATGCAAAGGTTTATATACCGCATGCAAAAGGAATTAATTTAATACAAACTGAGTTATCTGGTGTTTTATCTGGAATTTGTGTAGATGAAGGAATTTTTGATATGTTAAAATGAAAATTTGGTGAAAGGAAAGATAATATAAATGATTTCAATAGAGTTTTCAGAAGAATTTAAAGAATATATTACAAAGACAGAAATAAAAAATGAGATTGATAGATTAAAGACTGATGCAGCTTTAGCAAATGACTCTATACCGGCTTCAATCTACAAAAAGCAGGATTATGGTTTAATATTGTAACGAGACAGCGTTACATCAGTATTAAATCTAGGAAGCATAGATCAGAACGGGACAAATCGATAAATACACACACACCAGCAAGCAGCCTAAAACACTCGTAATTTTATTTTCGTAACTTGTAATAGTTTTCTTCCTCCCATAAATACATTTATAAAACACATTGATAAAATACAGACGGTAAACGTCTAATTAAATGATTAAAGCTTTCAGATAATAAAAAATAATAACAAAACAGAAGTTGCTCTCCTAAATAATAAAATATAATATGCTCTCCTAAATAGTAAAATATAATTGTCAATCAAAAACACCACGGGGAATTTAAAAATGTTATTTTAGAAATATAGTTTTAACTAGAATAAAACTTAGAGAAAAGTTTGAGAAAGATAAAAGCTCGACTTCTAAATTTAAAATAGCTTGTATTGTTCTGGTAAACACACGCCACACGCATCATTCGAGGTGTGAAGGATAGGTTGGTTGAGTGAGTTGCAAAGAGATTGTCTCAAAATAAATATTGCCTTAGCCAAAGAGGAGGAACAGGTGCTCAAACGGACCTGAACGACAACTCCAGGAGCAAGGAACTCTGGGGGTAGATTGGATCCCAAGATATGGATCAACCCTTATAAATACCAGTCAAAACCTATTCAATGGTTCGATTAGATTCATTTCGATTGATACATTATCATTGCTGTTGTTTATTCTCAGTATTCCGAGTTATCACCTGCTCATTTTTATTCCGATGCTATGCTTTATTTTAACGATAAAATGTTCGAATTAGCTCGATTTATTCCTCAGTTTGAAGATGATCATTATGAAATTAATACCAAGAGCGCCGACTGTCATGAGGGCTAATAAACCCTTCAGTGACTGATCCGCTCCGCTACTGAAATATCTCCGAAGCTATGAAATTCCGATAACATCGCGTGGAAGTTGATGCTCCTAAAAATAGAAATGTTCCGTGAAATACCCAAACTCGTCCAGACCAATCAATGTTCGTTGTAACCAAGACAAATCCTAGGTAAATATGTTTTATATTATGTTCACTCACTCAATTTAGAAACTCATAAGGCAATCTCGTAATTAACCAACATAAATTTGCACAAACAAATCTTAAAACTTTCCTCATCATGATAGTTTATCTTTGTTACAGAACTTTGTAAACATGAACTTTGAACTTAGCGAAACTCAGGAAAGATAATATATTTTATCAACTAGAAAGGAACTTTATCTCGATTATTCGCATTATGTTATGACTAATTATGATTCTCTGTGAGCGTGAATGTATGTGCGCTGTGTAATAAATCCATTAATAATGTTTTCTTTTCATATTTAATAAATTTGTCAATATCTCATCAAGTCAGCATTTTCAAATCTTTTCACACACACTCAAAACTAGTTTTTTATTTTTAATGACTTATCTTTGAAGTATATTTAGTTAAATTTAATTTTCATTTCGATTTATTTACTGTATTAATTATGTCAACATCGTGCCGTAAGTCACGATGTTTCTTATTTAACCTTAGTTAAGATAGATTTAAGAGCGGGCGGGTCTAGAATCAATCAAAGTAAACGTCAAATAATTATATTATATACGATAAATCGGGGGATGAACTTGTAAGCCTTGTGTTGGGGAAACGAACCACCTCATAGTCAGTGACAAAATAAATAATCTTATGGTAGTGAGTAATTAGAAAACATGCTGATTTTTCATTAGGAAATCTTTTCGGGAGGAGGTCGAGATCAATCATGTAACAACCTTGAGAAACCTTGTTGGTCCATGCTGGGAGTTTTGAGCTAGTGGGTGGGATTAGACTTCGAAATCGTTTTGACATGATGTAAGGTGATGCGAGTAATTAAAATCAACTTAAATAATCGTATCTGGCGCCCCCTTATGTGGATCGTGAATAACTGTCAATGTAAGAAAATAAATAAAGCCTTACGCTATGTCATGTTTATTTCAAAGCCCGTAATCTCGGTTATATAGATAGGTCGGCCGGTTACAATATCAATAATGTGGAAATGCTTTAACCAAATGTGTTGTGAAAAGATTGAATGGCCATATATAAATAATAAGTTATCTTTAGTATAAGAAAAAATAAAGCAATTAGAACCTCTAAATTTGAAGAACTTAGACATATATCAATTGAGGACATAGATTCAAAATTTTTTGCAAGAATATTGCTAAGGAAATTGAATGCTATAGTTCTTCCAAAATTTCCTAAGCACACCATGCCATTAAAAGTAAACACACAGTCTACAAAGCATTAGGGATACAAGAAGCAAATAAATATGCAAAAGAGCTTAGACTAACACAATATTATACAGTTAAAATAGATTTTAAGTCAGCATTTGACGTGGTTAATTGTTCTTATTTAATAAACCTGTTGGATAATTTAGTTCCTGATCACAAATATGTGGTTTGTGCTATACAAAATTAAATATACACAATTTCTATTAAGAACTTTATGAGAAAATCCAATTTTTTCATACAATCAAAGCTCCTCTTACTGCATTGCTATTTGCTGTCTATTTGGATCCTATGATAAAAAAAAAAATTGAAAGCAGAGTGCCTGGTCTATACTTACCTCATTTCGGTGTAAAATGCAAGTAACTGCTTTTATAGATGATGTGATAATTATATTTCAGAATAGCTTTAATGTTCAAATAGTAATGGAGATTCTTCAAAAATTTCAAACAATGACTGCCTCTCTCACTCAGCTGTTTAAGTCTGCAGCCAGGCAGCTTGCCATGGGAAGGAAGATATCATGTGAATTTCTGGCTACAGCAGCTACTTTCTTGGGAATACCAATATATCACTCTAAAACTTAAATAAGTTGATAATTAATAAAATAGAATCTAAAATTTGTTTCTTTTCATGTATGAGGCTTTACCCAGTAACTAGAGCTAAAATTTTTAATGCAATTGTTTCAGAAATAATGGCATATTATGGGCCTTGGGGTTTCTCTTTTCAATAATATAATAAATAAAATTAAGAGGATAGCTAAGAAGTATGTTTGGGGTAAAATTAGTAATTCAATTTCTGTCTCCATTTTACAGCTGCCTATAAGTAAATGGGGGGAGGGGTAATTTTATTGAAGCAAGAGATTACGTTGCCTTTATTAAGGCTACTACTTACTTGTATAATAAGAAATAAATTTTTTGACCCATCATATTGTGATATAAGACTATTTAGTGAAATAAGAAAAGAGAGAAGATCTATTTTTCTTGACTTGGTGATAGCTTATAATGATTTACAGGACTATCTAAATTTACCGAATTTGGAAAGTTTGAGATATAGGGATCTAAAAAAGCACGTGGATTGTCGAGAGATCTCATGGATGGATTTATCTAAAGAGAAAGTTTTGAGGAATTATCAATCAATATGTTCTTCTCCTTCCTACATTAAATTTATTTTTAAGTTTATGAATGGCTTGTTACTTACAACTTCCTTTTTGAATTGTAAATCTGGAATGAATCTGAATACCAAATGTATATTGTGTAAAAGTAAAAAAGAAACCTTCTTGCATTTGTTTGAAGAGTGTAGTGGTTTTCGACAATTAAAAAATTGTGTTTTTAACTCACTATTTATAAATTTGAGATATATAATAAATAAATATATTCAGAGGTTTGACCATCACAATGCAATGATAATAGCACATGTTTTGAAAAGAATGTGGGCTGTAAGATGTTAAGCCAATAAAACATTAATTTTCGATAATAAGAAATATAATTGGATTAAAATACTAGAAGATGATTGGGATAAATACTATTATCAATGTATAAAATATCTGCCAAAAAAACAAATTGAAAGAATATGGGGTGGACTTTTTCCTACTGTATGTAAAATATGGAATAGTGTTTATTATTGAAAAAATGATTTTTAGTTAACTTGTAAGAAAGAAAAAAAAAAGGGAAAAGGAAAAAAAATGTTTTTTTGTTAATATGTAAATATATAATTTTTGAGTTTTTCTATTAATAAAGTTATTTACTTAAAATAAAATAAAAAAATTGGACAGTTTGTATTTGTAAACAAAAAGTTAGTATGGGGATCAATAACAGAGCAGGTGTATTTCATATGTAGCAAAGAGATTGATCAAATATTACAAAAAAATATAAGATTATACCCATAGTTAAAATGGATTTAGTAGCACTGATATAAAAAGAAATTCGATAGATATACAAGGGATTTCAAAAGTGGCAGTGAGATTAAATATGAGATTGAAAAATCTACCATTGTATATTATAAAAAGAGATTTAAGCCTAGGCAAAAATTGGTCTAATAGGTATTAGAATAAATATAATAAAAAGATTATAGCTGGAGTCAGAAGTTCATAAAACATATCCAGTCATTAATATTGGGCTTTGCAGCATTAAATGTAAAGTGGTTGACATAGAATTAGAGGTGACTGCTGAGCCTGTTGTTTGCAGATCACAGAAAGTCTTTCTAGCTTTGAAAAACAAAGTGGAAAAAACACTTAAAGACTTGATAAAGAGGGGTGTTATAACACTTATTGAAAAATAAATGTAGGCAACACCCATTGCCATAATATTAAAATTAGATGGGACTGTTCATTCATATGATAATTATCAAGTATAAATAAGGCATACCAGTACCTAGTGTTTGGGAAGTCTTAGCATCAAACAAAAAGCATCATATTTTGTTAAGATTGATCTATAGTCTGTGTTTTATCATATTCCAGTAACAAGAACAGTCGAACTTTTAACAATTAATCATCATATAAAATTACTTAGATATAATAAAGTACTATATGGATTAACTATCAAGTTAAAAATGGGTGATTTTTTATAGGGTATGAAGGAATCATTACTTACTTATAAGACATTCTGGTAATTGCTGAAACAGAGAGCGAATTAAGAGTATGCATAAAAATGGATGTGAAAGATTAGAGAGATTCAGTACACAGCTAAACACAATAAAGTGTATATGAACCACTACAGAAACTAAATTTTTGGATTATCAACTGTAAATATCCAAATCAAGAAAAAGTGAGAGCTGTTAAAAATGCACCTAAACTGAAAAGCATTAAGAACTTTCTTTGAATTTTAAAACTCTTTTGAGAGTTTCTCACTTGTTAATTTTTTTTATATGATAAAAAAAAAACAGCAAAGAATTTAGGAAGTCAAACAAGACACAGCATTTAAAAGAACAAAATACTGTTGAATAAATTATAAATTCATTATAAAAACAACTAAGAGGTAATGATGACTAATGATATTTCAGAATATGAAATAAGTGCAGTTATTTCACATGAAGTATATGGAGATGAACATCCAATTGTGTATGCATCCAAAACTTTAACAACAGTTGCAAAGAATTAGAGCCAGCTGGGCAAGTATTTGCAGTGAAAAAATTTCACCAGTATGTCTATGGAGGTACATTTACAATTTATATGAACCGTACATCTCTGTTGGAAATATTAGGAAATTTAAAGAAATATCCAGATTATGCCAGTCAGCAGATGATTAGATGGTTAAACAGATTAGCTTCCTACAACTTTAAACTTATATACAAGCTAAGCTAACAATAAATAAAACTCAATTTAAGAATATTTATGAAGCTTTAATGGCAATCATGTTTTATCAAAAATTTATGCTAAAGACAGCAACTAGACAGACGACACCTGCTGAAATGCTAATGAGATGAAAACTCAGAATTCACATATCAATACTGAGCCCTAGGAAGATTAAAAAGAGAGTAATTTTTAAAACAAAAGGTATAGTGTTGGAGTAACAGTATGGATATATGACAGTGAGAAAACAGTGACTAACAGGAGTTGTAGCAAAATTATTGTCAAAACAACAATGACTGATACAATTGATTAATGAAAATAAAGTTCAAAGACATATAGATTATGTAAGAAGCCACTCAAATGAGTAATTTGAACAATGAATGAAAAATATGTTCTCCAACAACTGAAGTGAGACATGTTATGAAAGATAATGATTATGATGGTGCATCATCAGAAATTCAACAAGAGAAATTTAGAGCTGAGCTGATAGACAAAGCTGAGTTTACTAATGTGATAAACTGTCCAGTCAATTAATCACAACTACTTGTGATGGAATTACCCGTGTGGGATTAATTGAAGAAGCCAAAGCAAAAACAGTGGAGGAACAATGACCAGTACCACCACCTAGGTAAATGATCAAGAGATTGGAGAAGACCAGAAATATTTTAATGGCTATATTTGTAATTAAACAACTAAGTGATTTTCTAGAGTGGAGAGTACAATGTCTGACTAAATACATATGTATATAAAGTTATGTCAAATAAAATTAAAATGTTATATGTAAAAAAGAGATTATTGATTAGTACCCTTATTATAGGACAATCTAGAAAATTAAGGCAAATATGCAGAGTATACAAATGTAAGCTAATTATGCAAAGATCTACTTATTAAGCAGATATATGTGGATTATACCAGTGCAAATAAAAACTACTGAAAATGGCCAGACAGGCAGAATGAGTAGCAGTTTTGAATATGCATACAGTACAGAGAAGAAAGAATGAGAGTAGAATACTAGAATTAATCCATAATGGTACTCACTAAAGTGTTTAATGTAAGAATGACTTTCAAGCAAGATATTTGTATAAATCAAAATTTATACTTATTTGTTTATATTGAATTCTGATTTGTTAAGTTTTATCCTATGTGTAGAGTGTTCATTTTAGTTTAAATATTGACGCATATTCAGCTGATAATAATAATATTTTCTCTCTATATAGTAATCACTTAAATAAATGTGCACATAAAGCTTACTGACCAATTCTAACATTATGTGCATTTTGCTCTGAACCAGATTCCCCTCAGGTGAGTCTGAAATTAACATTGGACACTGAAGATGATGATGCGATATATCAAACAAACCACATTTTAATAAACATCATCAAATCAAAATTAACTGCCTTTTAAGTATCAATCAATTTTAAGCTTTTTTTATCAAAAAGATTTCAAAATTTAAATACAATTAATTTTAATTTCAAGAAAAATTTCCAAAAATACATGTAAATATTTCTAACAGCAGTCCTACTCTTATGAAAACTTATTTCATGTTTTACAATATTTTAATAATTTCCAGTTACCTCTTTTTAAAATTGTTTAATATAGTGTAACCTTTTGATTAGTTATCCAAGGTCAGAATGGCATATAAAATGTAAATTATAATTCCAAAATTTAAAATTTAAAATCAAGATAACATTAAATCTATAAAACTTGGATAATATAGCAATAAATGATATAATACGTATAATTTTAAAAAGATAATTCTATAGAGATTAATAATTGTTATTATATATAATCAGTTATATTAATATACATTTTAATATTCTAGCTGTATAATTTCAGAGTGGTAAATCTAAATAAACATCATTGTGTACAAGTTTGATTTTAAATTATTTATAGCGGTGTTTCTTCAAAAGTTAAAAATAGAATTGTATTTATAACTAAAGAAAAAACAATTATTTACCACAAGATAATAATTTAATGTTAAAAATTATCATAATAATAAAGAAGATATATTTATCATAAAGTTTGTAGGTTAAATTAATTAATAGTATCATAGATTCAAAATACAATCTGCAATAAAACTTGGTTTGTAAGTTTTGATTTAAAATCCATTTCATTTATTAAATATTTTGATATTTCAAACAGAAATATCATAAACATTTTGTTTAAAATAAAAAACAATTGGACAAAATGATGGGAAAGACAACCAATCAGATTTCAATAAATGACTCTCCAAAGTTACATTTCCAGGTTTTCTTTTAAAAAGAAAAAAATTATCAGACGATTTAAAAAAAAAAAAGGAATATAAAAATCAGATAGTGGGGTCAAGTTTTTTTTGTGTGTGTTATAAGGTTAAAATATTGAAGTCTTAATTAAATAAACCAAAAGAAAAAAAATTATATTTACAAAGCTATCTAAAGAAATGAAATATTTTTAAAAGATTCTTAAAACTATGGAGGGAATAAAAGAATTTCTTCCTTGCTTCTAATTTCCAGCCTTAATAATCTACTTGTAAAAAATATGTATATTGTTAGAAAGAGTATAATCTACTTATAATCAAAATGCTAGTTAGGATCAGTTTAAGAAAGAAAACAAAAGTTACTATTCTCTTTCAAAATAATTTTATTTGACCTATAGGCGAATACAAAGAAAAGAAACTTAAACAAGGTGAAATTACAAGGTGATATATACAAAGGTATGATCCAAATGTTAATAGAATACAAAATGATAGTTAGTAAAGAACTTAATCAGAGGATGCAAGGTGAATGTGTCATTTATCTAGCCTATAACAAGATATCATTGTTAGTGAGCCCTGTTTTGGTGAGCTATGGTGGGAGGGTTTTATTATTCTTAATACTGTAGTTATTTTCATATAAACTATTTAGGGGTTGGTTGGTCAGGTGTTGTTTAGGCCAGTTATGTATTCCCAGGTTAATATGGCCAGGTATGGATCTGCCTCTTTCTTGTCTGTTTCTTGGATATTTTTAATTATGTTGAGGAAGCAGTTATTAAGTTCATCAGACGTTAATTTTTGAAAAATCACCTTGCATCTGGTCAGCCAGATGGCAAAGTTTATGTATGTGGCAAGCCTGATTTCAGCAAAAATGCCTCGATTTAAAACCCCTTGAAGTGATGTTAGATCCGGACCATTATGTTTAATGTGTTTCTGAAAGTTTTGTCTCAGTCCCTGCCAGACTGGGCAATGGCAAAGGATATGGTCCATATCCTCTGGATTGGAAAGACAGAGACAGCAGATAGGATCTATTTGGAAACCTCTTTTATTAAGAAATGTAGCAGTGGAGAGGCTACCAAGGTTAATTTTGAGAAGGAAGTCTGTATGTTTAGGTGCCAGTTTCAATCTATGGGCTAATTTACACAGTTTGTTTATGTCAATGGGAAGGTCTTGCCAGAATAACCTTAAGAAAGGAAAAACAATGCTATAGTTTAAAAGAAAAGACTAACTGCATTAACATGGGAAAACATTTATTTTATCTATGGAAAGGTAGGTGTTTTATTCATTATAAAATTTAAAAAAAAAAAAAGAAAGTCATTTAAAATTTTTCAAGAGAAAATTTTTTAAGACTATGAAGCTACTTAATCAAATGCTAAAAATAATTCAGGAGTTAATAATGATAAGTTGAGGAAACACATATTCGTTTGACTGATATTTAAGCAATAATTTCCAAAGTACAGCTAAGATTGAGCTTTACTTTAAAAAAAAGAATTTGAATTAAGATTCCTCATAGTCAAAGAAAAGTTAAACTTTTATAAACTTGAAAGAGTAAGAAAAGTCTGTATAACTAAGTAAAAATTAATGGTCAGAAAATGAATAGATTCGGAGCCCAAACATTAGACAAACTTATTAACCTTCCAAGTGTAGTAAATAACCAAATATTAGTGAAACTTGTTAAAGTATGCATTGAAAAAAAAAGATATAATAATAATCATTACAATGTGAAGATTTACTAAGAAGTAGAAAACATTTGCTCATGGTATTTTCATGGAGAGCCAGATTGTGTGCATAGAATAAGAAACTAACCAAGTGAGGTTTTGTTCAGTTAATTGTACATTGTTACATTTTCATTTACCATTGTCAATCTCCCTCCACTCACAAATCTGACACCATCCATTTCAGATAAATACACTAATAATTATTACTAATCATTTTTGAAACTAGAGATTATGTATGCTTAATTTTTTTGTTTATATTTTCATGTATAGAGCAAGATGAAGAAAAGAAAGACACTCAGCGGCGCTAGGAACAAAAATCTACATCAGGGTAACCATAATAATGCTAAATAAATAAATAAAAAGTTTTGAAATGCAAAAAAAAAAAAAAAAAAGGTAAAAGGGATTTTAATTTTACATTTATTAGTGATAAAGATTTTTTATTCTTTTTATAAGAAATACTAATGCTAATATTTGCATATGAGTGAAAGGATAAAAAATAAAAAGAGAAGGTTTTTATGTTTACAATCTGCTATATAATGTATACTCATGAATTATAATGTGAAAGAGTATGTGTGCAGGAAATAATATTTAAGTCATATATATTCTGAATGGATTATATAAAAAAAAAAACAAGAAAAGCAAACAATCATTATAGAATATAATATTAATAATCGCAAGAATGAGTGAATGTGATGTTAGACCATATTAGAATCTCATTTATTAATAAAAATAAATATTATTTAGAACATCTGAATGATAATAATAAAATAGGTTATTTGTTTTGGGATATGATGATAGATATATGTAGGAAAATATTCCATGAAAAGGGTGGACTATAGGAGGGATCTAGAAATAGATAGAATATTTAATACTGCCTACACTGAAGTAGTATATGAGTCAAATTTCCAGAATAGACAATATAGAATAGCATTCTGAAGAATTGATGAAGAATTAGCTGAGTTAAATCATTGCAATGTTCAGGTAATTTATAGAGAGAAATAGGAGGATTTTCAATAGAGAAATGATTGTGTAAGTACCGTAAGTGCTTATTAGAGAAGCCAGGGTAGAATTGGGGCAAGTCAATTAATCAAATGGTTACCTAACAAAATAACACATCATAATAAATGAAACCCCTATACCTCTATTAAGGTAATAGCCAATAAATCAATGACTCATCTTTCTAAAGTTACGATAAATATTAATCTATTGTGCATTAAAGGTAAAGATGAAATTTTGAAGGATTGTATGGATTTTTTAGTTGAGTCTGGATAGAGTTGTCAGCAAGTAATTAAATCATGTACTAAACAAAGATCATAGATAGTGGAATATTTAATAGAATAAATAACTCTCTGAATAAAATATTGAGATCGAATATTATAAGAGAAAATGAGTGTAAGAGATAGAATGAAGAGATGAAATGATTGTCATAACATAACAAAGAATCCTAACTGTATGATTTTTTTTTGATATATTATAAATATTGTACTTATTTTTTTTTTTTTCACATCAGTAAAAACTTTGTAATATGATTAGAATGTAAAATTTTCAAAGTCAATTTAAATGTAAATGAATATGAAGGGTTTGAATAATTCATGAATGATGTACATAGAAGACTAGTGTACAATCATAGACAATAATAAAGCAATAACTAATAATTTTAAAAAAGAAATATAAACTAGGGAAAGACTAATTGAATATCTGAAACACTAAGATTATCTGTATAAAATGTAAATAAGTTATCTATGCATAAATAGTTTGATCTTTGTTAATTTTTTTTGTTATTCTTATTGTAAATAAAAGAACATATTAATTTAACTGTGTAATATTAGTCTCATTGTGTCTAAGAGTCATTCCTATCACAAGGTCACATCAAGAAAACACATTATCAACATAGAAGGATACCTATTATATTTTAATTGCAGGCCTTATTTGCAAAATGGAGATCATATGATAGGATCAATAATGCAATGGAAACTCACATTCTAATTTTATAACTTAAATTGAAATATATATAAAATCATAAATTTAAATTGGTATAACATTTAAATAGTGTCAATTACTAACTAACGCAAATGAAAGTCTGTAACTCTGGAGGATTTAGTGACAGTAGGTTAATGCTAAGTAATTGAAGAAAATATTTAAGTAAGTTAGACTTGGTAGATAATAATAGTATAATGAAGTTTCGTTTATATTAAAACAATTGTTCTATAGTAATTATTGTTGGCATTGGTATGTTTTCCTTAAATGGTTGGATCCCAGTAAAATCCCTCTTGCGATACAATCATTTAAGTATCAATCCAATAGGTAGATTGAATTTTAATGCCGAATGCTTATAATTCCTGAGATTATAATAGGATAGCATTAATTGTGTGAAATTAATGTAATTTCATTAATGTACATTAATTTAAGATTTTAAAAATGTATAATGGTAATTTTAGTTATTAGTTAAAGGAAATATTATGGAAGTCATTGTTTGTTGTGGGAATTTTCCCAATGATCATAATAAGATGGTAGTGGGAGAGTCTTCACAATAGCAATGCCATTATGGAAGTGTATTTTTCTTTATACTTCTCAATATTAAAACCACTTCATTGTAATTGTTCCTAGAGTCTATCCTATAAAGTTACATGTGGAATGTTTCAAGTCTCATAAAGAATTGTATATCTTCTTGCAATGATATTGTATGTTTAATATTGAGCTAGAGTGGTATAGAGTAAATGAGTAGGCAAATAAAAATGGCCAGAAAAAAACCAAAGAAATGGGAAGGTTACAACTTATTTCATGTTTTACAATATTTTAATAATTTCCAGTTATCTCTCTTTAAAATTGTTTAATATATGAAAATATATAAGAAAAAAGCCTAAATATAAAATTAAAATGACCATTCCTTAAAATCAAAAATTTATTTCAACTTCTCTAACACATATCAATTTAAACTCCTACTATAACCAAGCAAGCAACACATACATATATAAAAATGTAATATTTAAAAACCTTAATTTTATATTAACATTGTAAAAATAATAGAGGAAATAAACCTTTTTTTTTTCTCTAAGCATTCTGAATTTTATTTTAACATTATAATTATAGATACATATAAATATTATTATATATTTAAAAAAAAAAAAAAAGTATGTCAATTAAAAAAAAAAAGATGCCTTTGATGAATGTATGATGAATCCAAAATATTGATGTCAATTGTATACATATACTTTTTTTATAAAAATGGAAAAAGTAAAGAAAGTAATATCACTTTTCCTGCATTTGGTAGAATCAGCCGACTTTTTGATGTATTAATATAATTTTTCTTTTTTTTTTTAGTGTTGATTGTTTTAAATATGTGAAGTAAAAAATATTAAAAAAGAGTGATTCTAACGACTGGACATTTGAATTTAAAAGTTTTATATTTTTTTTTAATTTAATAATTTTTTTTATACATAGTGATATCATAAAATTTTTTAGGCCCCTATGAAAAATTTCATAATAAGATCTTCTTAATATTTATAATTTTTACCTTAATAAGTTAAATTATGGAATGACTAATAGTCAAAGAACACCAAAACCCATTACACCACTGATATTTATATACATTAAACATTAATAAATTGATCTACTTGAAAATTTATATAAATATATTGGTCATTTTTAAAAGACATGAAAAGTACATGATTGTTTTTAATTATTCAAATTATTATAGATTAAAAGTGTTTATCTATTGGAGAGAAACTGATGTAAACATATGTATATTTAAGATTTCACCTGAAGAAGAAATTTATTACATTTAAGTTTCAAAGGTGGTTTTAAAAAAAAACTCTGATATTATAGATATTGATATAGTAAATAAAAGAATTTATTTAATTTTGTTTTATTAATGATTAATTTTTATTACTGGCTGTAAAATATTATAAAAGGAATTTGTTAATTTCAAAACATATATATATATCACACAGACAGAAAAAAAAAAGAGTTTGTCATCGGTGATACATTTATAAATATTGTATAGCTCCACCACTTACTGTAAAAAAATGGTTATGTTCTATGTACAACAAAATTATACATTATTTCAATAGTACATAGAAATATTAAGCCAATCCTCATAAAAAAAACATAGCAAGTTCTGTGAAAAAGGACATCAAGATATTATTCTTTCATTTATTGCTGATAAATGATTTATAGATACTCAATAATAATTTAATCAAATAATTGTGGAGTAAGAGAAAATATCTACCATCATCTTAATGTCTCTCATTATCTATATTTGATCTTGCAGGCTGTGTAAATTAAAATATTTTTATCTTGGAAACTGATACTTGTCAGAAACAATATTTGAATCATGAAATAAATGTAATCTCCAAAATATTCAAAGAGCCTGTAATTATGATATATTCTTGCAGAGTATTGTGAGATATGGCTGCCTAAATAATAATGTTCCTGCCTACTAACATTTCTAATTGAAGAAAGGCAATTTGTTTAAAATGCTTTTTTTTTTTTAGAAAATCTCAGCTATAAACATTTCAATGACTGGTAAAAGAATAAACATTAACTTGTTCATTCACATGATAAGCTTTGTAATCATCCATTATCCTGATCATATCATCACATTTCTATACTGAAACATATACATAATAAGCAAGTGACTTTGAAATAGCATTTTATCATAAATTTATAGCTTTTGTGAAAATGTGGGGTGTTTTAAATAATATGTTGATCTTTGCAGTAACTTATTCTGTAATGCTTTTGTATTGTTCGGAAACAATTATTAATATTATCTATTAGTTCCTTTGCAATAAACTTAAATTTCTGATTACAATTAAATCTAATATGCTTCATTCTCCCATCTTTAGTATAATCTGTCTTGAGAATGTCAATCTTGAAACTTTATACAATTCAAATTTCTTCTCTTAAGCTTCTAAAATTAACAACTTTTTTTTATGAAACTTTCTGGAAAAAAAAAGAATTATATTAGTATATATTTCCATTTCTATGTTACAAGTTGTCATTAATATAGTGCTAACATAAAAGGTGTTCCAGATATTTTGACCAGAGTCTTGCACATTTAGTTTATATATAAAATTAAAAATGCTGAAAATAACTTTACCATTAACTGTTGCTTTGTTTTATCAAAATCTGCTTTCATTTCTGCTTCAGCATTATTGCGAATAATATCCAATCTTTCTTGAATCAAAGCCTGAAAAATTATTTAATTGCAAATAGTTAATAAAATTTAAAACATAAAATTCAGATATAGATCACATATTTATTATTTATATATAAAAATGCATTAAAAACATAGGAGGAGTTTAATTTGTTACTACAAATTTTTTTTTAGAAAATACAGAAAGTGAAAATAAAGAATATTTGAAATAATGACACTGATGAATAAAAACAAATATATTTCAGCAAATTAGTATAGAAATTCTAAAAAAAATGGACTTATATTCACTTATAAAAAGGGTTATATTAAGTGTTATATCCGCAAGAATGACTGTGTGGTCAGCAAATAACTATGTTCAATTCCCACGATGTTCTCTTGCAATGAATGCTCTGCAACAAATGCTCTCAATATCTCCGCTGCGGTCTCACCATCTCTGTGGGCTCTTTCAGCTACATCCGTGGACTACATTTCCACTGGGCGCTGGTCATTTACCGCAAGCACTGACGCAAAATATCTCTACTGGAGTTGTACTCAAATAACTGCTCTCTATTGGAGTTGTCCTCTAATTACTGCCCTGCATAGTTGTTACCCAGTCTTCTTATCGCTCTCTGATAACTGCAACAATCAGTTACATTGTCCAATAAGGTACGGTCTCTTATCTAGAAATATTTGCAATCAGCAAATATTTCTTGGAAATGTCGATCGCCATTACATCAATGCCTTAATTAAATTCCACAGTTATCAGCGCGCGATCTAAAACAACCTCTCAAATAAATTCTAGTTTTTCTGGAGTGCACAAACATTTCTGCCATTTTTACAAAACACTACACCTCCCTCCATCCAGAAAAACTCTTGTTGCAATTCCTTGATGTTTTCTTTTTCTATTCCTATTTGGATGAAACGTATTTCCTGTTATTTCCAACCTTAGCGTTGTTATATCATATAAACTTACTATTATTCACTTCCGTTATTAACGTTACCAACTGGGATTTCCATTTTCACCAGGTTTCTCCATCTACACCTAACTTATTGTAATGCAAAACTTATTCGCTACTCACAGGTTCCAAATGCGACTGCGCCAAGATTATATCCGCAAGAATGACTGTGCAGTCAGCAAATAACTATGTTCATTTCCCACGATGTTCTCTTGCAACGAATGCTCTGCTATGAATGCCTGCAACGAATGCTCTGCAATGAATGCTCTGCAACGAATGCTCTGCAACAAATGCTCTCAATATCTCCACTGCAATCTCACCATCTCTGTGGGCTCTTTCAGCTACACTCATGGACTACATTTCCACTGGGCGCTGGTCATTTACTGCAAGCACTGACGCGAAATATCTCTACTGGAGTTGTACTCAAATAACTGCTCTCGACTGGAGTTGTCCTCTAATTACTGCCATGTATAGTTGTTACCCAGTCTTTTTATCACTCTCTGATAACTGCAACAATCAATTACATTGTCCAATAAGGTACGGTCTCTTATCTAGAAATATTTGCAATCAGCAAATATTTCTTGGAATTGTCGATCGCCATTAATTAAATTCCACAGTTATCAGCGCGCGATCTAAAACAACCTCTCGAATAAATTCTAGTTTTTCTGGAGTGCACAAACATTTCTGCCATTTTTACAAAACAATACATTAAGATATTATGATAATGCAACTAAAATTCCTTTAGAAATACCATATTGAGTAGAGTATCTAGAAAAAAATAACCAGTTTTTTTTAAAGGCATTTTTTATTATTGCTTAATAATTTTAAGTAAAATTAAAAACCATACACAATTTACTGATTTTTATATCCTTTTTAAATAAATGAGAGAGTGCAAATCTCTCAAGCGCTTATGACTACAACCAGCCAATCAAATCTTAAGCACTGGGACAGAGAATTTAATAAGAAAAGAACGGTTCCACTCTCTTCTTTACTTGTCTTAATATATATCCAAGCCAGTCCAAAGTACTTATATTTGAAAAGAGAGTGGAACCGCTCTTTTCTTATTAAATTCTCTGTCCCAGTGCTTAAGATTTGATTGGCTGGTTGTAGTCCTAAGCGCTTGAGAGATTTGCACTCTCTCATTTATTTCAATATCGACTGCGCTTTATAAAAATAATATTATTTACATATATCCTTTTTAAATAAATGTCTTATTATTATTATTTTTAATTGCTCTAAATATATATTATAAATATAATTCAATATTTAATATCAACTATTTTTATTAATTTACTTATGATATGTATGGGTACACATACACATATAAATAAAAAATAATTGTAGAATCAAAAGATTTATCTTTTGAATGCGGAATTAAAAAATAATTAGAGGTCATAAGATTAGAATAAAGATTATATTCTAATTGTATAATAAATTGTTTTTCCTTCACTAGTAAAAATTGTAATTATAAATACGCGCCTTTTTTTCGCATGCGTTAGTGAAGCTATAATTATACTATAATGTGTAATAGGTCTGCTTAGCGCTTTCGAGATTTAATGTTCGAATCTCATACTCATAGATTTGTGAATGAAGACTGTTGTGATTTATTGTCTAACAATTTAAAATTTAGCTTCAGAACACCTCCCAGTACTAACCGACTAATAAATAATTCCAAAGTTAATATAGAAAAAGATCAAGCCCCTCATGTGGTTTATAAAATGGCATGCCCTCAATTAGACTGCCAGGCATCTTACTATGGTGAGACTCGGGATAACCTTCATACAAAAATTTACCAACACAGGTATGCATACAACAGGGTTAAAAATAAAAATGAAGGAACATCAGTATTCTGGGACCACCAAGCAGCTACAGGCCATTATTCGAACCTAGTTCTGACCAAATAATTTGTACAGAGAAGAGTGATGCCAGAAGAAAAGTTAAAGAAGCATTTTATATAGCAAATGATCTCAGTGCCATTAATAGAAGAAAGGCATGCTTTGCTCTCTCCAAACAATGGACTAACTAATTAAAAATTCAAACTGATTTGCATATGTGTACAATAAATCTCGAAAGCACTAAGCAGACCTATTACACATTATAGTATAATTATATTCTAATTATAGTAATATTTGAAATACAGGCATTCTTAATATAACTGGAGCTTAATTGTAAATATAGGAGATTTGAACACAGACTTTAAAGCACCTTTCAATTATCCACACTATTTCATACACTGATACACATGATCACACACACATGTAGAAAATATAATCACCAAGATATGTATTTTGTGCTAAACCAGCCCTCATCAGTTGGTCCAGATCTCATCTCCCAACACATATATAATCAGTGCTCAGTTTATATTAAGATAGTGATATATGAAGTCTGCCTGTATTTCAAATTTACACATTAAGCCTGCATGCTGCCCATTCCTCTTCTATGTATTTAAATGGATAAGGTCCTATACATGAGAGATCAGAGTGATTTGAGGTTAACATGGGCATAACAATATTGAATCAGCATGGGATTTGGGCATCCCATCATCAGATTTTCAATAGTATTGGTGGCTGAAGAGTTGGAATAGATTGAAGCCTGTACATTAAAGTATGAAGATTTGCTATCTATTTATAAACTGAGCATTGATTTTATATATATATATATATGAGAGAGATGATGATCTGGACCAATGATGAGTGCTGGTTCAGCATAAAATACATATATTGGTAATTATTTATCTTTTCTACATGTGGGTGTGATCATGTGTATTGGGGGTATAAGATAGTGTGGATAGTTGAAAGGTGCTTGAAAGTCTGTGTTCAAATTCCTCTATATTTACGATTAAGCTCCAGGTATAAGAAGAATGCCTGTATTTCAAATATTACACATTAAGTCTGTATCCTATCCATCCCTCTTCTATGTATTTAAATGGATAAGGTCCTATACATGAGGGGTCAGAGTGACTTGAGGTCAACATGGACATAACAATAATACTGGCATCAGCATGGGATTTGGGCATTCCATTATCAGATTTTTAATGGTATGGTTGGCTGAAGAGTTGGAGGATGGAGTACATTGAAGCCTGTCCATTAAAGTATGAAGATTTACTATCTTAATATAAACTGAGCACTGATTATATAAATGACAATCTGGACCAACTGATGAGTGCTGGTTCAGTATGAAATATGTATATTGGTGATTATTTATCCTTTCTACATGTGTGTGGTCATGTGTATCAGTGGTATAAGATAATGTGGATAATTGAAGGGTGCCTGAAAGTCTATGTTCATATTCTAATTACAGCAAAAAAGTAAAATTAGTGATAACAAGATGAAAATGTACTTGTAATAATTAAAGAAATGAGAGTTAGATTTCTGTCATTGATAACAAGAATTTGAGTCTCATAATAACTAGTTAATTAAAGTTAACAAAAGGTAAAACATTCTGGAATCCAACATGGGTGCACTTAAAGAAGACATGCAGGTTGGAGGAGGAAAAAAAAAATGTTAATGAGGAACTTAATGGGCAGATGAACTAAAATTTGAGTGCTGGATATCACCCTTTGCCCAATATGTTTTAGAGTGGAGAGCTTGCCTCCGGACTTGAGAAAGCAAATTAGGGACTAAACAGATCAAAACAATCTTTATTACTATTTTGTATGCCTAAAGATTTATGTGTACATATGTATATGCAATATAGTTACTCTAATAATTACTGTCAGTTAATGCATTAAATTATTGTGAATTAAAAACTGAAGTAGTCTTGAGTCATTATTGGATAAACTATTGGAATTCAGTCAGGGAACAGTAAAGCTCACTGATAAGGGTCCGCTGTAAGATTTAGTAAGGTGCAGACATAAGAACTTATTTACTTTTTTTTTTTTTTTAAAAAAAAAACTAATTCTATAATTTTTTTTTCAAAAAATGGCATTATCCACATTCCAATAGTAATGCTCTTTAAATTTTTAAAAAAAATCTTGTAAAGTAGCATTGTATGAATAGTGGGGGGGGGGGGAAGCTATACAGAAAACAATTTAAGACATGTAAAAAAATGAAAGGGATATAAGAAGTAAATAACTAACAAATAAAAAAAAACAAAATATGTAAATAATTAAAAACTAATAAGAGTATTTCTTAGCTTTTTTCTTTTAAATATTGGAAAATAAATTGAAGTCATAATTGTAACAGTTAAACATGATTAGAAACAAAGATTTTGATTATAAGATATAAAAACAAAAGTCAACAACCCCCCCCCCAAAAAAAAAAAACCATTAATTAGATTGTAACTATTATTAAATGAGTTTCAGAAAAGCTATTTTATTAATTTTAAAAAAGTTTTTGGTAAAAAATATTGTTATCAAAATATCATCCAGGATAAATTATCAGATGCTTTCTACAAAAGTTATTAAGGTACTATTGTCTTACATATTTTAATGGATTAATAAAAGTAAAAATAAATAAATAAAAAGCAATACTACTTAATGCAAAAAATCAATCCTGAGTATATAAACGTTGCAGTTTAAAAACAAGTGAGAAAGGTGATTGTAATATTTTTGATAAATAAAAATAGTACTCTTCATCTTTTAATTACCATACTATGAATGCTTAAAACTTTGTCTAATTATTATTTTAATACAAAAAAATGTTTATTAAAAACAAAATAAACAGTAATAAAAGAGTTATGCATCTTGTTAAATTGGAATCATTACTTTGTAATAAATCTTGAATAGAAGATATTATATAAACATGATTACTTACACCTTACTTCAAAAACTTCATAGCAAAAAAAAATATTTATTGTATATATATACATACACACAATCTGATGTTTTGACTGTCCTTCAGTCTTCCTCATAGCTATGATATAATGATAAATAAAATAAATATATTAATAATATAATCAACTAAAATTAAAAAATAAAGAAAAATAAAATAAAACATAATAAAATTAAAATAAATTGAATGTGATAAAATAGAAATAATATCAAATAAAATAAATTAATAAAGGTATTTTAAAATAAAACCTACGATATTAAATTGAAATATAAAATAAATGTAATTTGTACCTTTGTATTTCTGTATTCACAAACAACCCTTAATTTAAATATATTATTTATTTTATTATCTATTAATAATTCCCTAATTATTACTATACCTTATAAATTAAAAGTGTAATTTTATTATCCCCAAATTAATAAAATATTTATCATTTTATTCTATATATTTTTCTGTTCAACATTAATTCATTTACTAAAATTATTCTTTTTAAACCATATATATTATCTATTATTTTCTTATTCATTCTTCTGTTACTAATATGTTCTTTACATTCAAATATCAGCCTTTCAAGCTAATTGAGCTCGTGCCTTTTGAGAGTGTTAAATAAATGAATACTTTGTTCTTTGTAAACACGGCGCTAGATAAAATAATTGCTTATTTACTCATAATATGTTTTTTATATATTTATGGCTTTTAGCAGTAAAATAAAAAATAAATTATAAAAAAAATTATTAATAACAGAAGAATGAATAAGAAAATAATAAATAATATATATGATTTAAAAATTAAAAAGAATATTTTTAGTAAATGAATTAATGTTAAACAGAAAAATATATAAAGATAAAATGATAAATATTTTATTAATTTGGGGTAAATAAAATATTTTAAATTTATAAAGAATAGTAATAATTAGGGGATGATTAAAAAATAAAAAATTTAAATTAATATAAGGAATATAAGTGTATAATCTATATTTTATGTTTCAATTTAATATTGTATATTTTATTTTATATTATCTGGATTAAATTATTTTATTTGGTTTTAATTCCATTTTATCACATTTAATTTATTTTAGTTTTATTATGCTTTGGTATATTTATTATATTTTGTGTTATTTTTCTCTATTTTTTAAATTTTATTTGTCATTATATATCATAGATCTCAAAAAACCTTCAGAACTGTTGAAAAGTCAGATTGTGTGTTTCTATGTACAATAATTTTTTTTTTTGTTATAGAGTGTTTGAAATAAGATGTACAAATTACATTTATATAAAATGTTACAAAAAATAAAGATGTGACAGATTTAAATCTATGATTTTACTTAAAAAATTCTCAAACTGATGGCTTAAATGATAATAACAATCCCTGCTTAATCCCAGTTGAAACATGAATATTTTCAAACTACTAATTATTGATATTTTCAAATAAGATTCATACTGTTCAAGTTTTCCAATATTAATTTAATAATTCATTAATTAATTTCAATAATCAGGAATGGCATGAATATTATTCAATTTTGTAATGACATGTATTGTTTGTAAATTTACTCATATTTGTGAAACTTTATGAGAAAAAAAATCTTTTAATTACTATTAATGTTGATCAAATGATTTTTGAGTAATCTCTACTGATACTTTTTTTTGCAGTTATAAAACCTGCTTTTCAACTCATTTAATATATATAATTTGAATTAAAAACTTGACTTACTTGATCTTCCAAATAATTATTAACTTGATCCAATTTTTTGTTTAATTCTTGACGACTCTTCAAAAATAAATAAAATCAATTAACACTGATAATTGTAAGAGTATAAATAGTCATATGTTTGTGTGTGCAAG
The DNA here is from genome assembly GCA_028023455.1 of Epiperipatus broadwayi. Classification (NCBI taxonomy): domain Eukaryota; kingdom Metazoa; phylum Onychophora; class Udeonychophora; order Euonychophora; family Peripatidae; genus Epiperipatus; species Epiperipatus broadwayi. Next base: position 13,029,869 of record JAQFVV010000012.1, read on the forward strand.
TATATGTGTGTATGTATTTCTGCTATTACAATATGTTATCAACCAGTTTTCAGATAGTTTTATTTTATTAATAATATTTTTAATTTACATCAGCTTTTTGTGACAATAAAAAGCTTAAAGATTAAATTTGTGATCATAAAAAAAAAAAGTTAAAGTTCTGCTTACAATTAATTTTTTTCTCCTTTTTATTGTCATATATAAGAGCATGTTTTCAAAAGAATTCTTAAATAAATAATTCCTTATGCTAATAACTGAAACACAGGCTTGTTATATACCTGTGGCTATATATATGTAATATAGGGTATATGAGCACAGACTTTCACACCACCCACCTCTCTCCACTCTATCTAATAACACTGATACACCTAAACACATATATGCTGAAAAGATAAATAATCACCAATATACGTATTTCATGCTAAACCAGCAATCATCAGTTGGTCCAGACTATCATCTTTACACACATATATAGTATAAGTGCTCAGATATATATTAAGATAGACTATTCTCATAGTTTATTGGATAGGCTTCAATCCACTCTACACTCCAACTCTTCAACCGTCCATCCGATTGAAAATCTGATGATGGAATGCTCAAAGGCCACCCTGAGGCCGAGATTATTGTCACACCCATGTTGACCTAAGGTCAATCTGAACCCCACATGTACAGGACATAATCCATTTAATACATATGCAAGGATGGGCAGACATCTCTATAATGTAATAACTGAAACACAGGCTTGTTATATACCTGTGGCTATATATATATGTAATATAGGGTATATGAGCACAGACTTTCACACCACCCACCTCTCTCCACTCTATCTAATAACACTGATACACCTAAACACATATATGCTGAAAAGATAAATAATCACCAATATACGTATTTCATGCTAAAACCAGCAATCATCAGTTGGTCCAGACTATCATCTTTACACATATATATAGTATAAGTGCTCAGATATATATTAAGATAGACTATTCTCATAGTTTATTGGACAGGCTTCAATCCACTCCACACTCCAACTCTTCAACCGTCCATCCAATTGAAAATCTGATGATGGAATGCTCAAAGGCCACCCTGAGGCCGAGATTATTGTCACACCCATGTTGACCTATGGTCAATCTGAACCCCACATGTACAGGACATAATCCATTTAATACATATGCAAGGATGGGCAGACATCTCTATAATGTAATATGTGTTTAGGTGTATCAGTGTTATTAGATAGAGTAGAGAGAGGTGGGTGGTGTGAAAGTCTGTGCTCATATACCCTATATTACATATATATAGCCACAGGTATATAACAAGCCTGTGTTTCAGTTATTACATTATAGAGATGTCTGCCCATCCTTGCATATGTATTAAATGGATTTTGTCCTGTACATGTGGGGTTCAGATTGACCTTGGGTCAACATGGGTGTGACAATAATCTCGGCCTCAGGGTTGCCTTTGAGCATTCCATCATCAGATTTTCAATTGGATGGATGGTTGAAGAGTTGGAGTGGATTGAAGCCTGTCCAATAAACTATGAGAATAGTCTATCTTAATATATATCTGAGCACTTATACTATATATGTGTGTAAAGATGATAGTCTGGACCAACTGATGATTGCTGGTTTAGCATGAAATACGTATATTGGTGATTATTTATCTTTTCAGCATATATGTGTTTAGGTGTATCAGTGTTATTAGATAGAGTGGAGAGAGGTGGGTGGTGTGAAAGTCTGTGCTCATATACCCTATATTACATATATATATAGCCACAGGTATATAACAAGCCTGTGTTTCAGTTATTACATTATAGATGTCTGCCCATCCTTGCATATGTATTAAATGGATTATGTCCTGTACATGTGGGGTTCAGATTGACCTTAGGTTAACATGGGTGTGACAATAATCTCGGCCTCAGGGTGGCCTTTGAGCATTCCATCATCAGATTTTCAATTGGATGGACGGTTGAAGAGTTGGAGTGTGGAGTGGATTGAAGCCTGTCCAATAAACTATGAGAATAGTCTATCTTAATATATATCTGAGCACTTATACTATATATCCTTAATATATATCTGAGCACTTATACTATATATGTGTGTAAAGATGATAGTCTGGACCAACTGATGATTGCTGGTTTAGCATGAAATACGTATATTGGTGATTATTTATCTTTTCAGCATATATGTGTTTAGGTGTATCAGTGTTATTAGATAGAGTGGAGAGAGGTGGGTGGTGTGAAAGTTTATACTAATAATAAAATTATAATAATTACGCAACAAGAGAAGCTAATTATATAATAAATGATTTGAAAATCTGAAAAAAAAAAAAACAGTAATGAAACAATGTATATAGACATAAATTAAATAAAATCTTTTTTATTTTCATTCTCAACTAAAAGTAAAACTTAGTATTTCACAGCATCCCAAGATATTTCCTTATTGCAATTTGTTTATCCTAATTAGGTATTCTTCATAAATAACAGGAATCAAATTCCCACAGGAATAATATAATTTGAAACCACAGCACAATAAAAGCACAATATTTACTTTTGTATATTGATAAGAAATACACTTAACCAATATATTGTAATCTGTGAAGAAAGGAAATGAAAGAGATGAGATCAACATGGAGGAGTCAGAAAGACAATATGAGCTACAAAAGACCATAACAACTCTCACACCCTCAACAATCGATCTAACATGTTGGGCAAAACAAACTAATTTATGAAAACATGCAGATGTATATGCTAAATTATCTCAAGCGATATATATCTAAGCTCAGAGGGTTCAATAATATAAAATGCCATATGCTGCAATAAAAATATACACAAGGGAAGCATTTATAATAAAATATTATAAAAATACAAAGTAATACTATTAATAAATCAAGAGGAGGAGAAATATCAACTCATTGTAGCATAAGTAAAAGAATCTTAATATTTTATGCATATGCCATTGAGGTCACCTTTAAATTTCTTTCTTCCACAAATATTTACTACAACTATCACTTAATCCATCTCTTCAGTATCTTCTAAGCATTTCATTGCTTTGATCAGATAAAAACATTATTTAAGTCTTATAAAATTTGGTACTGGTGGCTCATTAAATTAAATTAGAGTAATATGATCTCACTTAAATTACAAAATAAATTCTTTTTGACTCTAGATTTATTCAATATTGAATGAAATTCTAGTTAATAAAATAAAACATACACTTCCCTTAAGCTAATGCCTTATCACAATTATGATACTAACAATACTATTACTAATTTAAATAGAATAAAACATGATATCTTAATTTTGGAATAAGATAAAATAATCTAGGATTACACTCAGATATTAAAAATGAATAAGAGATTTAACAGCTATCCTAAATATTCTAAGATAAATATACTTAAACATCTAATAAATATGAACTAAATAAGTTCTTGTAAAATTAATTTTATCATAAAATAATAAGCATGTACAGTGATTTGAAATAAAAAAAATCAAATTAGTTAAAGTGATACAAAATAATAAATTAAATTATAATTCTTTAATAAGAACACATCTTCCTTAGATATTCTACTAATGCTTAAATAATTAAATAAAAATGACTCTTATTAGCTTCAATATTCATGTACTCTTAGCAAATACACTTAAAATAATTTATAATACTTTTTAAGTATTTAGACTTTATTTATAAGTGGAATAATTTCTGTTTGATATGTGGAATGATGTGAACAAATAACTATGAGAAATTTCTTAAATAACAAAAACAAATATTTATTCTATAATAAACAAATACAAAATTACAAATACTTCATATTTTTAATCCTCATAACCAAAGACTTTCAAACATTACTTCTTCAAATTTTATAACAGAAGGATTAAAAATTTACATAATGTTTGATAAAAAAAAAATTCAATTGGATTAAGTAAAAATAATCCATAAAGATTAAAATAAACTTAAATTGTTTAATTATCAAAAAGTTCTCACTTATCAATGCATTCATACAATGATAATAATCTTCATATAAGTAATGTACTTTTTAAGAATATTTAACATAATCAATAAAAATAATAGCTTACCAATCCAATGATGAAGGGGTGATAATACAGATGGATATTGTCTATTTATCCCTAAATAAACTTTTAAAATTAATTATTTATCATATTCAGTCCTCATTATTAGCAGAGCTCAAATATAGGACTTGCATATTTACAATGAAGTATTTGTCACATTTAAGCCAACCAAGAATGCAATAAAGGTAAGGTAAAATTTCTCAATACCTTGATTAAACTAATAAATACCAGAAAAAACTATGGTAAAAATATTACACATGTTTTATTAAACATACAACTATAAACAAAATTCATCTTCAAATAATAAAGTAAGGCAAAGTGAAAAGTATGATGGCATAACTCATAAGAATGCACCTACTTTGTGGGCTAATAAAGAAATTAGGACTTTGTCACTAATCAGGAAGATAATGAGAAAGTGCATCAGACAAAACATTAAATAGGAATTGCCTTTAAAATAGAGAACCTAAACTACTATCTCCAAAATATATGCTGTGAGCATACAAACACCAGCAAGACAATAAATAATAAGAAAGACAAATGCTACCATCTGTTTTGAAAAATAAGCTAGCAAAATAATACTACCATCTTTAAATATATTGGCATCAATAAGCTTTCATAAATAGAAAGAGAATAAACCTACTATCTCTAACAAAATTCCTACAGCTAACAAATGTGAAAGACAATAAATAATAATAATGATTAATGCCAAATATGGCTCCATTAGCATTAGACTATAAACACACATAAAATAAATAATAGAATCATACAAAATTCCTACAGCTAACAAATGTGAAAGACAATAAATAATAATAATGATTAATGCCAAATATGGCTCCATTAACATTAGACTATAAACACACATAAAATAAATAATAGAATCATACATCTACTTATTCAGCTTACAGTATAACAATATATATTTATAAATAAATTATTCATATTGTAAAAAAAAAAAAAAAGACATTATTTTAAATATACAGATATGATAAATTACTATTCTGAGAACTTTAATTTATAATATTTCAAAATATAACATATACAATATAAAATAATATGCTCATGAAATAAAAACATGATAAGCAAAAATCATAAGTACAAATAAATTTAATTCTTTTCTATTAAATTAAATAATGTCCTTCAGTTTTATTCTTCCTTCTTCCAATAATCATTACACTGGAATGTGAACAAGTAAATTTGGCAAATCAAATCTTGTGGACAGCAAATATATTCATTATAAGAGGTAATATAATTAAAACATTAAAATTTAAAATATAAGCTATGAAATATGAAAGCGCTTCTGGATATCCTTAATGAATTTTCATAAAATATGCTAGCAAAGAAAAAGATAAACTTATGGTGATTCATATAAGTGACCACACATTTAAATCATGATATTTATTCATTAAGTTCAAATAAATAGTTCACAAGTATTTAAATTCAAGTTTCCAACTTAATCCATAATACAATTTATTTTAATATGTAATAGTAATGTAAATATTTTATAATAAAGTAGTTCTGATAAATAATATTTATCCAACATTATCAAATATTTGTAGGAGAAAAATATTTAATTCAAATATCATATTAATGACTATAGTGGTCTCCACAGCGATGTTCAAAGGAAAGAAATAACTTATAGGTTTTACAATATTTTTGCAGAGATTATAAAATAATTAAAATGTAGAAAAATCATTTAAATTCTTTAAATAAAATGTCATTTTTGCAGGTAAATTTTATACTTCATTTTTATTAAATTTTACCTAATACTTATTAAATAGTTTGTTGCAAGTTGATTTTTTTAATTATCCTACCTGGAAAAAAATGATTTCTTTATTCCAAAGAAGGAGCAAACAGAAACAGTCATAATAAGTGAATTCTTTTATTTGTGCTTTAATAAGTTAACAGTAAAATGTCTTTATGTAACAAATACATTTTATTGAAATATAAAATTATTATTAATTTAATATTTCTTTTGTAGACTTAAATCACTGGTAAACATCTGATAAATGTACATTCATCATATCAAAACATAGTTTTTAACTTTAAGTCTTTTACTTTAAGTAAATAAATTCCAAACAATTTGACATGAATGAATGTTTTAAATAAAATGTCAAGAAATTATTAATATTGTCTGTGATATTCTTGCCAATAAAAAATTTATATATTTTGTGGCAGCCTTATCTATAATACAGACGTTCAAATGGACCTTAAAATTGACCATAGTTCTTATATTATTATAATGGCAACATCAATAACTTTTGAAGTTCTTCAACACAGAAAATTTAAAAGATAGTACTCTAAACATTGTAATAATGAAATAATATTATCAATAAAACTGGCAGATATAAATATTTCAGTGACTTCAGTGTTTAAGTTCGGGTAAGTATGCCTAGATAGTTTTAGTTCAACCTGAAATATTTAGCTTAAAAAATAATAACATATACAGAAAATTATACCTTAAAATTTAACTGGAGTTTTTAAAATTCAATTGCTGCAAACAAAAATAATGATGGAAACCCCTGAATAGGTGACTAATAGTCATGTGACCATCTTACATGACCATTTATTAACCTTTTAATCATTACACACTTCCATTGATTGTTTTGAATCTGATCTATTGTAATCTAGGGAAGGTTGTCAAATAAAATTTACCTAATTAATATACAATTTTTAAAATAAATCCAATTTTTGTCTAGACAATTTAAGAAAAAATTAATTAAAAAAACTTCCTTACAAACACCAGGATAAAATAAAAATATTATATAATTAAAATTTGTATTACACTTTTAATAAAACAAATACTACAAATAAGATTTAATATATTTATTTATCATTGTTTAAATCTAGACAAGTCTCAGAATAGGTTTTAAAACTATTTTTTAAAATATTTTAAAAATAAATAATGTTAAAATATATTTATTCATCCATTCATCATTTATTCACCTATTATTTTAAATGTCTACCTTTAATTATTAGCTTTATTAAACTCTCTAATTAAATGAGACTAAAACATTTAACTAGGATATTATATGTTAAAATTAAAATATTATAGCTTCAATTTAAATACCAACAAACCAAAATATTGAGGTTGAATCTGGTTTTTTAGCCTTAAAATTAATACAAGTATTTTGAAATGATTTAAATGATTAAATAATGACTAACCTAGCATTATTAAACTTAACATGTATTATTTATCATCTACATTACAGCTATTTAAAAATTTAAAGACTTTAGCATGTTAAACACTTATTTGAATTTAAGACTATTATAATCTAAGCTGTGTAAAATTATTTTATAGCTGTATAATTTTTAAAATACTGATATAGTACCTTTTATATGCAAAAATTCATAACATTATAAAGTACTAGCAACAATTTATTCATGACAAAATTAAACTATATAAAAATTTTTTTTAGATGTCTTGGCACAAAATTTGACTTAACATTTAGCTTCTGCCAAAGCTAAAGTTTATAATATGAATATTTATATGATACCATATCATACATGCATTTTCTAAAAAAAAAATAGCTAGAAATATGAATTAATTGAGCACAAAAATTTCCAAGTTTCATAAAAATAAAAGAAGTAAGAATTAAAATATACAAAATTAATGTCTAATTTTCACCTCTATATTAACTTTATATTTAAATACAAGTATAGTATGTATAGTTAAATTAGATGTAATTAGAGGGAATTTGAACCCAGACTTTCAAGATTCCTTCAATCATCCACTTCATCTTATACAAGTGTTACACATGATCACATACATGTGAAAAAGATAAATGAACTTCACTATATGTGTTTTGTACTGAACCATATGTACGGAAAATGATGATCTAGACCAGCGGTCGGCAACCTTTTAGATATTGCTGACCACTAATATAATTTTTAAAGATGCAAATTAATATGAGCATTGACTATGATATACATATATATTTATTTATAATTTTAATTTTAACAAAAAAATAATAATAGTAATATATATTAAAAATTAGTGCAACATTTGCAGCTCTTGGTTTAAAATTATTTTACTAATTCTTGGCTCCAATGACGTCATCGCAACACAGAAAGGAGCTTCTATTTCAATCAGAGAGCAATACTTGTTTTTAATAGCTCTTACAGTTGAGAACATTTTTTCATACAAATAGGTCATTGTGAATGGAATCAGATTTATTAGATACAAAAATAAAGAAATACTTAAATGATTGTAATATTGAACTTAAAGTACAAAATAAATTAGATTATATTACTTAATTTTAATTCATCTCTAAATTTAAATATAATGTGCCCATTAAAGTATCTTTTTGCCATGGATTTATTTTATTTTGGAGTTTCTCTTATAGGCATCCCATTAACATTTATTTAGAGGTAATGTACACAGTCAAATTTCTCCATTTTGCAATAGAATATTTTCAGAATTCTACACATAAAGAATTTATCCATTTTTTCTTTCTTATAATTTTCCTAGTCAGGATAATACATAAAGACAGAGATAATCATGCTCATGGATAGAGACAAGGCTTGCAGCAGATTACTTCAACGAGTCTCTGTGTCAGTCTGACCTAAAAATTCAAGAAGAAAATCCAATGTAGGAAATTTACCAATTTTTTAAACTAGAATTACTGAAAAGTAAGAAAAGAACAAATTAACCATGCTCATGTCTAAAAGTCTTCAAGAAGAAACTGACTTGGAAAAAACTGGAAATTGCAACTGAAAAGGACTCCATAAACAATAAATCCAGGGTTAGAAGTAGTTTTGTGTGCATGCTGTATTTTTATTAATAATAATAATAATAATAATAATAATAATAAAAATTCATAAAAGTAATAATTTTTTATAAGAATTGATAATTTAAAATACTTTCATTAAGTTAATGTTTTCAAATTGTGAAATACCTTTTTCCTAAAACCTAGTCAATTTTATCTTCCAAATTATGAAATAGCTTTTAGAAAAATTAATTTGTTGTAAAATTTTTTTTTTAAACATGTTTTTCCTTTTTCATTCATTTTCCCTCCTAAAAGAGGGCTAATTATGCTAAACCAAAGACTATTATCTTTGATTTTGAAAATGTTGTTTATCAAACTCTTAATAATTTTAAAGAATTTAATGAATTAAAAGTTAATCCATGAGTAGAAATCAACTGATTGGTTAATATAAATTTTGTGAAAATATATTTTTTGATGAAATGAATGTTTAAAATTTCATACTATCATGTCATTTTTTTTGTTTATTGTTAATCAATTAGATATTAAGTAATTGTTTAAAAATAATTTTTAGTCTTAGGAATTAGCTTAATGTTCTAGAATTTTTTTATGATCCCAATAAAACTATTTACTTATAGTAGGATAAGCCTATGAATTATTTAAGATTATTTATAATGTACTGCTTTATTTATTTATCTCTTGCTCATAGTAATAATTTATAGAGTTCTTGCTTCCTGAGCTAATTTGTGCAAAACAGTTATATGCGGTAGGAGTTTATGTTTAGTGCAATAGATATCCAAATGATGATAATTCTGAATTGATGCAAAGGGAATATCCTTTAAAATCCATGTAGTACATTTTATTTAGTTTGACAATTCTTAGAAATTAAGTTTATAGTTGGCCAGTACATTATAAGTACTAAATGGCCAGAGCATTGATGATCAACATATTTTAGTATCCGGGCATTATTTTTTTACTGTTGTATTCTTATGGATTAGCACTTAAGTTTGTGCATCCAAATTATAGTTTAAAAATGTGCCCCAAGTTGACAAGGCTAAATAATTAGTCTGCTCTATAATAGACCCTTTTAAATCCAGTCACCAGATTGACTGATGACTTATTTTTATTGTTAATCATTCATGATGATGAATGGTTATTACTTTTGGGTAGTGCTAGTGATTGTATAGTTAGCTGTGCTGATCTCTGAGTGATTTCTCATACTCATTCCTTTTATATTAAATTTTATATTTTGTTTTTATTTGGGGATGATGATGAGCTCCCATCTCCTCATAAATGTACCCTAATGTCGTATCTGTTACAAATAGTTACCTGATTGTGGGACATTATAACCTCAGATTTTTTTGTATTAATCCCATATTTTCCAGTGTTACAATATATATATATATTGTAACCATCAACATTAATCAAGCTTAATACCTTGATGTCGGAGAACTACTATAATCAAACCTACCTTACTATAACCTAATAGACTGAAGGGACGTACCAATGCCTACCACATTGGCACTAAGAACTGTAATAGAATTCTTTATAACCAATGGCTTTAATCATTGGGCAGCCAAGAACTGTACCCATCGATCTAACTGAATGCTCCCATCATTGTGGTGCCCAGAATTATAACCAAAAGCGTATCATGACATCTATATTATGCACCAAAGACTATAACCAAAATCTGGAGCAAATTACCACAAACAAAACTAATGATATAACATAAAATTGTTATGATCTAATCTGGTCGCAACCAGGGTGTACCACGAAGAACTATCATAGTAGTATGTGAAAATACATTAAACAGACTATAAGTATGCAATTTTATTATCCTTCGAACCTTAATTTGCGATTTTTCATCGCATGAGACCTTATGGCCGACCATGGACAAAATGGTATAATTTGTGGAATTACTAAAGATTATGAATTTTAAAATTACATCTATGATTTTTAATACAAATGCTAGTCTAGGTAAAAGCTTTGCAATAATAAATAAACATGGAATACTTGGGTTCTTTTCTATAATTTAATAAATATCAATGAGACTCTTGTTATACTGATGAATGACAATTAAAACATTAAGTAAATACATTTAATCATGTCATTATCTGGTAAATCTGTTTATAAGTTTATAAAATCAATCAATTTTGTATCATGTACTCGAATCAACTACGCAAAGCTTAAATGATGGAAAAGGTAAATGGGATTTTATTGTACCTTACACATCATAAACTACCAAGGACAAAAAGCATTCAAATGTTTTTCTCAAAATATTATTAAACTCTTATATCATGCTGACAATAGTATGTACTTCAATGTATACTCTATTCAAGATATATGATTTCTGATTTTATGAATGACAAATAGCAACGGCACAGTAAGTTTAATTATAAATCAATATTTATTTACAAATTTTATGACTAATAAGTAATTGATGTTTAATGTAATAACTAAATATATAAATAAACAAATAAAATAAATAAATAAATTATAATTCCATTGGCTTCCTTCAATAACATATCATAGGCACAGTTTTATAAAGCCTAATCATACATTATATTACAATAAATATTACCAAAATCACACTTTTCTTTATGTTTGCCGTAATATCATATAAATATAATTTATCCAAACTTCAAACACTTTTAGCAAACTTTATTTGTACATACACCTACGTTTCGACTGACCTGCAAAATTTTTATGGTGTTATTATATAGTTGTTTTTTTATTTTGTTCATTATATCATAGCTCTGAAGAAGACTGCAGGTCAGTCGAAATGTAGGTGTATGTACAAATAAAGTTTGCTAAAAGTGTTTGAAGTTTGGATAAATTATATTTACATTATATTACAACTTGATATAATTGATATCTTGAGGAAATTATACAAAAATTCAACATCAACTCATGAAATATCCAATGTCAGTTCCAGAACCAATAAATCTATACTGTAGACCTATAACAATGTAATAAATAATATTATATTTGTAGGATTTAGCTATAATGCTAATGCTAAATAAAAATGAAAATTTAAACTTTAATTCAGATAAAATACTAATTAACAAACAGTTAATTATTATGAGGTAACTTAGATAGAATGTCCTGCTACACTTTATGACTTAACTTATAAATTATGCTTATAAATGGAAGAAGATGATTTTAGCAGAATAACCAAAATACTTTGCCCAAACTTATATTTATGAAGTAAAATCATATTCCTGTGGATACATTCATCTACACATAGGAATTATATAACACTGAGTGCCTTGTGGATTTATACACCATCATAAAGCAATAAATATAATTACACAATTCCGCGGATTAACCACCAGCGCAGGAATGAGTATAAAATACAGAAAGTGGCAATTAATTAATCTGCGGATTAACCACCAGCACAGATTAATGCCTTTTAACATTATAAAGCAATATTACTATTTACTTCACATTTAAAGTGCAAAAATCATCCTCCTCAGTTATTCTGACCATTCAGAAAACACTAACATTTTAGCAGATGTGGGTTCTTGCATAATAAAAAGTGTTTCACTAATCAGGACAACTAATATATTAAATTATCTTGCTTAAAATAAAACATAGCAACAATGTAATATAAGTGACATTAGTATAGGAATAGAACTCTGGAAAGACTCACAAGACACTTCATGAGAGGTTGACACATATCATAAATTCATTAGTAATTTTCAAGCTTTTTCGTAAGCGCTATTCCCTTGAATAAGTATTTTATTCAATCCCATTAATTTAATTTAAACCTAATAAAATATAACTCATGAACTTCACATACAAGTTCATATAACAATAAAATTAAATTAATTCATTCTTACTTAAATACATGAATTCTAGCAAGTGTGCGTGTGACAAATTAAATTGTACAGCATTTTATAATAATAAATATGATCCATGAAATCCATGTAAAAATGTCTTGAACAATAAATACACAAAGTGATAATTATAATTATAGTTGAATTCCATAAATGTAATTCTATTTATTTGTCTTAGATATTATAAGCACTTTTAAATTAATGATTTTACATGGCTCCATAAATATAAAACAATTCCAAAAACATGATACGCTGAGTTTAAATGAAAATGTTCTTCATAAGTTATTAAATTCTACATTTCTATATAAAACTGTTCCAAGTTTATAACATCCAGGCTAATATTTATTTATCCACGTTTAAATTTAGGGATACTAATTAGAGCAAATAATTTAATAATTCCAAATTAACAATAAAATTAGAAAGTAGTTTTAGTTAATTATTTGAAGACTGTTTCCATTATTCAAATGGTAAACAAATTAACTAGCAAATACATTACTGGCAGTATAAAGTTAAATAAATTAATCAATGCTATATTATTTTAAATTATAAATGGAAATATTAAACCATGTTAATAACTTTAACATTTAACTTTGATTTTAAACCTCTTCTTTTCTAAAAAGAAAGTTTTCATATTTAAAAAACTTTTGTAATTAAAATATCTATTTAGTTTTGCCAAATTGTAGAATAATAAAATATTCCAAACATACCGAGATTCTGCAATTAATTCTGCTCTTAAATTTGAAAGCTCCAACATATTTTCAAGTGTAAATATTGGAAAATTATTAGCGATTTGATCCACTTGGCTAGCTGACCCGAACACATTTTTAAATTTAGCACTTCATTCTATTATTAAATATCACCATTTTATGTTTACATTTGTAGAAAACTTTTTGGTAAATCCGTTTACTTATTAACTATTTTTAAAAATAAGCTTATCATATTTTACATACATTTTATTCTTACACCATTTTTTTTTCTAACAGCAACCTTATCGCAGACGACCCCTTTAATCGGCTCTTTTTTTTCCATTGAAACGCATACGTAATTACTATATATTTTTTTAATAATTAAAATTAGTTAAACAAATGGTTTTTTAATTCAATGAAAATAATTTCTAAGACTATTTTAAACAAATAAAAATTATTATTATTTTCAATCACATTTTACTAAATTTAATGTGTTGTCAATTTTTAAAAAGTTAAACATATTTTGATACAAATCAGTGGATGGAAAGAAGCAATTTAAATACATTAAAATAACACAGACAATAAGTAAAGCAAAATATTACTTATTCTCTCTAATAAATTATCTTGAATGCAAGAAAATAATCTGTTCAAAAACGCAAACCAAGGCAATCAAATCACCAAAAAGAAGACAGAGAAATTTTTATACCAGTTATATCGATCTTTATATTTTATACTAAAATATAAAGTTACAATATATATATATATATGTAATAAATAAAGTTTGATATCTGTATTCCTTTCACAATATATGTAATATATTGTAATAGTTGATAAAGACTACAAAGCGTATAGTCGAAAGTACTTCTAAAAGAATATAATTTATGTAAATTGTACTGTATTTTGATATATATATATATTGATTTGTATATTACATATATATATTAAATTTCACTTATTAGCATAAACTAAGAACAATTAATAAGAAAGTTTATTTCAATATACATTTCCATACAAGTAAAAAAAAAACATTAATTTAAACAAGATCACCAAATGAAAATCCTAAACCAACCAGGCAATCACTAAAAAAATTCAAAATTTAAATAATTCACTTGATCATGTAAAAACAGTAGCAACTGCCTCAAAACAGTCATGCCATCTAGTGTAAGCCATAGTAGTCAATGGACATTAGCATCAAAATCCCTATCTACTGCCCACTCATCCAATATCACCAAGAACCATCTTTTACATTTTTTGATTACCTAAAAAGCTATGAGCCCAAACTGAAAACACAAATAATGTTTTCAATCCAAGCTAATTTGTTTGTATAGTCATATACATCTAAATCCACTTTAGTATCTATATATTTTGTCATCTTTGATCTTTAAGAAATAGTGAACATGCGATGTTTTAGTGGTTTTTATGTAGCATATTTATAGACACTCACTGTCCAGTTTTTATGCTTGTGATATTTCCAAATCATAGCATTCATATCAAAAATGATGCTTTGAAATGATATCTCAAGCATGAATGTCTAGAGATCAATTTTGAAACACTAAGCATTCCATAAGTTTTGAATCCAACTATCCTGCTAATTATCAATTATTTGACTCATTTTAAATTAAGACAGATCTGTTATTTCTTCTCACATACTTAAGTAAACTCATGTCAACTTATTTCTAGATATCCCTTATATTTTACTTATCTCTAGCTATAAAAAAATTAGAAAATATATTTAATTTAATATTACATCATCAAGAATTTGAATTATTTTTCATTGTTGCTATCATTAAAAAATAGGATGATAAGATATTATCAAAATTAATTATAAGGTTCTAAAATATTAAGATATAAACAATAAATCTAAGCTTAGTCATATGTTCAACAATTAGATAAAGATATTATTAAAAAGATTTTTGGTTAATTTAGAAGTCCAACGTAGATCTTCAATTTAAATTTAATTTGATAGCTGATCTAAAAATGTTTGAATGTTAAAATTCTCAACATTTAGACAGCTAATCAGAAATTGTAATTAATTTTAAATCTAAAATCAGTACCTTAAAAAAATAATTTATCAAAATTAGTATCACTAGCTCTGTCTAACAACATATTTTATTTTTTTTCTGAAAGTTTCTCCAAAATTCATAAAATCAGAAAAGTTATTGGGGGAAGGAGGGGGGAGAGAGTAAAATAAAAAGAATTTATTTAAAGTAAAATAAGTCCTAGGCAATAAGTGATGTAGGCAGCACCATTTATAATACTGCACTTATTTAATGTCTTAATGAATCAAACAAAATTACTGTGGATAAAAATTAGATTAGGCTTAAACTATAAAATTATTTTAAATTGTTAATTGTGATAAAAAAAATATCAGCTTATAAAATGTAATAACATTATATGTAATCAGGTATCAAAAAGCATTAGATTTTAAAAAGTCATCATATGGATCTAAGAATAAAATTATTATTTTGTATTAAATATTAATCTAGATACAAGATTCTAATTGAAAATTATTTTTTACAAAAAGTAAATCAATTTTCATGACAAGAAATGAATAAATAAATTAAAATGCTTGTAAAATCTATTAATTTTGTAAATCAAATTCCATTGAAATAGAATTTTGGTGTCTATGTAATCATGAAATGATAACTAGCTTACCTGTGTTTCTAATTCGAATTTAATTCTTTCCAGTTCAGATTTTGGAATATAATTTTGTTCAACATATGCCTAAGAGAAAAGAGCCTATATATAAATATATGCAAGTGCATAATTTAAAAATTAAGGATAAAAAATATTCACACTAAACATTATCACCAGCACTGTCAAGAAAACATTTTCATTACATTATTAGATAATACTTGTTGAAGGTATTCCTCATTACATATAAAAATATTATACAAATACACTTATCCAAGTATTAAATATTAAATTTATAAAAACATTTAAAATATATAAAAGAAATAAATTAGAAAATTCATTTCTATTAATTAAGTTCTGAACTAACCTTGTACAGAGAAAATTCATCTTCAACTTTTTGTTTATTCCATTGCACTTTTCCAATATTCTAAATTATATGGGTAAACACATATATTAGGAAATGGTATTGCTCTTTTTAATAAAAAGTTTTCATGATAAAAAAATAACTAAATAAACTTAATTATAAATTAAATAAATTAAAAAAAATAGAATATGCTTAAATTTTGAGCAAAAATTTCAAAGAAAACTAATAAAATTTAAAACAATTAAATCAATTTATTAAAGGTGTTTTTTCTAAATGCTTTCATTTAAGTTACAATATCTGTTTGTTTGTTTATATGTTTGTTTGTAAAATATTGTAATCACTTTTACTACTTAAGTTAAAATAAAATTTTAAAATTGAGGTTTGGCAGATTTAAATTCAATATAATTGTTTCAAATTTGATACAAAAGCAAAAAATACCAGTTAAAGCAATATGGGACTATAATATTTTAAGTAAGTAATCTAATTTCTTAGATCTGAACCGTGAGAAGAAAAATTTTGATATCAAATTCACAATTGCTTTTTAGAACTTTAATATTTTTTAAGTAAGGCTTGCAAGAAAATGGTAGAGAGATTATTTCTTTTGGTTTAAATTTGAAGTCATTATAACATTTTAAAATTGAGGTTTAGTATATTTAAATTCAATATAATTTGTTGAAATTTTGTCTTTTCTTAAAAATCACTACCAAAGTGATAAGGCACCATAATATTTTAGGTATGTGACTTAGTTTTTTTTAAAATCATTACCAAAGTAATAGGGAACCATAATACTTTAGGTATGTGACCTAGTCTCCTTGATCTAAACCGGTGAATGGAAGTATTTTGAATATTTTGATATCAAACTTAAAAACTGTTCTTACGAATTCAATACATTTTAAGTAAGGTGGGCAATATTCTTGGTTTCATTTGTAAGTCTGATTTCAGTTAGAATAAAAAAGTTAGTTTACAATATAGTTTGTTAACCTTTTTTAAAAATTTTTTTTTTCCACATAAAAAAATAACACTTTTCAACAGAAAAGTAAGTTATTTAATGCATTACTATACATATATATATAATTATGAACACATACTAAATATGATATACACCTGGGTATCATTTTACGCGTTAGATAGGTTCCTCAGAAAACACGCGCAAACGAAATCGCGCAAAAATAGATGTAACTTACATTGAAAATGGGGGGATGCGGTCTGTGATTTTTCAAAATTTGCATAAAAGCAAAGCACCAACGTAAAATTACCTTAAAATTCGCGCAAAAAAAAAAAAAAAAAAATAAGGAAATAAAATATGACTAATAAAAAAATTCAAATTTGAAAAACATTGATACAAGACAAATTTTTTTTAACTATAATATTTAATTTTATTCTAAATAATATATTTTTATGCATAATTTACAGTAAAGTAATTTAATTTTTTTATACACGTTTTAATTATTATAGCTATTTGCCAAAAAACATGTTCATTTGCAAACAACTAGTGCCAACTTCACACTCATGTTGTAACAGTGGTTTTCTGGTGACAACGTAATTAGTAATTAATCTTTGAGATGATGATTTTATTAATTATTTATGAAACTAACAACTAAAAATTAAATGCTTATTTTTGGCTTTAATTTTCAATTCTGTTTAAAAATCAAATTTCACATTAATTTCAAGTCGCAGTAAGTAATTTTGAAATTGTTAATTACAATTAAAAATCAGATTTTAATTTTTAATTGTCAAATTTAATTGTGCCCACTGCTATTACTGACCTTTTAAAAATAAAACTTGTGGACACTAAATGATTAATAATTGATTATGTTTTTTTTTAAAAAGCAAAAACAGAATGTGATTTAAAATGCAAAAATTAACATGTACAATATTTGAACAAATTTACATTATAATCTTGTAAAATTCAATGTGTGTATATATAAAATGTGGAAATTATGATTTTAATTTCATTATTGCATAAAATCTTATTATTATAAAGCACTGAAAATATTGAAATTACTAAGATGAAAGTCGAATTCTAATAATGTGTTATTATGTTCAATATAACGTAAGTGCACGAAATTTATTATTTAAAGTAATAGCACATTATCGGAGTTCGACTTCCGGTAAAACACAAATCGCGTAACTTCGAAATTGTGTTAAATAAGTCCGTGTAAAAAGAGACCCAGGTGTATACATAAAAAGTATACATATGAGGTTATTGCAGAATTATCTAGTGATATATATAAATTATAAGTATCACATCAATTTAAAATAAAATCCTACATATTGAAGTAAAGTCCATTTACAATATAAATTTGGTAAGCATTTTTAAAACAAACAAAAAAAAATTTCCAGTCAAAAGCAAAAATGTCAAGCACTTTTCTCTTAAAAGGACATTTTCATATTTTTAATGACTTAATTTTATTATACACATATATTATTATGTATACATACTAAATATATGCAACATAAGGAGTACATATATATTAACTTACAGTAAAAATATCTAGTAATATATTCATCAACTATATATGTCAAGTTAAAATACAATATATTTTATTTACATTTTCATTATTATTATAGTTAAAAGTAAATAGATAAATTTGTTTTATATTAAATGCTTTTATTTACCATGCATTAAAAAAAAAAAAAAAATTGTTCCTTCAATCACAAATAAGGTTTTTAAATTTAATTTGAAATAAAAGCATGGAGGGTCCAGAAATTAATTAAGTCAATCCTTTATTATGAAAAATAAAAATTGACTTAATCTCTGGTCCTTCCCCCATGCTTTTATTTCAAGTTAAATCTAAAAATCCCAATTGTAATTGAAGAAACAATTATTTTTTTGTTTTTTTTTTAGTGCACAGCAAATAAAAGTATTTAATATAATTTTTTTTATCTATATTTATCAAAAGATTACTTTCACAAAATATGTGTTTATACATAAAAAAAGTCCTCCAGTATTACTATTATTACTAAACCCATTTCTAGATTAACCAATACATTGAACTTACATTATCTAATATTTATGCATATTACAAACAATAAATGTATATATTGATATATCTAATGTCAAAAAAAAGCACTATCATTAATGCTATATATAAAGTTGGAACTAATTAACTTAAAGGATATTATTTTTGCAAAGGTTGGCTTTTGAACCAAAATATTAACTTCAATTTGATATGCTGCTTTAGTGAAGATGCATAGTTCAGTTTAGTATTAATCATATTTGTATGTGTTATTAGAAATTAATATTTATTTCATTTATAATCAGATTACTTACTGATTGGAGTCATAGAGAAACATTACTTAGCTAATTAAATGACAGTTTAATTACAATTGTAGAATACATTGATTTAGCACCAAATTCATAATACATATTAGTTACATACTGAATTGTCTGTGTGTATATATTTAAAATGTAAATAAAGTATTTTAAAATTTCGTGATTACATAGATATTATATGTTTAATTTTTACCCTTCATTATTATATTCACTCTAGAAAAATGTAAATATAATGCAAATATCTTTTATCATCATCATCAATAGTAGTCTGTCCAATAGACAGGTCCAGAGAGTAGTCACTACATCAGTTCATCCATTCTTCCATTCCATTCTCTTCCTTGCCCACTTCCTCAATTCCACATAACCCCTTCCATCTCGTATATCATCCAATAATGTCAATCTCTTCCGTCCTTTCTTTTTATTTCCACTCACCATTCCTTCCAAAACATCTTTCATTAAACTATAATCTTTTCTTAGTATATGTCCAACCCAGTTTCTCTTTCTCTCTTTGATACTTTCAATCAATCTTCTTTCCTCATTAACCCTTTTCAAAACTTCTTCATTTATTTTATTCACCCAACTGATTTTTTCCATTTTTCTCCATGTCCACATCTCAAAGCTTCCAGTCGTTTCTTAATTCTATTACTCAATGGCCATGTCTCACAACCATACATTAATACACTCCACACATAACATTTAATTAATCTTTTCCTTAATTCTCTTCCCATAGGTCCACAAAATATCTTCTTTCTTTTTACAAATGTCACCTTTGCCAATGCTATTCTTCTTTTAACTTCATCTTCACTTCTTCCAACCTCACTCAACCAACAACCCAAATATCTAAATCCCTTCACCTGCTGCACCATGTCATCATGGATTCCAATTTGCAAATATCTTCGAATGATATTAAAAGATAATGTAGACAATTGAGCTCAGATTATGCAGGAAAGACTGACATAAATCCTGCAATGGTCTACTCAGAAAGTACTGATATATTAAATATATATGTAATCATTGGCAGGGTTGGCTAAATAATAAATTACAATTATGGAATCTTATCTACACAAGATATATATCTCTGTGTGCAAAAACCCCCACAGTTAATGGTAACACATATATATAAAGACTATATTAAATGCTTTTATATTATCTTGCCCTGTCATGTTTCTAAGAGAATCATTTTTTAATTTTTTAACAAAGAAAGAAATCTGTTCCCCTTTACAACTTTGAATTCCCACTTTATCAAAAAAAAAACCATTACCAACTGAGCCAATGAAAATATTACAGTTGTAGTTTAAAATTTTGTTAATATTAATTTATTTAATTAATTAAAAATAAATATTTTCCATTAAAATATGAATTATTCTTCTGAAATAATTAATATTTCATAAATATTTTATGAAACAAATAATAAATGTGTAAAAAACATTAGAGAATTAATTATGTTTTTTTCATTTCCAAAATCAAAACTAAAAAATAAACTGTCAAAATTGTTGATAGCAGGCATTCTCTTGTGAAGAGAACAAGAAACATAATAAAAAACATGATTAAAAGAGACTAGTGAAGAAAATTCTTTTATTTAAATTGAAATTGTTTTATTTATAACTAAAAAGTAAAAAAAAAAGTCTTTTTAAATTATGCTTCTATGTACAGAGCTGATTAAAAAATAAATAAATAAAATAATCCAAATAAAAAATATTTTGTGTTGTTTCAGAAAAGTATTTAAAGCCATAAAAATCAAAAAGACCTCAAATGCTTTAATATAATGACACATTTTTTAGTCAGATTACTTTTTAGTTGACTGTTTACATAAAAGCATTACCAGAAAGGAATAAACCTTCACACTTCTGTTTTGCTGTATAAATTTAACTCAGGACTTGATTCTATTATTGCTTTAGAATTCAATTGACAAATAAATTGTACAAAATTAATTCATATTTCACAGAAGAAAGAAATTTTGAATAAACTCTAACATCAAGTGGTTCTGTTCTTTCAAAACTCTTATTTACAGGCGAGTGCATGTAAAATTCACACAGCATAACTACCACATATGTGAAGGTTTATTTCCTTCTGATTGGTTACAGATAAATACTGCACTGAATAAATAATTATTGATTTACATAAAAGCATTATAATAATCACATAAATGTTTTGGATATTCATACAAAAAAAGTAATGTATATAATTTAAAGTTAGCTTTCATTAATGCTTAGTATGCTTTCAGTATTTAAATATCATAATCATCGTAATCTTATTTTTTTAGTGTCTGAGTTTTTATATACACTTGAAAATTATTTTAAAACATTTAAATGTATTTATTTAATATTCAAAGATATTTAAATCCTTTCAAAGAGTCCACTTCTTTGAATGGGATATGCTTGTATCTACCTTTTCTGTTTACTGAGAACCAGTCTTTCACTAAAGCCTAAGACTATTTAATCTTTTATTTTCTGTCTTTCGTCTCAATGCATACTATTCCAATTCTAGAAAAATCAAATTTATGGCCAGAATTTTGTTTATGGTCCATAAACATTGAAGAATATTCACTACTCTTATATCCTGTATTGTATAGGTATTTATGCTGGGCTAGTTTCATTGAGATTTACCTCTGATTCCTCATAATTTGCGAACCTATACATAGCACAGTTGCATTAAATTTTGAAGACAATTTAAATATCTTTGAATATTAAATAGATAAATTTAAATGTTTTTAAATATTAATTATCAAGTGTACATACAAACTTGGAATACTAAAAAAGTGAGATTGCTATGATTAAATGCTAAATATCGAAAGCATGCTAAGCATTAATAAAAGCTAAGTTTAAATTACATAGACTACCTTTTTTATATAAATTTCCAGAACATTTATGTTAATATTACAATTTTCCAGAAAAAAAATATTTGGTTCATATAAAAGCATTATTAAAAAATATCTTTTTTAAAAAAATATTTAATTATTATGTTGTGAATAAGTTAATTTAGACATTTACAGATTATAATAGATTATAGATATACAAAATAATTTCTAATTGTTTATTCTTTTATTTATACACATTTATTGGCATGTAAATAAATTTGTGTTGCTAAGTTTAAATTATCAAATTTGTCTCTTTTAATAAAGTTATTAATGCTAACTAATAGGTGTTAAGAGAATATTCCCAAG
This sequence comes from Epiperipatus broadwayi, assembly GCA_028023455.1. Lineage (NCBI taxonomy): Eukaryota > Metazoa > Onychophora > Udeonychophora > Euonychophora > Peripatidae > Epiperipatus > Epiperipatus broadwayi. The sequence continues at coordinate 13,052,595 of JAQFVV010000012.1, forward strand.
ACAGTTTGGCTACAGTCAATGGTTGAAAAGTCTGAATAGAATTACAGAAAAATGTCACACAATTGAGAGTTCTTTTTTATTTAAAAACAAACAATAGCAGAATCGCACAGTTATGACTATAGCACGATAAATTATGCAAAAAAGTGAAATGGATCATTTTCATAACTGAATAATCTGCATAATTTGATATAAACAATTCTTTAGCTTGGAAAATGTATCAACAGAATCAAAGATCACAATGTTAAAAAAGCTAAGCTTATATTGCTTTCCAGGAAAAATATATTGCAAATGGCAAAACAACTACATGACCCCAAAATCCTCAAAAGGTATTCCATATAAGGAATTAAAAGACAAGTTCAATAAATTATTTGCAGTTATCAACTAAATGGGTGGCATATCTAAAATTAAGAAATAGAAAACAGTCACAAATCCAAAATGTTAAAATGTTTTGCACAGGAAGGAACATTGGAGAATGCTTCAGAATTTCAAGCTACAATGTATTTGTGTAATGCCCAATAGCTATTAATAAAACATATTGATTGTTTGAGCGATAGGAGCTCAAAATATGTTTTAATTGATTATTGCTGTTGCAAAAAGGTTATGCAAAAAAGTACTGCAAATTTAGAAAAGAAAAATGTAGTTGTCTATAGTTTAAATGTCATTTTATGATATTTAGTTCATGCTTGCCAAAATAAAAGATACAAAAACTAAGTTAAGTTTGGACTTTAAATCATGGGGAGGCAGTGTAAGAAAAAATAATATTTAAGAAGATTAATGATAATGAGAATGGTTGTATTCTATTGGATGTTATTATCTATGAACTAAGAACTACTATAAAAATGGTTAGTGAAACTGGTTTATTTTTGTTATCACAGAAAGATTGATCTAAAATTAGTGATAAAAATAAAATAAAATTGACACTTGGGATAACAGATATCACAACCATAGATATTAATGAGAATAAAATAAACTTTTGTGACAAAGTAATTGTATCTGTTAAAATTAATTCTAGAGTCAAATTTCTATCACTGTATACTCTTGATATAAACTAGAATTTGTATCAACATTATTAGGCAATACAGTTGGAAGAAGAGATCACTAATAAGTTCCTACATTTGTTTAATTCAGGATCAGCTGAATTAAAATTGTGATTGGTGGATATTGAGGTCCAACCCAATGTGTATAAACCAAATAAGGTACAATTTGCTTTAAAACCCAAGCTTCAAAAAATCATTATAGATAGGTTAACATGAATTTTGATCCCAGTGAAATACTCATCATCAGATACACTAGTTGCTGTGATCATAAAGTCAGATAGTTTGTCTATGAAAACTACCACATTACATTAACTTATTAAAAACATTTATCCTGCTTCAAATGTGCACAAAGTATTAGAATCACTACAGAACATGTTGTTCTTCATAAAGATTGATTTGAAGATCTATCTTCCACCAGATTCCTGTTGTGAAAGGAACTGCTGAATTGTTAACTCTAACTGCCCATCTGTAACTTTTTAAATGCAATAAGCTAACTTAAGAAATTATGGTTGTTCTTAACATATTTATTACAAGGCATAGAAGAAATTATCCTTTATTTGAATGACATATTGATTATCACCCAAGCAGAGTGTGAGATAAAAATGTACTAAAAGTTTGATTGAAATTGGAAAAATTATGAGCAAAGATTAATATGTCAAAATGCATTCAAGTAACCTCTGGGATTAAGTTTCTCAAACATGTAATAAACCAAAAGGGAAAATACACCAACCCAGAAAAAGTTTAAGCAATAAAAAATACTGCAAGACCTAGGAGTGTAAGGATTTACATGTGTTCTTAGAGTTACTAATCTTTTTAAAGAATTTTCTTTTAGGAAAGTCGCATATCATAACATTTTATATAAATTACTGCTAAAATAATGGAATTGGATTAATTAGCATAATTTAGCTTTCAAAAAAATGAAAAAATTCTTAAAATCTAAACAAAAAGTGATAACAATTAATGCTTTGTAATATAGAGTCAAAACTATCATTTCACACCACTGTTTTAGAAAACATCCAATAACCTCAGTCAGCTTGAAAAAAGAGCCTCAGCTATTGTCTTCACTAAAAACTTTCAACAACATATATGTAGATGCAAATTTCTGATTGTTGGATATATTTATTAGTGGTCTATGATTATAAAAATGGTTTACAAATCCAGCAAAAAAATTGGCCATGCAGATGCCTTATCAAGCTTACTGAATACTCACAAGTCTTAATAAAAATTTACAGAAATAAACTACATAGACTCCATGAATTTTAAAACATTGACAAGTTCTAATATTATAAATTGAATTAGAAATGATCTCAAATATAAAACTTTACAAAACTGGATAAAGTACAGATGGCCAAAATATTGACCAAAGTACACAGCAAGACCTACTTATAATACATGTAAAAATCTGTTTACATACAATGTTTGCATTCTTATAATTAACTGCATACTTACACCTTCCAAAGGCCAAAACGAAATGCTTAATAACTATATTAGCAAGACCATATGTGTGGTGGCTTAATATGAGCTAAAAGATACAGCAGACAGCGGAGAATTGTTTAGAATGCCAATCCATAGCAACTTCCTTCCAAAAGGATTGGAAATGTGGTCAAACTCTATGGAGCCATGGATGAGACTACATTTAGATCATGCCAGATGAATGAATAATTAAATCCTTTTAATTGCAATAGATTCTTACTCCAAATGCATAAACTATAATCTCATCAAAAATACAAGCACTGAATATACCTATTAAGACACTAAAAGAAATCTTCACAAGCCAAAAACATCTGGAAAACATTGTGACTGCCAACAGATGTTTTTGTATCACAGATGTTTAATAATTTTTTAGCTTATAGGGGAATATACCAGGTTTTGACACCACCTGTACCATCCTCAGTCTAATAGTTTAGGCAAAAAGGCAGTTCAACATCTTAAATTGATGTAGAATAAAACAGCATACCAGAATATAAATGAAGATGCTAACTGATACAATAAAATTTCAACATTTTACATTGTGTATGTTGTCAATAAAGAATCCAGTAAAATTAGTTAATACATCAAAAATTTTGCACATATCTGTTCAAATTATTAACAGCTAATAACAACATAATTATTGAAAATAATTTAAACCACAAAAATTTTAAAGTCAGCAAGCAAGTTTGGATTACAGACATTTTAAGAAAAAAATAATTTCCTGGTGTGATAATAAAAATTTTGGTTAAAAAAATCAGTATTAATTGAAAAATGAAAAACATATAAGGAGACATAGCCTCACCTGTGTCTAATTATCAATAAATTAATAAAAAAAGATACTAGTGAAAATTTTTTAATCAACAACAACTTGATCAAGAAATAACAACTGATCAGGATGAATAAGAATCATTACTTCAAAAGCCTGGGTAAATTGTCAGAAACCCCACATGTTTTAGACATATTTTTGTAATTTCAAGGATTATTTCTAGAGTGAGGAGAGAAGTGGACTATCTGTACATGTATTTATATAAAAAGTTCATTAAAATTTTATGACTATGTATAGATAGTGCATATTTAATGTTCCCCTTTCTTATTATAATTCACTCTAAAAAAACTTACACACAATCCAATTATTTTTGAATATTATTAAAAGATAATATAGGCAAATGAACTCAGAATATGAAAAAAAAACTGTGCTTTTAATTCATAGCCAAGAGAGGGTAATTTACTGCCTTTGTTTACATATACATTAAACTATGTTTAATTTAAAGTTGATATACTAAATATATGTAATCATCAGCAGGGTTGACTGAATAATAATTGATCATTATGGAATTGTTGCATATACAAAATATACAATATTTCTGTGTGTAAGACACCACAGCTAATGCACACAGGTATATAAATTATATTTCAATACTATGCTTGTAAATAAATTAATTCATATATCTATAGATTATAATGGAATATAAAGGATTACAAAGTAATTTCTAATTATCATTTATTCTTTTATTTATATACATTTATTGGAAAAGTGATTAAACATGGTGTGTTAAGTTTAAATTGTGTGAGTTTTTCTTTTTTAATAAAGTTTTTGATGCTATCCAACAGGTATTGAAAGAATATGATCAAGACATAACACATACATAAAATAAAAATATTGATATTGCTTAATCATAATAAGTGATGAGTTTGATTATCAAAATCCAGATCTTAGAGACTTTTCTATTATTTTATGACATTTTGCCAATATTTGCATTTTCACAGCAGCTTTTGTTTCAATTTCATATGTTTTACTTGTGACAAGGGGTGTAATTCTGTTTACTAATGCATGTATTTGTACATGCATTATTTCATATTATATATATTATCATTTACTTAATAAATTTATAGTTAAATTACTTAATAAATATAATTATGTAAGTATATATGCCTTACTTAACTATGTGTTGAACATGCACCATATTTGTAGTTACACTATGTGTACTCATTACAGTAAATGAAAGATAGAGTAGTTACATATAAAAATGGAATATATTAAAATTAGTAAATCACAAATAGTATGATTTGATATGCATATCTAATAAAATGAGATTGATCACTGAAGTCTGATTCTTACACCTTTATTCATTATTTTATTTAAAAAAATAATACAAAACTAACAGCTATTTTGTAATCCATTGATATTTTACATGAACAACATATTTGTAACTGGTAATGTTTTTCAAATGGATGACTAAAGTGGTTGCCATACAATTTAAACCTAATTAAATTTCTATGGACTTTTTTTTATAAAAATATGTTAGTAAACTAATTTTGTAACATAAACTTTCTTATTAAGTTATTTTTACAATATAAACTCAGGATTCTGAGAATTTTGAAAAAATCATTTTGACAAAGTATGCCAACATCCTATAAAATATGATAATATACAATGCAAAATGTTTTATGTGTTTTCATAAATGCATCATAAAAGCTGAGATCACATTGGATACTTAAAAATATCATTAATCCTAAAAAGACCTCGCCCAGTTTCCATGATAACATTGTTATTACATATATGTACCATTCCAGTAAAAACATAACCTATATGTAGAAGCAATATAAACTTGATCAAAAATGAATTGAAAGAAAAATAATTATAAATAATATAATTATATATATATACAAACATTCTATATATTAAAATTCTATTTACCCAATGTCAATAAAATTTTCATTCATTACATTTATTTATAAATTGTTTGTTTCCAATAATTGTTATTATTTAAAATATGTCATTTTAATAACCTTACTTTTCATTTTCTAAAAAGATAAGAATAAACTTATGAAAATAAGTTTTAAATTATATTTTATAATGAAAATAAATACCATTAAATTTAATTTTTGATTTAACCTAAACTAATACAAGTACTTAGATATTCTACATCTATCAAAATTCTCTGGTTGTTAGAATTTTTGCTAAATTAACTATTGATATTTTTTTTTTGTCAAGCTATCTATAATTTTGATTTTTAATCCAAAATTTTAATAATATTTTTAAGTTTGTTTTAATTTTAAAGTTTGCTTTTCAAAAAACATATTTACTTATTGTGCTGAAAATTGTGATCCACTTTTTTTACAACAGAAACACAATAAAAATAAATAATTAATAAAGTGAATAAAATTTAATGAATATTTTTCAAATTAAATATTAAAATAAAATTATTAGGAATAAACTCTTTTACTAAAAATATGATATCCAAATTATTAGAAACTAATGTTTTTAATTTATTTAAAAACAACTGTCAGAATATCTATAAAATATACCATAGATCTTTATCTAAAAAACAAATCACTTATAAATCTAAAACACACCATTATAAACATATGTTAACTATAATCATAAACTTACTTTAATCGCTGACTTTCTAGCATTTAATTCTAAAAAAAAAAGTTATGATTTTTTTTAAAAAAAAAGAAGAAGCAATAAATATGTTTATAAAATAAATAAATAACTCAGAACTTTATTTACCTTGATATAATTTTAGATTTAGTGCTTCTAATTTTTCTTTATTTTCTGATTCATTTTGAAGCTGAACTTGTAATTCTTGGAGCTAAAAATATATATTTATAACCTTTCATTCATTCATTAGTTGTCTACCAAAATAAATATGACCATTTTAACACCAAAACAAAAAAAAGGTGAAAGAAAAACAAAAAATAAAAATAAAATGCTAAAAATACATTTTAACTATGTGGAGATAATATTTTACTAATTAATAAAATACAAGTTATGAATAATATTTAGAATGAATTTAATAAAAAAATATATATTTAATTTATAAAAGTTTAATTTGAAGTTAAAATAGATAGATGTAAAAATTAAAGCAGACAATGATAACAAAATTCTATTAAACATTTCATTAAAGAATATAAATTAAAAAAAATAATTCCTACAGATTCACAACAAGCATAAATACAAAAGATAGTAGTTATTAAAAACTTTAAATATAAAAATGATAAATATAATATAGTGTAACCGGACCTCCGTACAACCCCTTTATTACCTCAGTTGTAACAATTTCCTGATGAGCATATTGTAGGAAGGAACCATCGATTGGCTTTCCCCAATACAGATATCAACTCTCCCCTACAACAATATTTCCTGCTCATCAGAGGATGTAGCACCATAGAGACTGGAAACACCTAGAAATTTCTGTGTTTGGTTTCCCAAACGGTGCCACTAGAGTTCCATCTCACTACAACCTGACTTACCTAGATCTAGTTATGCCAGACATAGCTCAGGAGGCTTAAAATTCTCATGAACAAGTGCAATGAATAACAAGTGATGAAAAAAAAAAATGGAACTGAACAACTGAAATTAATTTTAAGTAACAACAGTTTTATTAACAATGATATTGATAAGTCCTTCCAATAAAGTTCATCCTTCATTTCAAATGAAGGCTCATTTTAATTTATCTTGGGTGAAGAATTCAAAGGGTCTTTTATCAAGTAGATGTCTACCATTACTGCATGAATATTTTTAACTATTTGTTCCATATCTGTATATCCCTTTTAGGTAGGTAAATAGGTAAGATGAGCAATTCCAGATTTGTGAAGCTATTCATAATCCAGTCAAGTATAAATGTGCATTTATACGCATAAGTTTCGTTATTTTATTCATACACAATCAATATGCATGTAAGCATTTGTAATTCATATAGTACTTCATTATTTTTAAATTTATCATAAGTAGGTAAACAGGTAATATAAGCAATTCCAGGTTTGTCATTAATTCACATTTATATCCATTGGTTATTCAGGTAAAATATAAGTGTATGTATTTCCATCTGTCCAGATATCAATTCATCTTGCAAATGCATTTATTTGGTATTCACATATTCTTATCCAGATTTGTCATTAATTCACATTTATATCCATTGGTTATTCAGGTAAAATATAAGTGTATGTATTTCCATCTGTCCAGATATCAATTCATCTTGCAAATGCATTTATTTGGTATTTCCGATTTCATAAGACATATATATATAACCTATACACATCAATAACTCCAGGTATATCATTGTACATTTAACTGTGACACATTGTTTTGGTATTCTTACTTCTCAACTCGTATATATAACATGTTTTAATTCCGTGTTTATATTCCTTTTCTCAGAGTTTTCAAATAATAAATAAAATTTTAAAAAAAATGATTTTCTTAATCTTTCAACTTATTTAAGTATGTGGTTCATTATACGCATATAACCATTAACTTTTATTGACGTACTAATTCATATTTAAATGTTTGAATTTATTCATAATATAGTATAAATTTACTAAATACATTCATTTTGTATAAATACATTCATTTTGTATATTTTCTAATTTTATCTGGGTTATAAACATGTTATTATAATTTAGTTAGTTATAGTTATATGTAATAGCTCAGCATTTCTAATTCTTCCAGGTATACTTATTTGTATATCAGCAATATAAATAGTGATAAGTATTCATTTTTGTTTTATTCTAATTCAGATGTATCTGCATATAAGAAGTTAATCATTTATGATTTACCTTATTAAAAATGCCTTTTGATTATAGACATTTAAGACATTTACATATTTATAATTTATCACCAATAAAACGTATTTTCACATAGCTATAATTATTCATAATTTATTTTAAGAAAGACATTTTGTTTTTGTTTTTTTATAAACACATATAAGTATTAAATATTTCATGAAATTGTTACCTTCATTTTATTCAGTTTGTTCCTTCACTTCAGGTTACTACTGCATTTCAAAAAGAGGTCGGTTTATTTGAATTGAATGGCATTATTTACTTTCCATGATGTTCACTCAGGCGGGTCATGGAGATTCATGGCTATGGACAAAGAGAGGAAGCTATTACGATTAGCCTTCCATCTTTATGATTTCCTTATTAATACTTTCTTTTTTCATCATTAGCAATGTGGTTGTAAATATTATATTCCAAGGTGACTAAAACCAGTTGTAAACTAAACAGTTAAGGAACACTTAGATAAAAAAATTTAACTTTTTAACTCTTTCACTTTTCTTAACTTTTTAACTCCTTTTAAAAAATCTTTTTAAAATCTTCTCTGAACTTCAAACTCAACTATTTATACCCTGATCTCTGGATTGATTCAGCAGCATTCCCACTATATCTGATTTGTTACACAGCTTTCATTTAAGCCGAAGTGGCTTTTCTCTTCTTAAGGATTGAGCCACTACTTTTAGCAGGACAGATAAGGAATCATGAGGATTAAGCCATGTTTTTCAATTTGATAACTTTGCCTCAAGCAAATATTATATTTTGTACAACAACATTGTTTCAAAAATTAAAATATAATATTTTAATAAATGCTAGCTTTAAGTAAATACTTAGAGACGTATTTATATCATAATTTAAAATTATAAAATCAATAATGTTGGTTTATCTTTTTTTTCTCAATTATAGAAAATAATGATTTTCTTTTAACTTAAAACTTTTTGCTTTATTTTTTTTTTTAAAAAAAATAGGATCAACTTTTTTCATATACATCTGCCTTTTTTTAGGTGGGAGGGTAAAATGAATCTTAGAATACACATGTGAAACAGAGTTTCTGTTTCAATAGATAAAAATATAGCAAACAAACAAAATGAATAGTTTATGAAATTATACAAAAATTATGGATATAACAGCAAGTATATTTAAAATATACTTTTTAATTATAAAACATTTAAATTAATAATATTTCTACTCTAAATAATAATTGTAACAATAATAATAATTCTAATAATAAAAAATAAATAACACTTTCATACTGTTCTAAAATTTATAATATATTAGTAAATAATAAAAATTATATAGATAAAAGCAAATACAAGATGATCAAATTATAAAAATCTACACTCATTGATATGTAATTATAAAATTTAAAAAATATTCAGTTTAAAAAATGTATATAAAATTAATTACGGAAATTGCAATATGATTTATTATAGACATACAGAAAAACAATTAGATGAAATAGCAAAAAAACATAACAATACAATTAATAAAAGAGGTGATAAATCTACATTAGATATTCACTATTTAACATATGGATATAAAATAGATTGTATAAAAATATATGAAATTAATTATCTACAATAAAAATAATATATATATGAAATATCAATTATTTTAATAATTGATCAATTAAAAATGAATGGAAAATTATATATTTTTATATAGTGTATTTTTTGGACATATTGTATAATTGCTATATATATAATTGATAATTTTACTTTTGTTATGTTTATAAGTATTTGCCATTTCCTTTGCATAGTTTGCAATTGTATATGTGAGTTTGTGGGTGAGGGATTTAGTCATTTTCTTTCTCATGACATAAATACATCTGGAATTCCTTTCCTGGCTTTTAAATGATGGGTTTAAATATTTTATTCCAGTCATCTTGGTTTACAATTTCACTAGTTTTTCTCGAAGTATATGTGTTTGTATCTACACCTTGATTGTTTGTTGTTATTCTTGTGCATTCTTGTTATCTAGCTCCACTTCTTCATTGGCAGCATCATTTGATTGGCACACTTGTGTTAGTTGTCTGAGTTAAGGTTTTTGGTTTTGACTTTTTTGGAGTGTTTATCTTTCTTTGGTGAGCTTCTTGTTCTTATTTTTGGGTCTGTTTCTCCTTGTCTTGTTTGGGTCAAGCTTGTGTGTATTATTTGTGTCAAATTGGTTAAGGTTCTGCTATTTCTATTGTTTGTGCTGGTTGAGGTTGATTACGTTTGATATTGTCATTATTAGGACTTTTTGTTTCTTTATTAGTGCTGACTTTGTTAGTGATTTGGTCTGGCTGATCACTTTTTATTTTTTTAATGTGTGAGTCTGGAAGTTGTTCTCTAATTGTTATATCTTTTTTTGTGGGTGACGACTTTTTGTTTTCTGGTTGTGAGTTTCTCTATGTTGAGAGGCTTTTATTGTCTCCTCTGTGCTTTCTATTGTTTCCTGGTGATTTGTATTTGCATGGTTCTCTATGTTTTTCCTTGCATCACAGTTTATTTTTAGGCATTCACATTTTCCACATAAAAAACACGGGCTTTATTACTTTTATATGTATGTTTAATATAGTGTCTTGATCAATTATCTGTGTTGGTATGCTGTCTGGTGCTACGTTGTCATTTAGTTTTATTTTAAAGTAGAAACTGTTGCTGTAAACTGGTGTGGGCATGTCACTTAAATGTATTGGTTTCAAATAGATTCATTTACCGACTTGTTGCACCATACTCTAGAAATCATGAATGTTATATCCAAAGTATGTATTTCTGATGGTGCTGGTGATATAATTCTGGAGATTTTCATCTACAATTATCAGAGCATAGAGTCCTAGGGTTTTATGTGGGTTTTAAATCTAGTTTTTTGATAATTATTAAAAAATTCTAGGGCTAAGAATCTCGAGAGGGGATGCTCCCTGATACTTAATATTGAGTCCCACATTCTTTTTTGTGTTATTTTCTCATACAATAATTTTCCTGGGGATTTATATAGGTTACAGTTTTTATCTGTTGTGGCTATTATTATTGTTGTTGTTACTGCCACTACCACCACTACTACTACTACTTCACTACTATCACCATCACCACCATTACTACTACTACTAATACCACCACTACTATCACAATTACTACTACTACTACTACTATTTGATGTTTTCATGTCTGATCTTGATCAAAATATTAAGAAAATATGATACTTACCTATGCAGATGATTGCAAATTATTTAAAAGGATTAGTACGTATGATGATCATATTGATCTTCAAAAGAAATTGTTCATTTCAAAGAATGGTGTAGGTTTAATAATATAAAAATAAATATAAGTAAAACATGTATTGTCTCTTGTACCAATAAAACAGATAGATCTGTTTCTCATTATAGGATAGAGGAAAATGCTATTATATATATAGAAGTTGTTTCTGATCTAGGAATTATATTTTGTAATCATTTTACTTTAGACGGATGTGATGTATTTTAAGATTTGACAGAGACTTATCTTCTTATATAAATGAGGCATTTATTTATATAGCGCTATGTTTATAAATTGTAATAAACTAAAGATCAGCCTTTCAAGCTAACGTACATGCGCTTTTTATGAATGTTAATAATAATAAATGAAAACTTTCATTTCCAACATAAGATTTGCCATTTGGGTTGAATGAATAAGTGGATTCATTTATTCATTCGCAAAGACTTTATCTTGTGTTGGAAATGAAAGTATTCATTTATTATTATTATTAACATTCGTAAAAAGCATATGTATGTTAGCTTGAAAGGCTGATCTTTAGTTTATTACTTCTTATATAAAGTACATGCTATTCTGTTCTCTTGTCATACCTTTAGTGGAGTATGGATCTCCTATATGGAATTTGGTTTTAGTTTATATTGAGTCTAAAATTTGTAATGTAGAGAAAAGATTTATTAAGCTAATAAAGGGAGAAAACTTAAATCTTAAAACAATATTAACTGAAAGAAGACTAAATAAAGATATGGTATTTTTAAAAAAGTTAATTGATGGAATAAATTGATGTAAACAATTGTATATCTAAAATTGAATTAAGAGTTCCTTCTCATTTACTAAGGGAAGAATAGACTTTTAATATTAAAAAAACTAAAATTCTTTTATAAACAAATCTGTCAATAACAGATTACAAAAGTTATATAATCAAAAATTTAATAACATTGATATTTTTTGTGATTATAAATAATATTAAAAAGAAATTGAAGATAACATGTATTTATATATATTATCATATCTTAATTATAAATTGTAATTTTCGTTATTGCATATTTTTATTAATGTTAATATGTTGAATAATGTTTTGTTTGTTGTATATTTATTTTGTAATCTTGTGTATTTCTGTTAAAGCGAAAGTGTTGAAATGCACATAATAAATAAGAATTAAATTATTATTATTATTATGATTGTTGTTGTTCCTTATTATTATTAACTTGACATTCAGCTTTACAGCAAAAGCTCAAGATGACAATATACATAAAGTTAAAAAACAAAATGATATTTATCAAATCAATATTATATTTTTTAGATTGTAAAAAAAAATTGAAGTTAATCCTTATTTCACGCACTTGTAAAAAAAAAACATCAGAACTATACGAGTTTAAAAGGGAATCAATTAGCTAAAATATTTGGGTCCAAATAACTGGATTGATTAATATCTTAAAATCAATGTGCATTAAAGTTGAGAGAATAAAACTTCCTAAAATCAATTGTTGTCAGAAATCAATGTTCATTTAAAAAAGACAATCAAAAGTAGAGAACCAAATCATTGCAGAGGTCAACACAATGAAACACATCAAGGTCTATCAAACCAATGCATTATGAGCCCCAAATACAAACATTTATGGTCAGATTGCAATTTCAAAGTTACTAATTTCTTAAGTGAATTCTGTAATGTCAAAGTGATAAGCATATCATATGGTAAACAAATTATTTTGTATATTTTTCCGAAGCATCTTAAAAGTTTGTATTTAGTTATTTAAAAAACAATCTATAAAGTAGACTGCCTTCTCTTAATCTTGAAATATGGTGGTAGAAGTGTCATAACTAGAATAGCTATATCATGCTATCATCTTTACCCAAATAATTATTTTGTAATAATTTAAAATAATTTGACCACTTAGGAATCCGATTTATCACATGGCCCAAATTCCACCATATTTCAGGATAAAAATAATAAAATAGCTTATTGCTTAGGAATATCTTAAGAAGTTTATGAGCTGGAAGTGATAATGGATTTGTGTTATGAAATCTGCTGAAGTACCATTGTAGTAAACTGTATAAAGCAATATTTCAAAATCATAATATAATAAAACATTGCTTTGAGTGACAAGAGGAAGATGTTACACAACTACTATCTCACCAATCATTTAATTTAAATATTATCAAAATTTGTGAAGGTCATTCTTAAACTAAAACAGAGCAGTTAATATTCATTTTCAACATCTGCTAAAGAACTTGAGGCTTATCTCCATGAAGAATATTTTCATGGCTCTCTAGATACTGTTCAAATATTATATAATTCTATTTTACATAAAATGTAAATATTATTAATGCAAATGACAGCTTTGCATTATTAATTAATAATATCACATAGCCAACCTAATATATACAATTAAGTTTTTTTTTTTAATTTACCTTCATTTTTAATTCAATAGTAGTATTTTCCATTGAATGATGATCAAGTTCATACTGAGAATGCATAGACTGGATGTGATGGCTTTGTGATTCAGCATCCTAAAATAAAAATTTATATCAATATTAAAGCATTATTTAAGCATATATATAAATACAGAATGGAAGATAAAAGAGTAAAACATTTTTTTAAATAACTCAATCTAGAGCAAATGAATCATTAATAGTCACTTCTTCTAGTGATAATAAAAATAAGTTACTGATCATCTTTTTGGTATAATAACAGCATAAAAGATTATTCCAGCTATTGAGAATGATGATAATACATTATTAATTTATTTATCACCATATTTAATTACTTTCGTTGATATATCAATTTTGCCTAGAAACTTTTTATTTTTCATATCCAAAACAGTATAAACTATTCCAGCCAACATTATTCTGTATTTGAGATTTCATCTAGTTTTATTAAATCTTCATTTTCTCTATCAAACTCATCAAAAAAAGTATTACTTTTATATATAGGAACTATTTATCCAACCTCTGCTTTCTTTCAAGACATTTACAAAACTTTGCAAATTAGAATGAGCAATTAATGCTTGAATTATCTAGTCTCAATTCAATCAAAGTACCCAACATCATTTTCATCCTATATATAGTCAATGAAAAATAAAAAAGAAATTGTAATACATCTAGTTTAAGAAATTATACAACTAGTAAAGATGCATGTACATCATGTTTTAACTAGAATTTTTCTAAATAAAAATTTAAAAACAAATTAATTTTAATCTTAAATTTTAGCACTTGAATGAATGGGCACAACCATTAATTGTAAAAAAAAAAAAAAGCTGTCTTTTCTTATCAAATAAATTATATTAATCTCTATTATCATTCTGTGTGGTCAGTAATAGAATCAGAGGTGAAAATAATATATCTTTTCCAATACTATACACTATAATAGATTGAGTAAAATCATCTAAGATATTTTCATATGTGATATGAATGTGTATGTTTAAATGCACATACATATATAGGTGTAAACTTATAGAGAGAAAAAGTAATAAGTTTAATAAATTAAAAAATTTTAAAAGAGTTATTCTTTTAAAAAGAGTAAATAAAAGATTTACAAACTTTAATTTAAAGAAAGATCATTTTCTAAAATGAATACCAGTCTAATTAATGAGAGTAGAATAGATTGTTAATGGAATAAAACAATTACCGGAGAGCTAGCCTCTCAACATGTTAACAGTTAATTAGGACTCTTACAGGTCATTTTGATCTACAGAATTATTTATGTATGCCTTTGGTCCTTATTATATATAAATAGTTAAAATGTTATTAAGGATCAATCATTAAATTATCTATATATTAACTGTTTTGTAGTGATTTGTATTTGTGGGAAGTGCACTCTTAGATTAGCTGGATATAGCAATTGGCACACTCACAGTCTTGATTCAAACCATTAATTAAAATAATGGTTAAATTTAGATAAAAGACTAGACTATGCAAGTAGCAATCGGTGAATTTGACGTCAGTGAGGCAAGGAGGTGGCCCCCATATGTTCAACATGTAGAAAAATACTTATTCATTAATCAAATTAAAGATGATAAGTATAAGATTGCTTCATTATTATGCTTTGCTGGTAAAGAAGTTATTAGGATAGCCAACAGGCACTGAACCTCTAACTCCTGAAGATTATACATATGATCAGGTTATAGTGTCTGTCAAACCACTTTAACCCCCAATCCTCTAGGCATGTCACTAGACTGCAATTCTGAGATTGGAAGCAAGATTGGGGTGAAAGTACAAAATATTACAATAGTGCTCTTTGTAATCTAGCAAAAAATTATGTCGAAGAATCTTTCCTAGATGAAGCTCTGCTGGAAAAATTTCTTGCTGGTATATGTAATGCTAATTTACATTAACAATTATTGGCCATTGAAGATTTAAATTATACTGAGGTTATAAAATGTGGTATAGCTTTTGAATTCATGCTTGAGCAATCTTAAAAATTTGTTGAGTTCAAGAATAATAGCAAATTGCAAACAGATGTTTGTAAAACCGTAAGTAAAGAATTGTCTAAGAGTAATTAGAATAGTGCTAACAGTAAAAACCTGTTTATATGTTTTCGCTGTGGGAAAAGGGGCTATAAAGCTAGAAATTGTTTTCATAAACAAGAACGCTGCAATAATTATATAAAAATGAGAGCACAAAAAAAATGTGTAAAGAAAAACATAATGATCCCAACATAAAAAGTTATACTTACAAAAATTCATATCAGGGTCAGGCAAGACAGCCTACCAATATTTAAAAAATGTCCACTTATGATGACAAAATTATGTTAAAATTAAGGCTGTGTGATCAGACCATATCTATGGATGTAGACAGTATTAACAGGGTATCATTACTATGTCTGCGATTGGGCTACTGTAACCTCTGTGAGTAATAAAATCCCTAAACTAAAAAAACTGACTATAAAACATTAGGCATAAACAGCAACATGATCAAAATTAAAGGTGTTGTTCAGGCCCCCGTAAGTAGAATGGAAGGAAAAGTGATAGTTACCTTTATACATAGTTTATGCTCCCATAAATCCCCTAATTGGGCATCAGTGGTTTAGGAAATTGGGTATTAAACTCACATTTGAGAAAAACTTCCAAACGGAAAATGAAATGCAAATCAAATTTCCTAGCTTATTTAATGGGGAACCTGGAATTATTAAAACAACCCCTATATTGTTAGAGATAAGCACTGATGTGCTACCTATAATATGTAAACCACATAAAATTGTTTATGCAAAAAAAAAAAAGTCGAAAAGGAAATCGACAATTTAGTTAAGAAAGGAGTGTTATAACCACCATAAAATCTGATTGGGCTACATCATGGTAATTATAACTAAATCCAATGGGCAAATTTGGTTGTATGGAGATTCAGTAAAAGTGCATATCTGGTCCCTAATGCCAGGGAAATAATAGTGTCACTCCAGAGAACAAATTTTTTTGCTAAATTAGATCTAAATGCTGCTTTCCATCAGATACCAGTTAATAAACATTAAACCACTCACATAGGGTTATATAAATGTATGAGACTCCAATTTGGAATAACATTGGCCCCTAGTATCTTTCAATCAAAAATTGAAACCCTCATTAATGGATAAGAGAGCATTATTTTATATTTTGATGGCATTCTGATTACAGCTATGACTGAAAACTATCTTATAATTTGGCTCAGAACAGTTTATCAATCGCGTGTCATAGCTGATTGGTTGAAATTTCATTTTATTTTTTAAATTACGTTAAAAACTATAAGCATGACGTCAACAGAAATATGGGCATTTGATCTGTTGTAAAAATATCTTTTAAATGCCATCTTTTCGATTGAAATTGGAAGAAATTTGAATTTTTTATTAATTTTTTTTAAAACAGGCAGATTTAATTTTTTTCGGTTTTGGTCAATTTTCTAGTTTACATGAAGCAATAAAGGCATACAATTGTAAATGGTCTGATTATATAGTGAAAATGGATTAAAGATACACTGGTCATTCGCATTCAAGTCCTATAATGGGATGTGAACGCAATCGCAGAATATGTATTGTAAGTAGATTTTTAATTTTTTTTAATATTTTTAATTTATTAATATAATTTATTTGTATAATTTATTAATTTGCATTTATATTGGTGTGTGTGTGTGTGTGTGGTAAATAAATTATAAATAATATAATATTAAAATCATTTATGCTCTTTATTATATGGTATATAAATTATTATTCATATGTATCGTAGTTTTGTGTCTTTGATATTAATAATTTATTATGTTTATATGGTGTGTTTACTCTTGCATGTTGTATAACAAATAATGATTTACATATAGAGAGCAGTACAATGTAAATTTTAAAATCTGATAATCAAATGTACAGAAAGGTTGTATAACATGTAATGATTTACATATATAGAGCAGTGCAATGTAAATTTTAAAAACTGATAATCAAATGTACAGAAAGGTTGCAGCTTGCAGTTGATAAAGCATTCACAAAATTTACTGGGCATAGTACCAAATGAAAATATAAACATTTAAAACCAATAAAAGAGAGCTTTCAAATGATGTTTGTGTAGTAGTAGCCACAATGGTTATGCATATATCACATGGAATTGTATGCAGGCAAAGAATCATTCTGATTCTTGCCTATGCGTTGATACTCATGCTGTGGAGTCAGTAGTTTTGCCACATCTTGCATCACATTATTTTCAAGTCTATAGCTAGCAAATGAGCTATATTCAAATAAATTATATCTTTGTGGGACAATAAATATAACAAGATAGCATCACTGGTGTACATAAAGAATATAAACATCACTGATGTACACAAAAAAATATAAAATGAAGAGATGAAAGTCATTTTATCAGTGATACAGACAGTAGCCTACAATTTCTAGTTTTAGATAGACAAAAAGCCAATTGCTATGATGACAAATGCATATCTATTTTCTGGAAATGATTTGTTTTGTATCTTTTATTAGGATGAATCTTTTTCTTATAGACGCCTTTGAGATTTGATAACTTTTGGGGTACAAGATAAAAATGAAGAATTCATATGTGACTTGATTGGAGATTCTGAAGCTATGGATTATCTCAGGTACGAAGTATTATATATGGTTTAAAAGATAATTTTGTGAGAAATACAAAGAAATTATCACTGAAGATGTAATTTAAACTTAGTTAATGATAAATTAGAAATTATGAACAAACAATAAAGTAATAATTATGTCGAATGTTGAAATTTCTTTTTTTCCTTATTTTTTAAATAATTATCACTATTTATCTTAGACTTATTGTTATCCTTTGTTTTTCTAGTTTCTATTAATGTAATTTGGTTTTGCTCTAACATTATTAAAACTGAAATTATTGTGAGAATTGTGTCTCAGATCAGTTTTTAAAAAAATTCAATATGGCACTTGCAAACTCAATTACTTAAAATGCATCTACAGAAAGTCTGCAAAAAACTGGATGAATTAGAGCTAAACTTAACACCAAAAATGCATATGGAAAATGAGCAACATCAAGTTCTTAGGTCACATTAGATCTAAAAATGGCATATCTGTCCCCAAAAAACCTAAAGCAGATGCAGAAACCTAACAATGTGAAACAACTTCAAGCCTTAACTAGGTCAGGTTAATTACTTTGAAAATTTTTTAATAAGTCCACATGGCCAGACCATTATATGATCTCTCAAAAAGAATCAGAAATAGAAATGGGAAGAAGAACAAAAAGCATTTCTATATACAAAATCGCTGCTGATTTTAAATAAATTACTTGTCCATTACAACCGTGAATTGGAAGTAACTCTGACCATGGACACATCAGAATTTGGTGTTGTAGTATTATTGTGTCATCCTGCTCATGAAGGTAAATGACCCATTGCTTATATGTCATGTACATTATCCAAAGCAGAAAAAAACCAGTCAGTTGGACAAGGAGCCCCCTGTGTTTTTATTTGGCATCAAAATGTTCCATCATTATCTATATGAAACTGATCATAAATCCCTGTTGGGAATATTAGGAATTAAAAAAATTCCTGAACATCTGAGTCCTCACATGTTGCGTTGGAATTTTGGCAGGTTATTATTATACAATTAGTATATAGAAAAGGAAAACAAATAGTGCATGCTGATGCTCTATCACACATACCTGATAAGACTGAAAGTTATAAAAAAGAAATAGAAATTAATTGTATCGATGCCTTGAAGAGTCAAACCTTCAACAGCACAATAGTGGCTGTGTGGACATCCAAAGACAATGGCTGTCAATGAATGATAAAGCAGATCAGCAAAAAATGGCCAAATCAATGACCTAGTTTTCTCCATAACGAATTTTGGAATACCTATGAGAAGTTAGCTGTATGCAAGTGATGCATTCTGAGGGATGATCAGGTGCTAACTCTGCTAAAAGGTAGAAACCAAATTCTCAAGTTGTTGCATGAGGGGCATCATCCAGGCATTGTTGGGGCAAACGCATTACCTTGTAATTATGTCTGGTGGCCCAGTATTAATAATGACATTGAAAAATATATTTAAAAATGCAAAAACTGTCAAACATGTGCTAAAGCCCCTCCATCTAAATTTGAATCATGGACTAAAGCTGAAAGACTATGGCAACAGATATACATCAACCACTGCAGTCCATGAGAGGGTCATCTGTTTTTTGGTAGTGGTTGACACAAACACACTCCCTACAACTCTCAATCCAATGGACTAGCAGAGAAATCTGTACAAACTCTAAAGTCTTCCATAACAAATTTGGGGGAAATTAAAATATACAAAGCAGTGCTCACTGTACTCCTTAATCAATTGCGACCCCTAATGCCAAATCTGAAAAATCACCAGCTGAAATATATTTGGGTAGAAAGTTGCACACAAAATTATCAAACAGTGTGCCAATTGTGGATCAAAATAAACATCAAGCCAGTACCTATAAATTTAATAAATTTAAACCACAGGAAAAAGTATAGGTAAAAACCAATATGAATAAGTTTTGGTCACAAGTTCGAATGAAAAACGGGGAAATACTGTGCAAGCATGTAAACCAGCTATGTAAAGATGAGAGCAAAGATATAATACCTGACTTATTCAACACAATGGACACCGATGATCACTTGGTGGAACATAAACAACAACAGCATGCTAAAAAAAAAAAGAAAAAGACTCACGTGTCTTAATGATGGTGTACTGAGTTCAGAGACTCACGTATCTTAATGATGGTGTACTGAGTTCAGAGATTTGGGGGAAGTAATGATATGTACGTGTATGTTTAAATGCACATACATATATAGGTATAAACTTATAGAGAGAAAAATAAGTTTAGTAAATTAAAGAATTTTAAAAGACTTATTCTTTTAAAATTTGTAAGTAAAAGATTTATAAACTTTAAGATTAAAGAAAGATTATTTACTAAAATAAATACCAGTCTAATTAATGACAGAAAAATACATCATTAATGAAATAAAACAATTAAAGGAATTGAAGTTAGATTTCCTTTGTAAGATAAATGACAAACTACAAAAATAAGTCATTAATTAAAATCAGAAAAATAGCGATAAATTCTTGTATGAAGATTAAAATGAAGAATCACTTGAGCAGAGTATGAGCCAATCAACTGCAGGGATTAAAACAATGAATGCCTCAGTACTAACTTGATGAACAAGAGGACACTTGATCCATGGAGCTTCACCTGTGCACACGGACATATATATTGGAGAACATCATCTCCCAATGGCACAGACTTCAAGTGCAAAGAGTTAGCTTTTTAGTCAAATTATTTAAACCCTGAGATTTAAAAGGTTTATTTTTAAGCTATATTTTAAATACAAATAATTATTTATTAAAAGTTTTACAAATCTATGAGTAGAAGCATTCTTAAATAGTTTAATGCTTTTATTTAATGTCAAAATATGACTAGTTTGTCATAAATCTATAATCCTTAGCAGCATTAAAACTGTTAAGCATAGTTGTATTATGGCTGCTATTATTCTTATTAGAGGATTTTATTTTGAACACTAATTTTTGGTTGAAAATTTTTTGAAAAGAGACTTTTAAAGTGAACCTTTTGAGCAAATTTAATATTCTTTCTTACAAATAATTTAAAGCCTATCTCTGTAGTAATGTATAAAGTTATATATTAAAAATAATACTTTATTGAACAAACATTACCTCAGTATAATGTGTTATGTTACTGGGATATGACTACCTATTTTGTATAAAACTTTTTTTTTTGCCAAATATTATTTCTTGTTACTAAAATCTAATGCTTTTATGTAATTATAAATCCAATAATACAATTATATTGTTATTTTAAATCTGTAGATACTTTGAAAGACAAACACAAAACAGAAATACCTAATAAAAAAAAAGCTATAAACTTTATTGTTATTCATAAATTATGTAAAAAGGTTGTATTGTTACATTTTGTTTAAGATTATTAAATTCTGTCTATTTGAGATATTATAGTTATATTTATATGTGTACGTTAAAATACATACATCTACAAAGCTATAAAAATAGTATAAATAATATTCTTATATCTTGGTGTTTTCCTGAGGGTTTGTGATGATGGTATTCTAGTTGCATTTTTATATTGGACTATTTCCATCATCTAATATGTGTGTTGAATGTCTTTAGAAAAGTTTAATTTTATTTAAATATTCCAAATACATTCAACTGTTAGTAATATCACAGCAAACAGGCTAATATATACATCAACTGTTAGTAATATCACAGCAACAAGTTAGTATATGTACCAACTGTTAATAAATCACAGCAAACAGGTTGGTATATGCACAAACTGTTAGTAATATCACAGCAAACAGATTAATATGTGCACAACATTTAGAGATATATTATTCTCCCCTCTTCTTCATGTGTTGCTGGCCTGACCAGTGACAGTACTAGCATGAGATTCGAACCTGGGTCCATAGATTCTTGAATTTTAAGATAATGCTCTTGCTGACCTGACCATGCTAGTACTGTCACTGGTCAGGCCAGCAACACCTGAAGAAGAGGGGAGAATAATACCTCTCAAAATGTTGTGCATATACTAACCTGTTTGCTATGATATTACTAACAGTTGGTGTATATACTAACCTGTTTGTTGTGATATTATTAATAGTTGGTGCATATACTAACTTGTTGCTGTGATATCACTAACAGTTGGTGCATATACTAACCTGTTTGCTGTGATATTACTAACAGTTGCATGTATTTGGAATATTTAAATAAAATCAAACTTTCTAAAGACATTCAACACACATATTAAATGATGGAAATAGTCCAATATAAAAATACAACTCTTATATCTTCTTTACTTTTTTTGCATTTTTCTTTTTATATTCATATATATTATATTTTTTATAAATCTTCTTATATACACTTTAATGCAATTTTTTATATATAATTCCTCTTTTATTTTTCTAATAGAAGATTTTTTAAAAAGTAATATATATATATGAATAAATAATATTGTGTTATATATATGAATGAATGTATGTTAAAATACATACACATTGAAAGTTTAAAAATAAGTATAATAAATTTTAATAAAAACTAAAAACTTATAGAATTAGTAGATAAAAGAATTGCAGTTTTACTAAAAGATTAATTATAATCTGAGGAAACAAATAAAATCATTTTAAAAAAAATAAAAAAATGAAATTCCTTCAAAAACTAATTAATAAATAACAATCAAAAAGTAGTTAAATTCCAGAGCATACTTCATTACAAAGGAAACATTAACAATATTACAAATTAACTACAGCTTAGTATTGCTTTTGACTGCTGCAGGTCGCATTTATAGCATTAAATAAAGTCAGACTTGTAAGTGAAAGACAGGAAGCAGAGAATAAGCATGTAAAGTAATTAATATGTAAATTGATGATAAAGCAAAACAAATGAATCGTTTATAATTATCACATGGATATTATTGTTTATAAACCACATCTTTATAAATTTTCTTTTTCAATCATTGCACTCAGTGGAAACTACTTATGCTGGATGCATTTAGAAATATAAAATATTAAAAAATGTCAGCAGCATCTGAATGACTAACCAATTAAAAAAGAAATTCTAATAATTAATTAAAGAAGTGAGTACATGGTCTAGAGAAAAAACTAAAAAACACTTGCTTGTGGAAGCTTCATGTGTACAGATGGACTTGCAAAAACCCAATGCTAAATATCATGTGTTAACTTAGATAACTCCTACTGTGGACTTTCCTATGGATGTGCCAAAGCCAGTCTAGGAACTTGAACAGATCTCACTGGCCTTTATTATTATTTTAGTATGCCTTCAGGTCTGTAAGTAAATAATTTGTTAATATGTATATATAATAATTGTCTTATTTTAATCCAAAGTTGCTGCAGTTTTATTTTTACCAGGTGAAATTTATATAAGCCTTTATATGTTTGGTAGTGTAAGAATTGCTCCCAGACATAGCAATTGGCACAGTCTCATTCAAACCTGACAACAAGATAGTAGGAGTAAACCATCAGATTAATAGGTATCAAATAATATGCTATCATGCCATTGTCAATTGATTAATTATAGATCAATGACAGTAATAATTGGCCTCTTTACATTCAACACATATATCTTCATAAATAAAGTTGAAGATAAAAAAAATAAAGTACCATCATTGCTATGTTTTGCAGGAAAAGGAGTATTAGA
The DNA here is from genome assembly GCA_028023455.1 of Epiperipatus broadwayi. Classification (NCBI taxonomy): domain Eukaryota; kingdom Metazoa; phylum Onychophora; class Udeonychophora; order Euonychophora; family Peripatidae; genus Epiperipatus; species Epiperipatus broadwayi. Next base: position 13,076,504 of record JAQFVV010000012.1, read on the forward strand.
GATTACTAATACCTCTGTGAACCTGATACTTCTGAGGATTATTCTTTTGATCAAATGAAAAATCATTTACCAAATTATTTTTAATCCCTGTTCCTCCTCTTGACATATCATCCAGACTTCACTTCAGAAATTGCCATCAAGGTAGGAATAAAAAAAATTAAAGATTACAATATAGCTCTTCATGATCTTGCAAAAAATTGTGTATATGACTCATTTCCAGATGAGATTCTCCTTGAGCAATTTCTATGGGGAGAGAGTGACCAACAATAGTTTGAGATTGTTAACAGTTGTTAGCCAACACAGAAATAAAATATGGTGAAGTTATAAAACCTGGTATAACTTATGCAATGGTTTGGGCTTTCCACCAGAAGGGGGAGCGCATCTCACTGTGATCAGACCTAGGGTCTTCAAGTAGGATGTTATGAATAATGTAATGAAGTACCTAATCTACAATTGTATCTAGTTTACACATTAAATTTAGATACAATTTGGTCTAGTTCTCCATACCCCATCCCTCTTTCGGATTCTATTATGCCTCAGTATTAAAACTTGGAGAGAAATTTGCCTTCGGCTCTCTTCGGGGGTGAATTTACACTAGATAGCAACTACCGTAACTCTCTACATGGTTCAAATTGATTTAAAGATCCATCGAATCATATTACTATATTATCATATAAGAATAAAATATGTGTGGGAGTATATATCTGGTTATAAGTTGATGAGAGAATGTGTAAATGATTTTGATAAACTAGAGACCAATATAATTTAAATCAAGTTAAGAACATTTATTAAATAACAAAATAAAAATTCCAAACTCCTTAACATGATAAAAAGATTATAATTGTATGTGTCAAGAATATATTTCTACCATATCAATGATTAATATATTCACTATTCCAATCCTTACTGATGGTAGAGATACATTGCAATGCACTAACTATTTACAAAGCAGATAAAAAAATATTTTATTAAATTGATTGCGCAGCTAGCCTCATCATCCAATTCCAGTTATTACTGTTCCATTTTCTTTGGGAGCTCCCCTCTATATACAATTCCCTAAAGTTGATAGGAAAGAGCATCCGCACAGGAAGATTAATCATTTATACCAAAGAAAAACACTTGTCAGTTAACAATAAAAAAAAAATAACACAAACTCTGTCCTGTAGTAGTATATATGCTTAATATGGAATAGTATCAAAAAAATCTTCCCTCATTCCATATCATAATGATGATCAAATGTCAAGTCACTGTAACCTAAACTTTATTTAATATAAAAAAACATTTTGTCTAACTTAATAATTTGCCCCCTTCACTTACTTGCTTTCAAGTGTAATGGACTCTTCCAAGTTCTAGGCATGTTTAAGCTACCAAGTATGGAGATAAAACAAAACTATAATTTTTACAAACAATTATATATAAATAATAAATCAAAATGTTCATTAGCTCATCTTGATTAATGTCCATGAGTTTAGAAATAATGTCTCTTATGAATACAGTCTATCTCTCTTCGAATCATCCTTCCTCGGTAAGTCATTCATCACCCATTAAAATTCCTTGGCAACAGGCTTGAAATGTTGTTTACATTTTCTGCAGTTGCTTCCCTTCTGGATCCATTTAGACAATTAGTGTAGGACATTAGATGTTTCTTTAGGCATTATATAGGCAAGTAGATCAAACCATCATGCTTCTATGGTAGGACTGTAGCAATCCAGCCCTATGGCAATATTTAGTTTGGAATACAATGCATAGCAGTTCATAATAGATTTACTTTTTCTTAATTTATTATTTGGCATTTAATGGTTTATATAAGAAAAAAAGCTACTTCATCATTTATATATATATATGCAGGTAAGGTTTTATTTCTCTTTTCTCCGTGTTCGAATAGTAGTGTAGTTTTTATTTTTAAATTTCAATTTAAAATCAGTTCAGTTCTTTTGTCAAACTGTATGAATTTATCAAACTTTTCTCTGTTTAAATGTTGGTTGTAATTTCTTATAATTTTGTGCTACAAAAATTATACAGATAATTTAGAATGTTTGAACAAGTCGTCCAAACATTCGATCTTTAAAAGTTAGTTCTTATATCATTTGAAGAATAATAAAAGATAATGTAAATGAACTGGGTTTGCTTTTATACCCCACTTAGTTTCCGGTGTTTAGTATACTAGCATTTCCTTTTCCATTGCTGTAGCTGTCTATTGTTACACATATTATATTGATTATAGAGATTTGCTTGTCATTAGGTCATCACTATATTTACTAAGTCTAAGTCTTTATTCGTGACATTCAACACATTAATAAATAAATCATTGTTGGTCTATATATATATATATATAGGAAGGATTTCTTTAATTGAGTTTTTATTTCTCATTAAACAAAGGAAATTAGTTCATTGTGACATTTGTTTAATTTAGTACTTAATAAAGCAAATATTTGTCATCTGTCTGTCTGTCTGTCCGTTCATTCATCCATCCATCCATCTATCTATCTATCTATATGTTTACATACACAAAAAAATGATAGTGCATATTCAACTATATGTTAGTTAAGCTTGTTTTAACTGGATTTGATCTGGTGGTGTGGAAAAATAAAGGCTGGTTTCAATAGGATTGTAAGCTACCCTTACACTCATGAATTAGTTCTTGAGAATCAAGTGAATTTGTGAAGATAAAAGTCAGAGATAATGTATAAATGGACATTTGTAACTCATATTAACCTGTTAGGAAGATATTTAGAAATTAAAAAAATAATGATAGTAGTAATAAAATTCTATTTATTTGTCTTTGCTGTGAAAAAACTGGCCAAAAAGCCAATGATTGCTTTTACAAAAATGAATGTTGCAAACTCTGTAACAAAAAAGGGCATACAGAACTGATGTGTAAAAAAAAAAAAATAGAAGAACAGCTGTAAAGGTGTTCTTAATAAGTCAACCAATATAAAAAATACATCAATCACAGAATGTGATAAAATTAAGATACAGTTAAAATTATTCAGAAAGTCTATATCTATGGAGGTCAGTAGCAAAAGTGGCAAATCATTAATTTTGGTGTGTGAAAGGAGTACTATAATTAATAATTGTAAAAAATCGCTGACAATCAAGAATACCGAGTTAAAAAAGATGTAAATGAAAATGCAATTAAAATAAAGAGTAATTAAAGCACCTGTTAATATAATCAATGGTAAAACTTTTCATTTGTCTCTAGATATAGTTTATGCTCCTATAAACCCATTAATCGGTTGTGAATGATATAAAAAATTGAGTATCAAAATTACACCAAAAAGGATTGAAATTGAAAAAAAAAATGAGGGGGAAATGATCTAAATTGTTCAATGAGAAACCAGGAAAAATAAAAACCAACCATGTCACTAAAGTTATCTCCAAATGCAATATCTATAAATTGAAACCAAGGATTGAAATCAATTATATAAATGTGGTAAAGTTACAAGTTTATAACAATAAATAGTAGCTGAATGAGACACAGAAAGATGACGGTGACTAATGGATTATAAGTTAAATCTGATAAGGTTGGCCTAATAAACATCCAAAATTTCTTCATAATAAATTATGAAATACCTGTGATAAATATTTGTTTGTGAAGGCTGTATTTTGTTGGATGATTATGTATTAATCCCAGTTAAGGGTAGAAATTTAATTTTGCAATTATTGCACGAAGATCATCCAGTCATAATAAAAGCAAAAGCTTTATCCCATATGTATGATGGCCAAACATTAATTATGATATCAAGAAATTCATAAAAAAATGCAATAATTGTCACACGTGCTAGACCGCTTAACTAAAAATTTTGAGGCATGACGTAGAGCATTAAGACCATGGCAATGCATCTTTGTAGGTCATGTGGCTCCATTTAACAGATATTTATTTATTGTGGTTGTCAATGTATATTCAAGATGAACAAAATACCAATTAATTAAGAGCCCTAGTTCCAATGAAACAATCAAAAAATTATTTGAAATTTTTTTTGCATCATGGCCTTCCTGGAACTTTTGATTTCTAAAAATGAAACTAGATTCACATCAGATAAATTTGATGAATGTATAAAAAAATGGAGATAAGACATACTCAAGGCCCCCTACCACTCTCAATCTAATGAACTTGCAGAAAAAGCTGTCCCAAATTCGAAAGTATCAATAACTAAATTGGGGAAAATGAAAATACAGGAAGTAGTTTATACTACAATCCTGTATCAGCATTCAATTACAGTTGCTAAATCAGGAATATCATCAGCAGAATATAAGCTGCATACTAAATTATCAAAGTAATCCCTAATAAATATTACAGTAAATAAGAACCTACTATGCATAAATTCACACCAGGTAAATGAGTGCAAGCAAAAAAATAGCCTAAATACAATTTTGGGCAACAGCAATAACACATCTGTTGAAGCAAGTTCTAATGGCTTGTACAAATGAAAGAAAACTGTTATGGAAACACATAAACCAATTGTAAAAAGATGAGAGTTAAGATTTAATACTGTTGATATTTAATGAAACTAATTCTAAACTGAAAGATAAATCTGAGAAACTTAAATAAAAACTTGAGCTCCGGTCTAACAAGGAAAATCAAGAATATGTAGCAGAAGATACTAACACACCCAAAAAAAAATTGACGTAGATGTTGATCAGGTTAAAATAAAAAAATTGAGTTAACTTCATGATTTTATCCTGATTTCAGAAAAAAAGTAAATCTCTGAAGTTAGAGGAAGTGTGTTATGTTTATATGTGTATGCTAAAATACATACACATATAAACCTAGAAAAATAATTTAAACAATATTGTGCTTTATATATGTGGATATGTTGTAATACAAATACATTTAAAGTCTAGAATTAAGTATAATAAATTTTAATAAAAAGTAAAATTAAAACTTATCGAGTTAGTAGATAAAAGAATTGCAGTTTTACTAAAAGGTTAATTGCGGGATTCGAACTCAGACTTTCACATGACACACAACTCTCAGTGCCATCTTATATTGCTGACTTACCTGATCACTAATGTGGGCTTTGAACAATCCATTATCAGATTTTCAATGAAATGAAAGGCTGAAGAGTTGTGGGTTGGAGTAGTTCGAAGCCTGTCCATTAAAGTATGAAGATTAGCTATCTTAATATAAAACTGAATACTGATTGTATATATGTGTGGAGATGGTAATCTGGACCAACTGATGTATATTGGTGATTACTTATCTTTTCAACATGTGTGTGATCAGGTGGGTCAACAATATAAGATGGCACTGAGAGTTGTGGGTTATGTGAAAGTCTGAGTTAGAATCCTGCATATATTACTTATATAAATGCAGGTGTTAAAATTGTACAATGTATTAAAAGGTTAATTATAACCTGAGAAAACAAATTAAATTCTTTAAAAAGGAATTCCATTAAAAATTAATTATTTAATATTTGAATACAAATATAATTTACATTTTATATAGTTACAAAAACTAATTAATAAATAACAGTTAAAAAGTAGATTTTATTTATGCCGAATGCATCTAGAGATATAAAATAATAATAGACAATGTCAGCAGGATCTGAATGATCAACCAATTAGAACAGAAATTCTACTGATTAATTAAAAAAGTGAACACATGGTCTAGAGAAGAAATCAAAAGACGTTTGCTTATAGAAGCTATATGTGTGCAGATGAACTTGCAACAACCAGGTACTGGATGTCATATGTTGGCTTAGATAGCTTCTACCATGGATAGATTCACCTCCAGATGTGACAAAGCAAGTCTAGGGTCTTAAACAGATCACACTGATCTTTATTATCATTTTAATATGTCTTCAGATCTTTAAATATTTAAGTTGTAAATAATTTGTTAATATGTATATATAATATTCATATTTTTCTGTTTGTATTATTTATGTATTAAACTATAATCCTAAGTTGTTGCAGTATTATTTTTACCAGGTGAAATTTACATAAGCCTATATCAGTTTGGTAGTATAGGGATTACTTCCAGACATAGCAATTATGATATAGTCCAATTCATTGGAAAATTACTTTGCTTAGTAAACTTCAAAATAAAAAAAGAGTCAACTGCAAATATATCAAGATCATATAAAACTTGAAACAAACAGTAATCTTCCATTCATAAATGAATAGTTACCAAAGATTTTGCATGATTTTAGACAATTAAAAAATACTATAGACAAGGCTTTTGTCACTAGGCAAACACCCAAAAAAAAAAAAATATCATGAGAAAAAGTACAGCTATCTATCTTTTTTCTTTATTGATTTGGTTAAGACTTTAGATTCAATTAGTTGAAAATATTTATGGTAATATTTTAACATAAATGATTGCCCACAGAAGTTTATTCATATTATAACTATTTTAACTAAATTAACTATATATAGGGCTGCTATTATGCTAAATTTATTGTATGGAAAGCAAGACATGGATTCACTATTTGTGTAACATAAAATCACAATTTTTTTTTTATTTAAAAACAATTTGTATTATTCTGAAAATATAATGATGAGAATGTAAAAATAACAAGTATGCTGTCCAGCTTTCTAGAAGTGATAATATTGAATCTACAATTGTACATGATATATCTTGCTTGAATTGATATGTGAAACAGATGAAAAATGATAAACTTCCTAAAAAATATTTTATAGTGAACTTGAGCATGCTTTTTATGGGAAAAGTGTAAATCCATTTTCATTACTAAGAATATTTCTAAGATATCCTAAAGAGATGCAATATTGATTGGCTGAGCACTAGAAATACATAATATTGTGAAGTGACTCAGAAAGAAAAGGTATCATGCAAAAAATTAAATAAATAGTCTAAAGAACTAATATATGACATCATTATCATCATCATTTTTAACCATTATCAATCCATGCAAGATGAAGATCTCTCCAAATTCAATCTATCTTCTCTGATCTCTAGATTCTTTTCTCCACGTATATGAATATGTTTGTGTTTCACACATTATTTTGTATAATCATCATATAACTCACTTTTGACTTTTTGTCTCCCCCCCCCCCCCAGAATTAAAATGATAATAGTCATTTAGAAGTTGTGCTAATAATAATATCTTTCATAGAGAGCCAATAAAATCATATTTATAGAAAATAAGATTATAACTAATTCTTGTTATTGATATTTAAGAATCTAATAAATTAATGATGGAAGTTTACTAAAAATTAGACCTGTCAGTTTTGTTTTGTACTTCCAAAATTGGTTATTATATAACATTTCATAATAGTGGAATGCTTGTCATTTGACTCATATATTATGATACACAATAAATTATATGAACATAGTCTAACAAGTAACATTATGAATAATAACTTGATAGACAAAGGAGGGAAAAAGATTCTATTTATCTTAACTGCAAATGTTGTGCGGCTAATTTTAGTATCAAATACAATACACTGAATGTGGATGAATATCTTAATTAACAATTAACTATGCAAATAATGATCCAGTTAGTGAAGATTAGATAAGCAATTTATTGAAGCATTCTAGTCTATAGTATCTTGTTTATTCACAAAAAAATAAATAAAAACAAATAATCAGTTGCTCTGGAGTTCATATGTATTCAACTAATTGCTGATATCACTTAATATTAATTTATTTTATGATCAGTTGATCTGGAGGTCAAGCAGAAAGATGAACACAATGATTCCATTTATTATCTAAGCTATTATTTTCTTTGAATTGGAATTGACCAAAAACTTTTATGTCTTAATTCCACCAATTACTCTAAGATAATTTGCTACAAATATCTTAGTGGTTAATATTTCCAATTAAGACAAACCTTTGCAGATAGTTTCTAATATTGTAAAAAAGATAATAACACTACATATAAGAGAATGCTGAAACATATAAACAATTATGCAAGCATTAACATCCAAATTGGAATGTTTTAGCATTCTTTTATATATAGGATTTATTATCTGACATTAAATTTACTAAAGTAACATTAAAATACATAAGTTGGATATATTATTTACAAAATATAAAGGCTTTAGTCTTTTGAAAGGTTTTTTAAAATGAGTGCATAATGCACTTGCCTTGAGAAACTAAAGTAAAACTAAGTTAATTTAACTGCTGTTTATATTTGCAAGAGAAGTAATTTCATTTTCACAAACTGTTATTGTCTGAACTTGTTGACATTTAAAAACTTTAACACCAGAGTCCTGATTTGAGTATCAACATTTGTGAAATTATTGTTTTCTTACATGTAATATCATCAGCAGACATTAAATTTACTAATAATGTATATATAGTAATAAAAATAACAGGATGCAAATGATTAAAATAAAAGTGATGATGAACATTATAAAAATAAAATGAACATTATCCACAAATGGAAAGGCAATTAAGAAAAGAAAAATTCAGAAAAGGAAGTAATGTTTTAAATATTTACAAAGTTGAATAAATGAAACCATAGAGAGGAAAATGTGCAATTCATCAAACAATACTTGAGTTAAAAAATAAATAAAAACTAAATAATTTATGACTTTGGAATTCATATGAAATTTGAGAACCAAAGGTGATGCTGAGTTATGATCCACCAAAGTCCCCTCTACCACTGCACTAAACTATGAATGGCAATGCTGAAATAATAAGCTATGCCATATACATGAATTAACATTTGAGAATATTCAATTATTATGGAAAGCAAATAATCAGATGACAAAATAATGTAGAGTAGAAATTCAAATATATATATATAAGTACATCTTATCCATCTATCATTCTAATTAGATAATAAATAAAACCATGAATCAAAAGATATACATAACATAAAATGAAAAGATATACGATTTAGTAATCAATAAATAGTCATAGAACAATAAATAGATAAATAAATGGATTAATCTACTCATATATGAGTAACATTCAAATTTATTTTTTAAACCTTTTCACATATGTCTTAATAATTTATATAATAGCTCAATGATGTCGTATTGAGTACATCTTATACCTATACTATGCGAGTCTTCATCAATTGAGATGTGTTAAGAAATTGCAGTAATTTTGAGATAGAAAAAAAAACTACTTCACATTTATTTTCTCAAAACACAGTGAAAATCCATGTCATAAACCAAATTACAAAAATTATTGATTTTGACTAAACAGAATTTAAGACCAATATAGAGATATTGAAGACCAATATAGAGATATTGAATTCACAGAAAATTTACACATAACGATATATATTTCATTTAATTAAATCAAAAAATATTATAATAATATTTTTTAATTTATAAACAGATAATTATTTTTTTGTTAATTATACAAATCAAATTAGTAAAGTTAAACTTTTAGGATTACTTTTTAAATTAAAAAAAATTATAAACATTTAAAATAGACTGTCAAAGTAATAAAAATGTAAATTATATGTTAAGGATTAATGTAAGGATTAATGTGACAATATTTATTTGTATTTAGATAAGAATACAAATTAAATAATGTTTAATAAGTCTATGCATTAAGTAAATCAACATAAATGTTAATCACAATATTTAGTTAATAAATGTCATTTGCTACCTGATCAGTAAAAAAAATAATATTTAAGAAGTCAAATTTAATTGGATACTATGGTAAGTTCAACAACAATAATGCCATAGTTTCAGATCATATTTACAGAAACAAAGCAAACCACAAACATCTTGTAAAAACTGCAAGACATTTAGAGAAATTTCATCCTATTTAAAAGAAATAAGTAGGCAATGAATGCCATGTAAAAACAATACTCTCTTAAACAAGTAAGAAGAGAATTATTTATATTTCAGGATAGTAAGCAGATTGCAACTATTTTTCAAAAACTAATTAGTATCTGGCTAATTATAAACTTAGTAAGATTTTTGTAGTATGGATCTCCCCCCCCCCCCGCAAAAAAAAGATACTTACAAATTATTTTTTTAATTATTTCTCAAGGTGATCCTTAGCCATTTTGGATAATAAATAAGTATAACAAAAGATATAATACTGAAATTAAAAAATATAAAATCAGTCCATCACTAGTGTAAAATTAAACCATACTATAATTTTTAAATTGACAATTTTTTTAATGATGGCTTGAACAATTATAAGAAATGTTAATTTAAAATAACTAAAAAATGATACAGATGTCACAGATAAATTAACTAAAATCCAGTTGTTACATACTCAAATTGTAAATTTGTTAATAAAATGTATAGCCTTGGTTGTTTTCATATTTAGATCTGAAAACAAATTATTTTCCATGATTAATAATGATAAATTAGATGTATGCATGTTAAGATTTTAGAATTTATATTTCAATTACAGATTATCTTCTACATACACAATGCTCCTTTCATTTTTATTTAAGATATATTTTAATTTATATTTATGAATATTAACTTTTGTTCAATATGAGCAATGTAGATATATCTATGACATTCTTATTTATATTGCACCTTCCACATATACAGATAGATGGGTAGGAAAAAGGTTGAATAGGAAAGTAATAAGAAAATTTTTCAATTATTCACTAATGACACACACATATATAAAAAGACATATTAAATGTTATACTTATGTCAAAATACTTACCTTTAATTTTTTTTTATATGCTAGAATTTGGGTTTTTAAGAGAGGTATTTTCTTATTCAAATCTGTAACTCTAAAATAAAACAAAAATGTTCATCAAAAACTTTAAGCCAATATGCATAAGCTCTCATTTTAACTCTATTCATGGTTAAAGTTTTAATTTATTCTACAGTAATGAACATATAAATATTATATTTCTAGTAACAATAGGATTATAACTTTATAATGAACAATAAATTCTATAATATGTTCTAATAAAGGATTAGTGCAAAATAATATTGCAACCACTAGTAATGACAAATAAATATTATTACTCGATTCCAGTGCCATTTTCCAGAATCAATCATCTTTTTTCCACAAAATTACTTAACAAACACACACATACACACATATATAAATAACCCATTATTCATGTGAAGCATTATATCAAGTTTTCTTATTATTACTTAATACCATCACTTTATCAATCACATTTTTCTTATAAAAAGAATAACTTTCCCTGTAAATTCAAATTTATACAATTCAACACATAAATTTCTAAATATATTGAAAACTGTTAAAATGTGCTGCAAATGAAAAATTTCAAAAAAAAGTTTATGGCAATATTAAAATAAAATTTTATTTTCAAATTAAAAAATTCATATATAAAGTTTATTTTATTAATGAAGTTCAATTCAATAATGTTCTGCAGAAAATCTTGAAATATCCCCTTTTAAAATAATATATAATTTAAAAAATCTGCATAATAAAGATTTTCAAATTAAAAAGTTTATTTTTTAAAAATCCATTTCCAACCCCTTTTTGAAATTACCACAATAATAATTCCTAATGAGTATGCAACTATAATAAAATATCATAATAATTACGTTAACTTTTAAAAATAAAATTTGCTTTACTGGATTATATATTGTAACCTTTTGATTTGATAGGTTCTCTAAAAAGACAAGTAGTTTCAATAAATTTAATATAGTTAAAACTAAATATTTATTAAGTATTAGTGTATTTCATGTAGGGTGAGTCCTAGGGGATTAATCACACATTTACTACTAAATAGTATATATTGTAACCTTATATTTAAGTGCAAAAATAAGCTTCTTCCATTTGACTTGATTATCATGGTTGGCATTTAGTATGCTTGATCCTTGTGTTCAAATTTATTAAACAGTGAGATTATAATTCCATTTTTTATTATTGTATAATTTTTTCCCCCTTCTCATTCTTTCAGATATTAGTTTTGCTCTGTTTCCAAACACTAACTTAGATAAACTGTGCTTAACCTAAAAGTGAAAATCAATAGCATATTACTAAAAATAGTAAGACCATTTAAAAAATAAAAAAGATTATTACTCGTTTTTTTCTTTAAATAATCTTAAGAATTATTTTGGTTTAATTGACAGATTTATTTAATTTCTTTTAAATTAATTTATAGGATAAGATAAATGCATTTTTTTTTCTTTCTTTTCATTTTTTTTAAACAGATGTGTAAATATAAAAAAATCTAATTGGCTAAAAAAAAAAAAAAAATAGAACTGCCAAAAGAAAAAAGATTTTTTATTTTTTAAAGAGAATTGCTTAATGACAACAAGTGTATAATAACAAAATAAAAATGTTCTTTTTTTTTTCTTTCACTGTTAAACACATACTGAAAACTTGTGAGAGAACATAAACATAAGGAAGGAAGTTAAATTAAAACTTCTCTTAGATAATTTAAGTTGCAATATTATCAAGTATTAATAGCAGAATGTATAGCTAAATCCTAACAAATCTGTTTGGATCCACCGACTGTGAGTCTAGCCACTGATAGCTTTCCACAAGGTCTACAACCGAAATGCATAGGAATTATTGTTAACTGCATCAATAGGAATAGCAGCTCTACAAGATCAGTCTATTTGAGATTTCTTATTGTTTGCAGACTATGCTTAGCCTTGAATAAAGTTTAACCCTCATAACTTTAACACCCATGGCAGTGTAGTAAAAGTGCAAAACAAAATACTGTATTTAGCTTTGTATACATTTTGAATTCATGAATTTTTACACATATGGGAGCGTTATGTATGTGCAGAATAAAATGCAGTGTTTGAATTGAAATATAGTGTTATATTTTCACGACTTTGACACAGCTAGCGTTATATCTGTGCGGAATGCAATGCTGTTTTAACCCTTTTGTGTGCTATTGTCTGGACAACAAAGAATTAATTATAGTTTCCCTTTGAATTTATATTAGCAACAACATTGTGAGTTATCTTCTTATAATTATAATAATATTCAAAGAAATAACAACTGACCAGGAAACTATTTTAACTGTTATAGCACTTGTGAGATAATTATTTGTCTGAACAATCATTCTTCATCCTCAACATCCAAAAATTAAAGGTAGTAAAATACTTTGATTTCAGAATAACCCCTAAGACAAAGCCCTGTGATTCCATTAATTTCGAGGATAATTTGATTAAAATATATATTCCTTACCCCTCAAATATCATGGATTCTTGGAGAACCAAAAAATTTATGAGTGGTCCTTATAAATGAAGATGAAGCATATAATCAACTTTTAAGATTCTATGTCGTTATAACATATATATAAATTATATTTGTCGTTTAGTTTAAGAAATGTGCTATTAAATGATTGGCTAGTAGCCAATGGATATAAATAACATATATTTGAACCTAGTGTAGTAATTTAATGAACATGCATTTTGTTTTATTGTATTTTATATTATCTTATAAATATGTAAATTTCATGGTGTATATATATGATTTATGATGCAAAATAATTATTTGTTAACTTGGGTGTAGGGACTGATGAGAGTCAATCTAGGGAACAGTGCTTGCGGAAGGGTTTCATGATTAGTTCAATGAATCTTTAATGTATCATTACCATGTAGTCTAATCCTGTGCATCTTTCTAGGGTTCTGCACTTATACTCATGTTGTAATATTTCTTCATATCATCTGATCTATGGTTGACCATTATCTCAATTGTTTCCTGTAACAGGGTTTTTATTATATCCTTTGGTCTTGAATAACGCATGTAAAACAGCGGGTGCCTTCCAATTTGGTAGATTAATGAGGGTAATTTATTTCTATTTTATTTGAAAATAAGTATTCATATCATATTTTAATATCAGTCTGTGTTGATTGGTTAATCAGTGAAATCATTGTTACTATTGGTCGTATATCCATTAAGTTTGTTTCAATGCTGATGGTTAATCCACTGAACAATCTGTAATTATGCTAGTTGTCTGATGATGGTTAGAAAACCCACAGGGTACTTACTGCTCATTATCTCTTATGCTGATGAATCCTCATTATACAAATGTATGTTTGAGTAGAATTTCCATGAATTATGATACTTACACTGTTTCACTCCTCTCGATATTTGTTGCACATGTTCTGCTATCAGTCATAAAAGGGCATTTGAGTGAAATATGGTCATAATTAAATATGGGTAAATTATATGATGTCCCAACCCAGCTGAGTTAGGATTTAAATATTTTGACTTCATATCTCATTATAATCAAATTTTCATAGGTCTATCATTTCAATTGTTATCATTGCTATTATAATGGGGTATAAGAGCACTGGTTCTGATGCATTGGAGGTGCCATTGACTGTATTTGAACCCACCCTCATCCCCATAAAAATAAAAAATCAATACATTTGTAATAAAATTTTAGATTGTATTATTTGAAACTTGTGCACATATCCATGCACAGAAATACGTACATGTGGTATTTTATTTAATTTTATTTTGTTGATTCATTTACTTAATTTATGTACATTGTCCACGTAGAACAGGGGTCCCCAAAACTTAAAAGCACATTCTATAATACCGGACAGGTGGCGGGCACCATTTATTTTTTCAATGTAAATTTATAGTTGGATATTGTTAATAATACACATAATGTACAAAAAAATATTTATTTCAAAAATAAAATTTTAACATATAATTAACGTTTATGTTTTTACGCTGTAAAAGTATAGTATGCCCTACAATTTGATTACAATATAATACAATAATTTATAAGAAATTTTAAAAATTAAATTTATATGTACAAATAAATAATTTTTTATCGTGTTCGGATAGAGGCGGGCACATGTAAAATGGTCTGTGGGCGTCACATGCCCACGGGTATAGGGTTGGGGACCCCTGATGTAGAACAATTGATGGTATTTTATGTTATTTATTGTTTGTGTAAATTATGAAAATTGTTAACCAATTACTATTTTCATATTTATTGAGTCATAAATAAATGTTAATTTGATAACCTAACTTATCTGTGTCATTTCTATTAGTCACATATAGAGTCTGAAGATCAATGTGGCAAATAGACCATACATATTAGAAAACATTTTGTCCCTGATGATGGTGTGTACCAGGTTTACTGGAACATCCTGAGAGTGTTTTAATGTCTATTCATGGGAATTTTGTGATGTATAAAATATAATAAAAAATCCCATGTACCTTCTGCATCACCACTACTTTGCTTTGTCAATTCTGGAGTATAATCCAGAGTCAGTTACCTCTATTAATACATGTGACATTAATACATAAATCATTAGTAAACTTGAAAACAAGTATAACAATTGAACCTATTTTCCAAAACTATAACAAATGGCTTATCTATCCCTAAGAGTTTCATTGCTATTGACTTAATTTGATAATTGGGTTAATGAAGAACCAACTTAAAATTTATATCACTTGTCTTCCATTGCAAAACATTTACCTTATATATCATATCTTTACTTTAAACCCGAATACATGACGAGCTACCATTTATGATGTTATGGAGCTGATATAATTATTATTATATGGTTTAAGGGTCTGTATTCACCACATAATGATTACCAGTTTTTCCAGATTATGCCATCTTATATATGGCCTGTCTTTGGGTCTTAGACAAATAAAAATTGTAAAATAAGATCATAGTGTGGCTTTGAGAGACATCCATTGAAAGAATAATTATAAATCATAAATTAAGATATGAGAATCCTGTTTTTTTTTTTAAAAAAATCCAGTGATTAAGGAGAATTATGGTTAATTAAACAAATGATACTATTTATTTAGGTAACTTGACCTTCAAATAATGCTGCAATTAGCCTTTGCGGTGTACCCTGGCCGCAACCGGACTGTATGGTACTGGCTTTATATTGTATCATAAATTCAGTCCATTACAATCTGGGTAAGGGTTATTCGGTTCAATAGAACATTAATTAGTAATATGGCTTTATAATTACAGTTTAAAATCAGTCATATTTGTTAAAGTCAATAATGTTATTTTAAATTATGTGTGTGAAAAGTCTTAATGTGATTGCAATTTTATTTTAAACAATTATTGAATTTATTTATTCTTTTTGGAAAATCAAAATTGTTACATTTAAAAGAAGTTGATAAAATATAAATTAATGTGATTAAATCATTTAAATAAATATTAATTAAAAATAAATGTAAATATGATTTTAAATTTAATACTATGAATTTATACATGATAATATAAAGTGATTAAGAAATTTTATCAATGCTATGTCTCCAGCTACAGCTGAGCAAACTGCAAATCTGAATAATTATTATAAAGTAAAGCAAACCAACTAATAAACATTAAATCTTTTATTAGTGCATAATAATTACAAAACACAACAGTTATGAGAAAATGATTAATATTCCCTTCATCAAACCAATATAGACCTGGGTGTCATTTTACATGGATTTATTTAATGCGACTGCAAATCTGAGTAATTATTATAAAGTAAAGCAAACCAACTAATTAACATTAAATCTTTTATTAGTGCATAATAATTACAAAACACAACAGTAATGAGAAAATGATTAATATTCCCTTCATCAAACCAATATAGACCTGGGTCTCATTTTACATGGATTTATTTAATGCGATTCACGTTTCTTTGGAAGTCGAACTCCGATAATGCTCTATTACTTTAAATAATAAATTTTGCGCACTTACGTCATATTGAAAGTAATAGCGCATTATTGGAATTCGACTTCATCTTAGTAATTTCAATATTTTCAGTGCTTTATAATAGTAAGATTTTATGCAATAATGAAATTAAAATCATGATTTCCACATTTTATGTATACCCACATTAAATTTTACAAGATTATAATGTAAATTTGTTCAAACATTGTGCGTGTTAATTTTGCATTTTAAATCACATTCTGTTTTTGCTTTTTAAAAAAGAACGCAATCAATTATTAATCATTTAGTGTCCGCAAGTTTATTTTTAATTATTTTCTTATTAATGACACTAATTACGAATGTGCTCTTAAATTCCAATGAGAGCTAAATGGTTGAATGTCTCGATATCACGAGTTTCATAAACAATTAATAAAATCATCATCTCAAAGATTAATTACTAATTACGTTGTCACTAGAAAACCATGAACACAACATGAGAATGAAGTTGGCGCTAGTTGTATTTTCTCTTGTGAAGAATCTGATTTTTTACCAGTTTGCAAATGAACCTGTTTATCAGCAAGTAGCAATAATAATTGAAATGTGTATAAAAAATTTCAATTACTGTACTGTAAATTATGCATAAAAATATATTGTTTTGAATAAAATTAAATATTATATATAGTTAAAAAAAGTTTGTCTTGTATCAATTTTTTTCAAATTTGAAATTTTTTATTAGTCATATTTTATTTCTTTATTTTTTTTTGCGCGAATTTTAAAGCAATTTTACGTTGGTGCTTTGCTTTTATGCGATTTTTGAAAAATCACAGTTCGTATCCCCCCTTTTTCAAGGTAAGTTACATCTATTTTTGCGCGATTTCTTTTGCGCGTGTTTTCTGAGGAACCTATCTATTGCGTAAAACGAGACCCAGGTGTACATATATATACAAATGCCCGAATGAGCTACAATCCAATCTTCCCTTAATCTACAATAGTACAGTAAAACAAAGTACCTTCACTGCATCACAAGCTTATAAACCTTCAGAGAGCCACTTAAGGTGCTTTGAAATCATATCAAGACCCGTGTGGTCTGTTTTAACTCTAGTCAGCTGGATTCACCTACAGGTGCTGAAAACCTGGGATCACGGTTGGAAAAAAAGAACAGCACTCAAGAAAAGCTGCAGGAAAAAACCTCGAGTTATTTTGCCTGCTCTTATATATTCTCATGTTCGATTTCCCGTTCTTATCTCTTATCCTTTGGAGTATTAACACTGCTGCTCACTTATTTCTCATGTTCGAAGTCTTGTTCTCTTCTCTTCTTTTCTGGAGTATTAGCACTGTTGCTCCCTTCTTTCCCAGATGTGCAAAATGAATTCGTTTGGTTATCAGTTCTTTTGGTAATCCGGTCTGGTAAAACAACATATCCGTAATTATTTAATTTAGTTAATAGTTTGGCATTATTAATTATTTGTAAGGTATACACTTCGATTAAATTACCTTTATTTCACTTTAATATTTTGGACTCTATATACATTTCCCCCATTTATATAACTGTTAAATATTTATTACTTAATGTGTGTGTGCCTTTACTGGCTCTAATATAATTTACATATGTATAACACATCTCCTCTTACTCCAGAAAGATTATTGCTTAATGGCAAGCACTATATAGTCATTTAATTTGTACAGCTTCCGGATTTGCCATTTTGGTCTGGGTGTATATTTTTGCATTTCGTCCAGCTTTGATCTCAATGTTGTATTACTTTCACTATTTGCCAGCACTGCGAATGACTCCATTTGTCACTATCGTTTCACTTCTGTGGTTTGCTGCTCATCTAGCAATAACTCATTTGGAATATTCGGCAATGTTTACTCTTCTACAACTTGCTGCTGGACATGGTCATTGGGTGTTCTGTAGGTAGTGCCATCCTGTAGCCAAATGATTACTATTTGATGAGATAACAGTTTCATGATTATTCCCTCTACCCATTTCTTTTGTAGCATATCCTGGACCCAAACTTTATCCCCATTTATGATGGTATTCACATTTTTATTGCTGTTGTCATTTTCAACAGGGTCTGGGAGCAAAAAGGCTAATTTAATATGCAGTTTCCTGACCATCAACAATTTCTGCGGGTGATTTTCCCATGGCTGTTGATGGTGTTGAGTGTTATACGATTGTCTGATTTCTTGAGTGTTATACGATTGTCTGATTTCTTTAACACCTTTTTAATTATTTGGACTGCCTTTTCCATCAGACTGTTTGACTTTGTGTGGTATGGTAATAAGTATGTGCCTGATGCCATTATCAAGAAAGTAGTTTTCTATCTCCCTAGTGATGAACACAGTTCCATTATCAGACATGATGGTTTCCAGTAACCTGTGACATACAAACACAGCATTTAAAGTCTTAACCATTTCAGTAGCAATTAAATATTTTACAAATCAACACTCTGTCCATTTTGAGAATGCATCTATATATGAGTAGTTTTCCATTTACAGGTCTAGCATGGTCTATGTGGATCCTTTGCCATGCCTTTATTGCTGCCAGCCATGATTTGTACACCTTAGCTATCATATTCATTTGTTTAATATAACAAACATTTTTTGATATTTTGTTTGATGTTGACAGTTATTTTTGGCCTCCAGACATGGATGCGTTTGTTTGATGTTGACAGTTATTTTTGGCCTCCAGACATGGTTGCGAGCTAGTGCTTTGGCCCACACAAGTCCAGAGTGGCCATCATGAAATAAGTGCAATACTTGCTATCGACCTTCCATTTGTATCACGACCTGGTCGCCCATCAATATGCATCCTTTACATATAGATAATTTAGTACGGTTTGCCAGAAAGCTGGATCAATGTATTGTGGCCTTGAAACTAGCCATCCATTTCTGATCTATCCCATGAGTATCTGATGGCCTTGATGGGAGCTCGTCCAATTGGCTAAGCATTTGCTATTCAATACTTCTGAGTTTAGGGTATCAATATAATTTATTGCTGCTTTCATCATTGATTGTTCTTGTTTGTCCACCATTCTAATGAAATTTTCATTATTAATTTGGATCCCAATTACTCTAAACCACTCTCTCTATATAATGGGAGTAATTTTATCATTAACAACACATTGAGGTAGATTCACTTTTTTTCCATTGTATTTAATTGGCACTTTAACCTAGCCTATTATTTTAAGTGTGTTACCATTTACAACTCTCGCTTTAATACTTGTTTTCACTAAAACAATCTCCACCTTATCGAAAGACAATTTTTTCCAATCTATCTGTGAAATTATAGAAAATGCCGATCTGCTATCAATTTCCATTCCTATTTCTTTACCATAAATTTTTAGTTTAATCATAAACTGGCGTATACATTTAATGTCTAGATTTTTAATCATGTGGATAGTTGTCAGTTTCCCTCCCCTATTATGTGGCATAGGTGTATGATCTTTTATTTTTCCTTTGTCATCTTGTCTACAGACACATGACAAATGACCTTTTTTGCCACATTTGAAATATGCTTCTTTCTGGCATTTGCATTCTCTTGAAAAATGGGCTGTTTTTCCACAACAGAAACAGATTATTTTCACATTACTAGTATTTGTCTTTCTTGGGCTAAAGCTTCCTTTGTTCATTTTAAACACTCTCATTTTTGTACTTTCATCCGATTTTAATCTTTACGCTTGAGCCTGCTCCAATATCAGCTCATTGGCCATACCTTTTTTGATGGCCATTTTGTAACTTAGCTCAGTTTCTATGAGCAATTGTTGTCTGAGCCTATTGTCAGACATGCCCCAAAGTAGCTGGTCCATTAAGGTTTCATCAATGAAATCATCATAGTAACAATCCTAAGCCAATTCTCTCAATGCCAAATTGTATTCATTAATGATTTTCTCACCACAAAGTTGCTTCCTATTTTGGAAAGTTAATCTAGCTATGAGACAAGAGGGACAGGGGTTAAAGTAATCATTCAACTTCTTGATCAATTCCTCATACTTGACCTTCTCGGGAAAAAGCACTTCAAAATTGTTATGGATAACCTCAATTGCTCTTTTCCCTCCAACACATTCGGGCCACTATTTTTCTCTTATTATCTCAATCACCTTCAAGGTGAAAAAATTTTCGATCTGGGTTCTATATAATGGCCATTTAGACACGTGTTGGCATTGAATTCACCCAAGCTGTTCAACCCTAACGTTAACATGAAAGTTGTTTGGTGACTGTGCCACTTATTTGCTATGTCCCCAGCTACAACTGAGCAAACTGCAAATCCGAATAATTATTTTAAAGTAAAACAAACCAACCAATTAACATTAGATCTTTTATTAGGGCATAGTAATTACAAAACACAACAATTATGAGCAAATGATTAATATTCCCATCACCAACCCAATATACATATATATGCCCAAAATACAATCCAAACTTCCCTCAATCTACAATAGTACAGTAAAACAGTACCTTCACTGCATTATGAGCTTATAAACCCTCAGAGAGCCACTTAAGGCGCTTTAAAATCATATTAAAACCCGTGTGGTCTGTTTTAACTCTAGTTGGCTGGATTCACCTACAGGTGCCGAAAACCTGGGATCAAAGTTGAAAAAAAGAACAGCACTCAAGAAAAGCTACAGGAAAAAGACCTCAGGAGTTATTTCACCTGCTCTTATATATTCCCACGTTCGAAGTCCCGTTCTCATCTCTTACCCTTTGGAGTAATTAACACTGCTGCTCAATTATTTCCCATGTTCGAAATCTTGTTCCTTCTCTTCCTTTCTGGAGTATTAACACCACTGCTCCCTTATTTCCCAGGTGTGCAAAACAGATTTGTTTGGTTATCAGTTCTTTTAGTAATCCGGTCTGTTAAAACAACGCATCCTTAATTATTTAATTTAGTTAATAGTTTGGCTTTATTAATTATTTATAGGGTATAAGGTTTGATTTAATTACCTTTATTTCACTTTAATACTTTGAACTCTATATGCATTTCCCCCCATTTATAT
This sequence comes from Epiperipatus broadwayi, assembly GCA_028023455.1. Lineage (NCBI taxonomy): Eukaryota > Metazoa > Onychophora > Udeonychophora > Euonychophora > Peripatidae > Epiperipatus > Epiperipatus broadwayi. The sequence goes on from JAQFVV010000012.1 coordinate 13,097,973, forward strand.
AACTGTTAAATATTTATTACTTAATGTGTGTGTGCCTTTACTGCCTCTAATTTACATATATATTGTGCCCTTTTGTATGGGTCACCATCTAATTTTTGTGCTAATCTATTAAAAATTTTAAATTTAAGATATATTTGAATATGTGATGTTAATTTTGCTTATGGTAATATTTCAAAAGGTTTAATTAAAGCAATCTATGAGTATTTGATATGTAAAATTGTGCTGATATTGAGAGAGACATTTTAAGTGATGATGATTATAATATATAGTTGGAAAAATGGCTATAATCAATACTGCATGAATATATTTAATAAATAGGTATTTAAAGCTAAAAGTGTTTAAAAGACAAGTAAGATTAAATGCATATGTTTATTGTTGATAAAATAATATTATAAAAGAATATAAATATTTTAATTATTGTAAGTACTTAAATAGAAGACTAATATTTGATTTTAATAATATTGGATAATTATTTTAAAATCTATTATAATATCTTATTTATTTAAAAAATATTTATTTTAAAAAATGCAATTGTTAGTTTATTTTTAGACGTTGATAAGCGTTTCTTGTGTTATAAAAAAAAACAGATGTTAGTTAGATATACACAAACATGCTTGGAAGTTATTTAGTAAAGTTGCAAAACTATTTTAAAAATCATGTTGTAAAATTTATAAATAATACGTGAGTTATCACGAGATAAAAATAAAGATATTCAATGTAAAATATTAAATCTGATTTTAAAATATTGTTTTAAAAATATGACGTATAAAAAAATACTTAGTTTATTTAAAAATAATTTTATAAAAGTTAAAATTAAAATCAAGTAAAATAATATATTTTTTAAAAGTGTTTAATAGATTTAAATAAACGATAAAGATTATTTTAAAAATTTAATAATGTAATAAATATTAAATATTAAATAAGTCATTATTTATTTTTAATTTTGTGTTGTTGGTAAATATGTAAATAAGCCAGCAAAGTTGATTGTTTAATCTACCAATCAAATGGGAAGTTTCTTCCGGTATAAAAGCTCAGTTCAATTGTTAGGAGAGGACTTCGTGATTGAATTTTCAAGTTAATTGTGCTATTAGAAAAATAGCTAAGTAAATTTATAGACGCTCTAAAATCATTTTTAAAATTACAAGAGTGTCGTTATAAATAATCTATAAAAGTTTTAAATAATAGACATGCAGTGTTAATTTAAATTTTCCTATCAATCGTCTCTAAATTGAAGCTCAATTTACATGCAAATGGTCATGGGAACATCATATATAGTGAAAATATATCGGAAACTTTATACTAGAAGTATGACAAACGCTGGATTAGTTCGGAAAATTACAAGATGGAGAAAAGTAGTATTTTGGACAGTATATAATTTTAAAAGCTAATTACTATTGCTTATTAGAAAATAGATATTTTAAAGAATAAAATACTTCTTTATGAAGAAAGTATTTTTGCAAGCTATAAATTTGAATATATATCTTAAGTAAAGATATTAGAAATGAAAGTAGCTTTGAATACTTGCCTTGTTAAGTCTTTATGTTTAAAAGACTGAATGTTGATAATTTTAAAGGCAAGTCAATTGAAATATAATTAGCTAAAAATCTTAATATAATGGGATTATTATATTGAAATAATTTAAACGCTGGCCGTTTTATAAATAAAGAAACTTATTCTTACCTGGATGTTTTGTTAAAAAAATGCGCAAGAAATATGTGGACGTCCCAGTTAATTTAAAATAATTAAATGATAATTTTTCATAAACTATAGACTAATTTAAAATAATAACTTTTGAATAATATTCTTAAAAGAACTAAAACAGGATCCTATAAACTATTTTAATTTGTTTTATTTCTTATGGAAAAATTAACTTTTATTTTGTTTAAAAAGAACGTTTTCGTTTTTCATAAACTTTTAAAAAAAACACGTGATGGACCGGAAACAGGAAATGGTGTTCTAGTAAATGTGTACCTAGGATTTTTAAGAACTATTATGGTTAAAAGAAAACATCGCTGGATTTATGTAATATAAATTCTGTTTATTTATTTAATATAAAATTTAAATATTATTAATCTATTAAAAAATAAGATAGGTACATTTCTTAAAATAGTAACTAAAAATAATATAATAATTAATTGCATAAGTTTATTTTATAATTAATATAAAACGTAATATGTTAAAGAATGATCGTATGTGTAAATGTGAATTATTTTATGAAGCTGTAATTCCGAAGAATATTGGAAGATGGACTGTACATTAAATCATTATTGATGGTAAAAATTGTATAATAATAATAATTTTAATGTATTTAATATGTTTTCTTTAGATCAACCGAATGATATGTTATTTTGAATGAATGTATGATTATTTTAAAAATACACACACATTATATTGGCAGTGACAGTTTTATTTAAATATGCATAATTTGAATTTATGAAATAAATACGATGCAACATTACATAAAAAGCTTAGAAATAATTATATGATTCTTTCGTTAATAAATTTTGATATTGTTTTTATGTTATAGTATTAGAATTATATTTATTGTTTATAAGTAATTATTTTATATTGCAAATTAGGAAGAGAGTTAAAAGTCTATATTCTTATTTTATTTTTATTGGATAATTTAAGCTAAGTTTTATGTAGAAGTTTATATTTGAGTTGGAGATTTCCTGAATATAAATGATGAAGTATCAATAGTATGGATAATTAGTATTTATTTAAATTGATGATTGTTTTCCGGAATTTTAGATAAGTTTTAGAGGATGTTTTGTAGATAAAAGTTTATTAAGAAGGAGTAGAATAACACATAAAGTAAAGTAATAATTTCACATAGAAAAGAATCATAGAATTTATCTAATATAATGCTTTATGAATTTGAAATTGATGAATAATTTAAATATTATTATTTTAACAGTACATATATGTAATGCATATTTGATAAAACATGTAGCATGAATTGCATTAAGTGAAATATAAAATTATAATCAATTATTTGTTATTACATTACAAGGATACATTAGTTTCTATATTATAATATTAAAGTAGTACTAATAATAAAGTGAACACATACTAGTACATGATGAAATGAATAACAGTAATACTTAAGTGATGTAGCAATTTAATTAGTAAAGTTTAATTGTTTACATATGCTACATAAATATTATTTACATAAATTTTTCTGTGTAATAATTGAAGTTCATTGATATTTGTTTAAAGTCTAAGTTTTTGAAAACATACTTCAATGTTATTAGTACAGCATTTTAAAGAATGTATAATTACTTATTAGGAGTATGAGTTAATAACAGTGTAAACATATTGTATTATTATTTTCTTATTTTTATTTTCTTTGTTTTCATAATTTTGAACTGTAAATATTGTAAATAAATTCTTAGTTGAAGTTAATGTAAATAAATTTGTTTAATTTGTTTTAAAAGTGTGTCGAGTTCATTATTTTGCACCACAGCATTTGACAGCAGATAATTTGAAGAAACATAATATTTGCACAATGTGAATTTATTATTATTATTATTATTTAGAAATAAACACAATATTTTCCTGATTATCATTTATGAGAATTGATTGACATTATTACATCATATTACAATGGTCATAGAGTAATTATAATGCATAATATAAGAGTACAATATTATTTATTGCCACAGATTATTGAATTATAAGATTTTGATCTATTCCAAAATTAAGATGCTATATGAAAATAAAAGATATACATATGATTATTTATTTAATGATTGATGATATATCAGAAATAGATAAGATTAAGTTATACTCTAAGATTAGTATTGAGTATTATTATTATTAGAATAAGTTAGGTGTATTTAGGTTTGATATAAAATCCCATATCATACTTATTTACATGAGTTATCATTACTTTAAGATAATTAGAAGAACCTGAGATTATTTAATTATATTTTAAAAATTAAAAGTTAAGATTTATTTATTTTATTATTATTAAAGATAGTTTATTTTATTTAAAAGCCATAAGAATGCTATAGAGGTAGTAGTAAGTTAATAAGGAGGTGATAGTATTCTTATGCCATTGAGATAATATGTTTGGAAGATATTGACTCAATGTAAATCTACTTATTACTTTGTAACTTTACTTCACAGTCTCATGATTTTAATAAATACTTATTTAATTAGTACATACTATAGAATTATATTGATTTTGATAATTAATAATAAATTTAATTAGAATATGATAATATAAAAGTAATTAAAAATAGATATGTAAATTTTAATTAAGCATTATAATTTTAATTGAGCTAGTCGTATTTCAAATTATATTATACATCGAGAAGTAAGGGTACAATATATACACATATATAACAATCAATATTTTAAATTATCAAATATGATATGCGATTTTTTTTGTGAGAAAAAATAAATAAGTTTATTAAATCTTTGATTTTGAAGTTTGTTTTAAAATAAATTACCAATCAGGATCAAGGGATTGTTAATATTTAAGTCACTGCTTAATTAAAAAAAAACAAAAACAGTTGATTTTTTAAAAAAAGAATGGCTACAATATATAATAATCAATTATTATTATCATGAAGTTTTTAAATCTATTTAAAGTTTGATTTTGAAATTTCAGACACATGATAAATATTGCTGAATACATATAATTAAAATATATTATTTTAATAATAATAATAATGGAATAAATCAACAAATACTTCATCAAAAAAAAAAAGGCTTTGACCTCTGCTATTCATTTACTTAGGGATAAATATATTGCTTAAAACAAACAAGTTCTACAATGATTTCAGGAAAAATGCTTCTTTTAGATCAAATATTGGAATATAGGACTAAAATCTTTGGGAAAATATTCGTAACTATTTTATTTTTATAAAAATTATTTATTGTTAAATTTATTACATTTTGTTACACAATGAAAAAGCCCGAAAACCTTGTCAAATTTGGTCTGTTATGAAAATTACTGTAAGCCTGCTGGAAGAATTAGCTATTCACACTTGAATATGTATGTTTGGGAAGTTGAAGAAATTCCAGGTGGTGTTTTCTATAAGAAATTTTGAGGCAAGGACTTTATCCCTATTTTGGATTTTCTTCATAGTCTCTATGAAAATGTCTTATATCTTGGGAGAAAGGCAGGTGAACTTTTGTTTGCATCTTGCAAACCACATGGAATAAGTGAGAAAAATGGATAATCTTATAATTGGGAAGTACCTTGACATTATACAATCTTATTAAAATAAATATAAACTCAATGCCGACTAACTGGTTTTTACACCACAAGAAATACTTCAGGAAAATAAATCCTCTATATCACAACTGTGGTAGAAGTGATGAGACAATCGACAACCTTATTCAAACTTGTACGGCTTTCCGAAATATAAAAAACATAATTGCGCATAACTGCCCGATTGATCTATATAGAATTCTCAATATTCATAACTATTGATGTTTGTTTTATTTAGTTTAATCAATTATTTATTTAATAATAGATCTGATTTAAATCTTAAAGAATTATTAATTAATGAAATATTTTGTAAAAAAAAAAAAAAACCCCACTAGTTATAATGATAAAACTATTTAAATAAGAAGAATAAGCATATTTTATAAAATCAAGATAATGATGTTGTTATAAATAATAATGAAACTTTATATAAATACAATTGAATGATATATGAAAACCATATGATAGTATCTAGTATGTATAAAGTAAAATATTTAAATCAGAAGAGAAAAAACTTTTATAATTCTTAAAACCTTTTAAATGACTGATAAACTTTTCCTATAATGAAGTATAGGATGAAGGATAAATGAAGAAATATGAAAAAATTAATCGATGAAGATTGTTCATATATAAATTGAAATATGGTATTATAAATATACTACAGTTTCTTTAAGTATTCTTGAAGCTTAACACCAAAATCTTATCAAAAACATAAAGTTGGTGATGTAATATTTTTAAATTTAATTTATCACCAAATTACCATATTATAAAAACATAATGAAGTACAACTAAAAATCAGTTATAAAAATCTCAATGATTATATAGTAATAGCGAATTAATTTCTTTAAATTAATCATACAAATAATAGTGCAAATAATATTCAAACACATAAACTTAAAATATGTTTTAGAAATTAAATTAAATGGTTGGCAGAGGAAGGTTAACCTTGATTAAATAATAATTTAGTTAAGAGAATAAATAACATTCAAACACATACATCTTAAAATAATCTATATAAATCAAATAGTAGGATAAGAAAAGGCAAGTCTCATTATATATTCAAATAATTAAATATGTAATATGGAGAACTTTCTATGGAGCTTAAGATTTTTCTGCTTATTGCTTAATTTATATATATTTTAAAATGTGTGTATTTGAAAATTATTCAAATTTCTGAATAAAATATTATATGGCTAATTTAAATATATTACATATACTGGACTATTTCCATCATGTAATATATGTATTGAATGTTTTTAAAAAAATTTAATTTTATTTAAATATTCCAAATACATTCAACTGTTAGTAATAGCACATCAAACAGTTAATGCACAACATTTCAAGAGGTATTTAGTCTCCCCTCTTCTTCTTGCTGGCCTGACTAGTGACAGTACTAGCATAGGATCTGAACCTGGGTCCTTAGATTTTTGAATTTTAAGGTAAAACTCTAACTAACTGAGCCATCCTGCCAAAGGCAACAGTATGTAGTAATTTAATCTATTTATCTATGAGGGTCCTCCTGATTTCTCCACTTTTCCTAAGAGCAAAGTTGATTAGTGGTTTCCATACATTATGTATAGTCACACTTGAATGGCTTATGAAATTTTTTGCCATTGTCATGTGACCAGCTTCTTTAAATTTTTCTTCTTTGTACTTTTTCTTCTCTATCCAATATTTTTCCATTTTCCCAATTGAACACATTGGCACATATGGGAAAATACAAAAATATTGGACAGAGAAGAAAAGATACAAAAACGAAAATTTAAAGAAGCTGCTCACATGACAATGGCAAAAATCCCATAAGCCAACCCAGTGTGACTATACATAATGTATGGAAACCTCTAATCAACTTTGCTCTTAGGGAAAAGTGGAGAAATCAGGAGGAACCTCATAGATATGTATATGAAATTACTACATACTGTTGCCTTTGGCAGGATGGCTCAGTTGTTTTGAGAGTTATCTTAAAATTCAAACTCAAGAATCTAAGGACCCAGGTTCGAATCCCATGCTAGTACTGTCACTGGTCAGGCCAGCAACACCTGAAGAAAAGAGGATACTATACCACTCAAAATGTTGTGCATATACTAACCTGTTTGATGTGCTATTACTAACCATTGAATGTATTTGGAATATTTAAAAAAAGTTAATTTTTTCTAAAGACATTCAATACATATATTAGATGATGGAAATAGTCCAATATAAAAATACAACTAGAATACCATCATCACAAACCTTCAGGAAAATATTACATATACATTTCTAAATATTAATTCTCATATTAAAATCCAAGGACACCTGAATAGGACTGGTTCAAAGCAAAATAGACATCATATTGAGTTTAAAGTCGATACATTTCCTGAATGCATAGCTGTATGTAAACATAAGTTTGAAAATTAGATTTTATTCTACACATGATGAATGGCATAATTAATTATTTATTTATTAGACATTTACACTTTTATATATTATTACCTATATTAGTAAATATTACATATTTTAATCATTTTGAAAAGTAGAGTGAAGTTTTAATTGAGCTTAACTTTCCACTATGTACTATTTAGTTTATAAAGAATATATCAAGCTGTGTGTTTAAATATTATTTATACCTACTTAATGAGTTTCTAATGTATTGTGTCAAGTATAAGTCAGTCTGCTTTCTCAATGCATTTACATGTGTAATATAAAATAGATTGAATTCTGTATGTGTTAAATAGAGTAAAAAGCAAAAAATAATAGAATAGTTTATTGCTCAAGAATCCATAAGAAGTTTGAACACTCGAGGTGGTGGAGCTGGGCTGAGATTCAACTTTGAACACAGAGACTGCCACTATACCATTATAGCAATGTAAGATTAACTATTCATTTACTGGATACATATGCACATACAAAGAGTTATAATTTTTATGATAAATAATAAAAAAAATAGATATTTAATTTCAGTTATTATGTTTTAAAAAAATTAACTTCTCAAAATGCTGATTCTTAATAGAACTCACTATTGATAATCAATAATTTATTTTAGGATTGGAATGAGAAACAAAAGTCAACCAAAAAGAGATGATAAGTATTTTCTGGTGTTCCAATTATGCTGCTCATTACAAAGATTTTTTCAGAATTATCATAATTATTTTCATTCAGAAAACTAAAATATACAAGGTAAATTTTTAAAAAATAAAATACAATGCAAAACTTTACATGTAAGAAACAACTCACTTTTTTATTTCTTCTTCCAATTTTAATTCACTTTTTTTTTTTAAAATTACTGCTCTATGAGTCTTTTTCTTTTCCTGTTTAAAATAATAATAAAAAATAAGCTTCTTCAAAAAAGATATAATTTATTAATAAAAATTTTACTAAAAAAAAACAAATTTAGTCACATTATAGTTAGAGAAAGTAACAAAAAGTTTATACAATCATCTATAAATAAAATGTCTATTAAAACTAATTATATAATTTAAAAACATTATTATTAATTGCTTGTTTTTTTTTTCTTTTCATTTCTCTCTCTCTCTCTCTCTTTTTTAATAGAAAGCACCATAAAGAAAACATAAAAATCAAGCAAGATGATCAAATTTTGTATTTTGCAAAAAAATTTTTAAAAAATCTGTCTAACATCCATATTTAAATAATGGCTGTATAGAGAAATGAAAATCCAAAATATATATTCCATAGGGTAATTTACTTTGATAAATTCATCTTATGATTCCTTTTAGGATTATTCATATTACACTAATGACTTTACAACAATTTACTGATCTTTCAACCATTTTATTATGACACCATAATCTCTGACAACCTATTTCTTTCCCTTGACTTGTAATTTTCTCCGTTACTGTTGCTTTCTCTACTTTCTCCTTCAGCAATATGAAGATGCAAAATCTCTATAACAAAATATTGCTAAATCAACCTGAAAGCAATAATATCTATTATGATAATTTATGTATATATATATGTATTGTAACCTTATATTTTGCTAATGGAATTTAATGTAGTTATAATCTGTAAAAAAAATATTAGCTTTCTTTTAGGGTTAAATTAAGTAAATCAGTCACTATTATTGATAAAATGGTGAGTGATATGATTAAAAATGAATTTATAAAATTTTTTTGGTACTATCTATTATAAAATAGTAAAAATTATACAAAATGTCTTCCAAACAAATTTTGTTAACCAATGCATAGCAAAAATATGGGTCTCAATTTTTTTTTCTTTTCAAAAGTGCAGCTGATTTTTTTTTATAGGTTCAAATAGAAATGATACAAACATAAATTTAATATACAAAATAGAAGATATTAGAACAATGATAAAATATATTTGAAATATTAATAATTATATTACAAGAATGATAAAACCAATATTACATTCAGGTAGAATAGAAAAATTTAACATTGCTTTTAAATATAATTATAAAATTATACACTTTAACTCAAATTACGGTAATTAATATATAACTGTATTGAAAAAAGCTTTCTTACAATTTGTTTTATGTGCTTAGCTGCCTTTCACCTCCTACAAATTATAGATGTATGATAAATTTTATATTACGAGTGGGTGTATATATGTTATTGCTCATTTACATACAATTTAAATATGAGCTTCAATTAGGGGAAATAGGCCATTTTCTTGAGAGAGGCATGCATGATTCTTTTCTATTGATGGAATTTTTGTGATATGGGTCATGCTTCTTTAATTTTTCACTTAAAGTCATTGCATTCAGTGTACACTATGTTAACAGTTGATGGCTTGAAAAGATGACCAGTTGCAGAAAAATATGTAAATGTGCAAGTAAAGCTTTAAATTTAGTCAATTTAGAAAGTAACTAGTGTAAAATGATTAAATAAAATTTGTTTTATTGATTATTAAAATTCAACTAATTGACTATTATTAGACAAATTTATTAAAAAAATTTTGAGAACTTTAAAATATAATTGAAGATTATTATTGTATAATATTCTAATGCTATAAATTATTTATGTATAGAATAAACACTTGCACACTTTAGTTGCACAGTAATAATCTAAAATAAGGTATAACAGTAAATTTTTAAAACAGTAAATATATTATTTAAATAATACGGAACATAAATTAAATTGCATATAGTAGTAAACAATGTTTGCAGAGACCTACCTATGATCAGTTTCTAACTAAATGGAAAATGATTAAATAAACAACTGTAATCATTTAGTGGCATTTTTACTTATTATGCTATTGAGTTGTTGAGTATAAATTGATGTTATTACTGTTTAATATATAGCTAATATGCTAAATTATGTGATATTTTGTTTTTATAAATAATTTTTTTTTAAACTTTTAGTGTAAAAACTGTTTAGATGTCTGTATTGTCCCAAAGATGTTATTATATCAATATCAGTCGAGAAAGCATCAGTAACTATAAACTTAAGTACAATTTGAGTTAACAAAACAAATTTATTCAATGTTAAGTAATAAAATAGAAAATGGAATAAAGATTAAACAACAATTAGAAATTTCATTAAAAATATCTAAAAACTATAAATAAGCCTCTGCTTGTTTGTGTCAATTCTAAACATGTATAGTAGATAATTATAATTCATTGCATTACATCTTAAGTGAAGAAAGTTTTTCATGCACCAATTCTGGCATGATTGCAATATTATGAATGACGAACCTAAACTTTTCCAGTTATCATATTAACAGTAGGCAGGCAATCTACTGCTAATGTAGTATGTGAAACTTATTTGCAAATAATTCGGTTCCTTATATACACCAATAAGTTTTAGTAGTGATTTTTTTTATGAGTCCAATATTGCATAATTATTTGTTAATATATATTTAAATGTATGATTGGCATATGAAACTTTTCTAGAGTATCATAATTAATAAAGGGAATACTTTATTCATATAATGTCTGCTTGTATTTATATGATTAAATAATAAGCTTTACTTACATTGCACAAACAGTCCAATATCTAAGGAAAATAATTTAACTAAATAACAAAGTTTAGTCAGTGGTATTTTGAAAATCACAAATTCCTTATTGCAATTAGATTTTTATATAATATATCCACTTGGTATATCTGAGACTTCGGGTTTGAATCTGAACAGAACTCATAATTTATTTTCCAGGTAGCTAATAATTTTCAAGCAAAATTATAATTTTTTTAAAAATGGCAGTATATAGCCAATCCAGATAATTATCCAATTATCAATTGGTAAATTGGATATCTAGCTATTCTTAAGTATGGAGTAAATCAAGAATTAAAAAAAAAAACATAAAACCCCTCATCAACCAGTAGTTACCCAAACTAATGAGCAATAGCTTCACATTCATAGTTCTTCGATGGAAATATGCTAGTGAAGTCTTTATTCTGTAGTAAACTATTTGGTTTTGTCTTTTTTCGTTTTCATCTAAAGAAATATGAATAAAGGAGTTTTTATTAAGCAATAATAATTATATTGTTAAAATTACTTGTATTTCAATCAAGTTTTTTTTCTTTATAAACTCATTTCATTACATATCTGATTAGCCCAAAATATTTGCATAAAAAAACAACTAGAAACTCATTATTAATTAATACATAGCTATTTAGTTTGGCCATAAATTAGCTACCTAAAAAAAGCCTGAGTTTGTTTGGGAATTCCTTAGTTAACTAAAACATTTCTAAACTTTAATCCAGAATTAAACTTTTGGCTATGGGAATTGCAGACTAATGCATTAACTTTTCTTCTAATTAAATAAAGATCAATTTGAAATAAATAAGAGTTATGTTTATGCTAAATGTGTGTGTATATTTATGTATACACAAAATACATATTATTAGACATAATATTATAATTGTAAAATTATAATGGTAAACAAAATGTATGTGTGTGGATGCCAATGGCATTCACAATATTTTATAAAAATATTTGTCTGATTAAATAGTTTAATTAATGGAAAAACTATAAACTAACTTATCAAAAAAGTTAGATGAATCCGAGCAATGGATTAAGTTAAAGTAAACAAAGCCATTGCTTAAAATAGACAATTCTAAGGTAATTGCGTTATTTGGTCAGGGATTGAATATTATAACTAAAGAGATGACCACCATGTGGACAATGGATGGTGAATCAAGGGAGTCGACATTAAAAATGAGAGGATGAAACAGATCTAGAATAGAACGGAGAAAGTTCACTTGCTAAATGAAGCTTCTGAAAGGCAGATGTGCCATTTCCCGAATGCTCCAGTCAGCTCCTCCTTGACTTAGCCTTGCAGAGAGGTTTACCTCCGGACGTTCAAAAGTAAACATAGGAACTGCATAACAGGTCATATTGATATTATTATTAATATTTTGTATGCCTTCAGACCCTTTGTGTTATTTATATATTTGCAATCCAGCAGGCAATAGTACTGCTGTACACAGCAGTTTAGAATACATATTTTAAATAAAACAAAAAAATCAGTTGTTGTTTTTTTATCAGTAAAAGTGATTTAAAAAATTATATGAAATGTTTTTTTAAAAAAATGAAAAAATTAATAATACCTCTAATATTCTATCTTCAACTTTTTCATTCATTGTTTCAATTTGAGAGAGCTAGAATATATATATATATAAAATAATATTTTTATTTCATCCAAAAAAATTTAAACTGATATCCAAAACCAATAAAAATAATAATCATGTACATTTACGCACACAAAAAAGTATATAATCATATATATATATAACCAATCAATTTCATGAATTTCCTAATGTATTCAATTAATTTTATATTCATAAACAATGAGCATTGCTAATTACTCAACAAGCTTTGAGATAAATGCTTAGCCAGAGAAAGCATTTAAAATATTTGTCAGGAAACCTCCCTTAACTTCTGACCAATGGTGTCTGAAAATTTCAGATTTTCCACTCAATAGATAACTCAGATAAATGCTGACTTTGGGTTGGTATTTTTAGATCTAGTGTCTGAAACTACCCTAGTGCCTCTATGAGGAGTGCCAAAGCACGAAACCATTGGTCAGAAGTTGGGGGGGGGGGGTATTTCCTGATAGAGATATTTTAAACACTTTCTCTGGCTAAGCATTTAGCACAAAACTTGTTGAACAATTAGCAATGCTCATTGTTTATATCTTACAAGCTTAAAAGAAATGAGGTCTGCTTTTTATTTGATTATTTACATTCATAAGGTTGTGAACTATCATTCAGAATCTTATAAATTGAAAGCAAATGAGAATTGCACTAAGGAATCTGAAAATTTGATTGGCTGCATAATTTCTAATGTAATATCTATTTAATGTACATATAGTGATTTATAAGTATAGTGCAAGGTAAATATATATTTTTTGGATATATTTTAGGATAGCAGGATATTTTAAAAAGTACTTTATTTAAAAATGAACTATTAGTGAAACTCTTTTTGTTGTTTTTACAGAAATTAAGCATACATTTAAAAAATGTTTATCACATAGTGAGAACAAATAATAACAATACAATTACCATAAACATAAGTTAAAATCAATTAAAGTTTGCAAACAAAAATTAAAATAAAAGATATGTCACTTTGATTTTTCTAACAGGCTGCATTCTCCAAGCAAAAAATGTAATTATTACAACATTATCCACATTGTGCCAGAATTGGAATATCTAAGAAAACAAAAATGTGAGGATATAAATAATTGTAGGTCTTGTAATAAAATTGATTTTTTTTAAAATACACTTTACTGAAATTCAAGAGTTTGAATAATACTGACAAGACTGCATTTGATGTATAATAGTAATTCAACGCAGCAAATTCCTGTGTTAATATGAGACTCATGTTATTAAACTTATGAGTCCAAGGCACCAGCACTAAATTACAATAATGCTTTATCATTTGCTTTGAAATGAAAAACTTAATATATCTAATACATTGTCCTTACTGAAGTTTGATATGAGTTACAGTATGTGGTAAAATGTCAGCCATGATTTTTTTTTTTTTTGATTTTGATGGTGGACATTTTAACCTATGTAGCATTGAATTGTATTGCTATGATAATAATATTGATATAAAAATATTTATTATTAATGTAAAATTACCATTCTTTTGTTATTATATGTATTTTTGTTACTGCATTCATGATAATAAATTACAAACAATACAACTAAATATCTAAGCTCTAAAATATATTTATTTTATTTGTATAATATTATGCTGGAAATATATCTATGTGAAAATATATTTCCAGTGTGACATGGTGTGGATACTTTTTATTCACTCTTTAACCAATTCTAACCAGTATCTCTCAAATAAAAAATTTGTTCTCTCTCCTTTGGCTTCAATAGAAGTGAATCTAAGATCCTTTTTAGGATTTATTATTATTATTTTTAAAAGTATATAATTGTAAAATGAATAGAACAATGGCCTGAAAGCAATTGACTGGATGGGATCATGAAATTTGTAAAAGAAATGATTTATTGAAATATTAAAATTAATTCTTAGCATTTCAAAACCATCAGAATGTTTCTTTATTTTAAAAACGGACATCACCTGCTTTTCAATAATGAGATCTAAATGTTAACAACAGAAAAATGTACATGGAAATTATATTCACCTACTGATATAATTTTATAAAGTTGATGGATAGTTCATACATCAGATAAGAAATTAATTCAAATTTCCATAGCATCTTCATGGATGAAACTAGTGACTGTTCACTTGTAATGTTTTATGAATTGATTACTTGCTAAATGAGGAATATCTACATTGCACTGTTATAAATTAGTGTCTGTACACCTATAACATTATATAGATGAAATATCTGCTAAATGAAAAAATAATTTTGGTATTTAGAAGAATTAACAAAATGTGCTTAGAATCTTATAGCTTTTCATGATATTTCTGTTTTATCTGAATAAAACATCGTAAGATCTTGATTTTTTAAAAGAAACAAACACTAAAACTATGGTACTATTTTAGAAAAGTCATATTACTCAGATTGTTTACTTAGATTTATCATTATTATTGCTATATATTATTTTCTCATTAAATAGTTGTATAATTTAGTTAAGTAGTGATCTATTCATGTAACAAAATACAAGAAAATTATATCTTCCTAAGTTTGAATTTATATCTTGCAGCATAGTAATTATTACTTTAATTTAAAATATTCACTTTTTTTAATTTACCGATTATAAATAAACTTCAGATATATCACGTACATTAGGAATTCAAAAAGATTACATGGTAATAAGTATTTATTTTATTTTGTTCTGTTAAATTTATATTACCAAATAAGTAGATCGATGTTTGTATATATATATTTCAATTAATTATATTTTTATATGAAATATAAAAAAAGATATACACCTGGGTCTCATTTTATGCGAAAGATAGATTCCTCAGAAAACACGCGCAAACGAAATCGTGCAAAAATAGACGTAACTTACATTGAAAAAGGGGGGATGCGGTCTGTGATTTTTCAAAATTCGCGTAAAAGCAAAGCACCAATGTAAAATTACTTTAAAATTCGTGCAAAAAAAAAATAAGGAAATAAAATATGACTAATAAAAAATTTCAAATTTGAAAAAAATTGATACAAGACAAACTTTTTTTAACTATAATATTTAATTTTATTCAAAATAATATATTTTTATGCATAATTTACAGTACAGTAATTTATATTTTTTTATACACATTTAAATTATTATCGCTATTTACCCCAAAACATGTTTGTTTGCAAACTAGTAAAAAATCAGATTCTCATGTGATGTGATGTATTTGGCTTCTCCTTAAACGAAGTCAAGAATATCTCAGCAATTATTCTCACAAGAGGAAATACAACTAGCGCCAAGTTCACTCTCATGTTGTGTTAATAGTTTTCTGTTGACGACGATGATGATTTTATTAATTGTTTATGAACTTAGACTTATGATAATAAAAAGACATTTATTCACCACTGCTGGGAAAAATTTAATTAAAACTAACAACTAAAAATTAAATTCTTATTTTTGCCTTTAATTTTCAATTCCGTTTAAAAATCAAATTTCGTTTTACATCACATTAATTTCAAGTCGCCCGTAAGTAATTTTTAAATTGTTAATTATAATTAAAAATCAGATTTTAATTTTTAATTGTGCCCACTGCTATTACTGATCTTTTAAAAATAAACTTGTGGACACTAAATGATTAATAATTGATTACGTTCTTTTTAAAAAAGCAAAAACAGAATGTGATTTAAAATGCAAAATTAACACACACAATGTTTGAACAAATTTACATTATAATTTTGTAAAATTTAATGTGTGTATACATAAAATGTGGAAATCATGATTTTAATTTCATTATTACATAAAATCTTACTATTATAAAGCACTGAAAATATTGAAATTACTAAGATGAAAGTCGAATTCCAATAATGTGCTATTACTTTCAATATAATGTAAGTGTGCAAAATTTATTATTTAAAGTAATAGCAAATCGTGTTAAATAAGTCCGTGTAAAAAGAGACCCAGGTGTATATTGAATGCTCTTATATTTTGAAAAATATAAAAGTTCTACATTTTTTGTTACATAAACATATGTATTTGTAGTTAGTATCCAATCTATGGCTTAAACTATAATCAGATAATATATTGTACATATGTGGAACTTCATCTGGCTCCAATAGGTGCCAGAGTCTATCTTAGCTTAACTTTTTATTTGTAATTTTCTGATTTTTTTAAAAAAAAATAATGATAAAAATAGAAGACATGATTTAATTAGTAAATAATGTATGATAATACTTTATAATATTGTAATAATTATTAAATTATATATGATTATGTGTAAATATTTCAGCAGCATGTAGGAATTAGTTTGATAGGAGATGTAAGATAGTAAGTTTACTTAAAGAAAATATTTAGGGATAGTTTAAATTAATAAATAGAATTAAATGTATTACAAAGTAAGTATTATTTTATTCATTTTTAATGTATAACCTATAATAAGTTAATATTATAAATAAAGTAAATAGTATTAAATTGATTTAAAAATAATATCTAAATTTTATGAAAGCAGTCAGATAATATTTCAAGGTTTAATCTAAACTAGTTTTAATCTGTTTAAATAAAAAAATATTTCAAATATAATATTCATTGATATTTTTATTTTTGTAGTTTTAAATAAGTTATAATTAGCCAGTAGAATTTAGGTTAATAGGTCATCTGTGTGTATGTGCATGTATGGAAAAGTATTAAAAAAATGAATAAATTGTAATTTAAAAACAATATTGATTAAAAACAAATGAATGAATAAAAGTTATTAAAATTAAATATTTAAAAGTTTTGATAAATAAAACTAGTTCTAATTCTTGTATTTCTTTTATGTCATATTTCTTAAAATGTTGCATAAAATAGTTAATAATTAACTTTTGTTTAGAAACCGTTAATGACCATGTGATTTTAGAATATTAGATTAATTATGTCAGTAATCAATTTCACAGCTGATCTGTCAAAGGTGTTAAAGTTAAATTTAAAATCACTTGATTGGTTTTTAAACTAAATTGACAATTAAGGGGGGAGGGGAAATAGAAATTATCAGATATAAATAGGTGGTTCAGTGGTTATTAGTGTGTGAGAGCTGCTTGAAAACTCTTTAAAAAAGAAAAAAATGTAATTTTTTTTTAAAAATTTATTATTTAAAAAGAAAAAGTATGTCTAAAAAGTATAATTAATTGCTCTACAATTATGAACGGCTAAAACTAAAAAGGTAACTATTTTCTGCTATCAATTTTCAGTGAAATTTTGAAACTATAGTGACCAAAATGTTTAAAGGAAGTTTTGCATCTCATCTTATTTACGTATTACATGTCTTTATTTATTTATTGGAAACTGAAATTAAGATACAAACCGTTGGTATTTATATAGCTAAATACCTTTATTGTACTGAACTATTTTAGATGGAGGATACTTAGTGTTTATCTAATTAAATTAAAACTTAAGCAAGAAAAATTGAAAGAGGTTATAGTGAACTATTATATTTTTTAAAAAAAGTGTCAATCTCCTTGTTGTAAAATTTATTCAAAGCTGACGTTAACTCTGAAATTTACTACTAATACCTAATGTTGACTTTAAAATATGCTCTTATTTTAATAATGTTTATTTCTACAATGTTTTTAGAAGAAAGAAATATACTGCGCTAAAATAAGAAAGAATTAATTTTATCTGCCAAGAGTTAGTATAATTTTTATTAACTTTGCCTAGTGTTAATTATCTACTTCCAGAAATTGTTGGAGAAAAATAGTGTAAACAACAATTAGTTAAGAATGAATTTTTAAATGATAATGAACTAAAAAGTTTATTGCTTATACCTTGACCTAAAGTGAAAATAGTTTATTTTAGCTAACTGAAAACAGATGAAAATATGTACTTTAAAAAAATAATTCCCATCTTATGCTAAGCCATGGGAAGAGAAAGTTATTTGGAAATAGGATTTCAAAATACTGTATGAGAAATAATTTTAAAAAGAGCTGTTTTAAAAAAAAAAACGTTTTAAAAGAGAAAATCTGAATTAAAAATAATAAAGCTATATTATTGTACATGGAAACCCGGGATTCTATAAAAATGTAATCAGCTGAAGAATTTATTTTTCCAATGCCGGCCTATTCTTATTATTTCAATGTTTTAATATTTAGAATATCTTTAAAGAAAGTAAAAATACCCTTAAAGAACTATTAAACATGTTTTGTTTTCTTGTAGAAACCATTGCCATGCTTATGAATATTTTGACTAGAAGCTTCATCAGATAAATTATCCTCAATAAATTATCTACATGTCTAAAATGGAAAACCAGTGCGAAGCTGAAACTATGAACTTAAGTTACTGTATCATTTTTTTGTCTTTTATTGGTTTTAAAAAAAAGAAACCAAAAAATATTTATGCTATATCTTTGTTTCTAAAATATATGTAATACTATTAAGCATAAATATATACCAGGTAAACTAATGTTACAATTTTAATCTTAGTGGGTTTTATTAAAATGAGTAGATAAATATTCTGCCATTTACAGGTAATTTTTTTAATTTTATTATATTTATTAAGCATTTCACAAGTTAATTTCTACTTGATAATTTCATTCACAGAGATTTAAATATCTGTCTTAACTTATTTATATGTGATATGTTTCACTGTCTTATTTTAAATTAGCCCAAGAGGTTTATCAGAGAATTTCCATTCATTTGTTTTATGAATGCTACATTAATAATAACTGGAAATATATTTCTTATATGCATTGAGAATTAATATTCTCGCATTTAATTTGCAATCTTTTAAAAGTCCACTAGTCACTATATTTTTAGTATTTAATATTTTATTATGTATGCATTGTGCCTTTGCCTAAAATTTTTATATGCATTTAATTTTAAAGTATTTATTATAGTAGTCAATTGACAGTTTTGTTGGTTCTTACATTGAATATATATGTGTCATATTTTTAAACTTATTAGTGATGACTTAATTAGTTCATGTGAAGCATATATTTTGTCATTAGTTAAGTATTTGTTAGCCTCATAGAGTTAGGCTTTGTTAATTATTTTGAGTATGCTTAATGGAGTAGACAAGGTCCTCCATCCTTATTGTATTGCTTTTCCATGAATTGATAGTGCTTGTGCTCATAGAGGGTTATTGTATATCCTATAGTTGTATTTTTCAGTAATAATTATCACATTTATAAGCATTGGAATCCCATGAGAGAGGATCATGCTTTCCTGTTCCTGATGCACTGTAGACAAGGTCCAGGCATCCTATTTTCTGCCTCAAAGTTAGGTATTTTGAAAGCCACCACATTCTTGTTCAGCTGTGGAGCACATATGTTCTTATATTTTTTTAGACTATCATTCATGATGAATGAATGCTAGTTCCACCACAGTAGGTGCTGTTGCATTTGTTTTAGATTTGTGATGACAAGATATATTTGTTTGAGGAACTTTGTTTCTTCAGGTTGTGATAGCTATTTTAATGCTTATAGGTATATCAATGTTTGAATTGTGTTGCTATGATAGTTTTATCATCCACAAGCCAACCAACAATAATCTATATTTATTTTTTAAGTATGTTAATTATGCATAAGGTACAAGTGGCAATCCACACATACTAATTTTAATATGTTCATCCAGATTTTTCTGCTGGATTTGTAAGTCTGTTAAATCTTTAATTTTAAAACACTTAGGGTAATAATTTATGTGGAGAGAATTTATTTAAAAAGTGTATAAATGGCCTCTGATGAGTGAATGTCCCAGGCATTTAATTTAGTTTTAAAATTAGCTTAGCCTGATTTAAATGCACCACTAGCTATAATATTAGTAATGTTAGTATAACTAGTAGTAATAGTTTTAAAATATATGCTGAATATGCTTATTCCAGCTTAGCATTTGATAAGCTCAGGATTATAAATTTAAGCTTCTGATGTGTTATTCTGATTGTTAGATAACACTACCATATTAATAAATATGCTAATAAAAATAGAATTGTGCTTAAAAAACTTGGTCTATTTTAATTTAAGTTTAAAGATTTGGAAATCTCTGATTGTTTAAAAGAGATTAGAGTTAGCATACAATAGCATCTGCTTGCTATTGTAAGTATTTATTATTTTTAGTATTTTGTTTATCAAAACAAATAATTTTAAGAGTTTAAGAGGGATATTCAGTAACAGTATCCAAAGGAATTGTTATATTATTTTTGCAAACCAAAATAAATACTTTAAAAGTCAAAATATTTGTAAAAGATTCTAGCGCTACATTGGCAATGCTTGTAATAAATTTTGATTGTAAATATTTTCTTCTTATTGTTTTAAATAATAAACCATATTATTATTATTTCAAAAGTTTTGTCTCTGTTTGTTTTACTTTTAAATGAAAATATTACTGTCTTGGGTTCCAAAGTTCATTAAAGCTTGAGTTTCACTGTTCATAAAAATTTTCAATTCAAAAGTTCACAAACATATTATAAAGTTTATAAAATATATTTTGATACTCGTTTGAATTATAAAACCATGCCAATTTAAGTGATTCTCAGATTGAAACACAGTAACAGATAATTACATTATATCAAATACTTAATTAAATGCTCATTTAATTTTTGATTTTAAGTGATTATTATATCTTCTCAGATTGAAGATTCTGCAATATGAGATAAAGAATATTAGTGCCTCCGAAGAGTATTTATTATTTACTATTATTTAAAAGGCTGCACATTACCTTACATTAGCTGCACATTGTTATCATCTTATATTTTTTTTTAGAATTTTATAATCCATCTGCATTTAAGGTCTTTAGTAGGTTGTCTGTGAGTATGGGAAAAGGCATAAAAAGTACCCTTACCCTTTTCCTTGCTCGAGTAATATCTTGGGTAATAGGCCATTATTGGTTTAAATTTTAAACTGATTCATTAAATTTTTAGATTAATATTTGTTTTGTTTATTGTTCCATGATTTAACAATAAGGTAGCTATTTTATGGTCAGCCAACATATCACTCACTTGTTTATTCATCTTAGCAATTATTTAGTAGGCAACTTAAACTGTTAGTTTTGCATAAGAGTTTTAGTTTTAGAATCCCTGAGATTGTTTACTCTTGTTGCCTTA
Source organism: Epiperipatus broadwayi (assembly GCA_028023455.1). Lineage (NCBI taxonomy): Eukaryota > Metazoa > Onychophora > Udeonychophora > Euonychophora > Peripatidae > Epiperipatus > Epiperipatus broadwayi. The sequence continues at coordinate 13,119,747 of JAQFVV010000012.1, forward strand.
TTAGTTTTAATTTAATAGGATAGTCCTTCCAATCAAATTATAATCTATTCTTATTCAGAGTGTGATTTGATGGTAGGCTGATTCCAATAACTATTAACTAATGATTTTAAAATTATCTTTTGTACTGTTTAGTGGTAGATTATTAATATGCCATAATAGTTATATATTTGTATTGGATTTGGTCTCTATCTGATTATATATTTCTGGATCATCATCTATTTCCTTAAATTTATTGTAACCCCACTGAGCCAAGTCATTAAGAATCTCTCTACTAATAGTTTACTCTCTTTATTTCTCTTTTGTCTTCACCATCTCATCTTTCAACTTCATCATCATCTCTATCTCATCTTCATTTCAACTTCATCATCATATCATCTCTCATTTCATCTTTGTATCTTATCTTCATCATCTCTCCCTTTCTTACATATTTCTCTTCCTTCCATCATTTCTTCATCTCTCTCTTCTTCCTCTCCAGTCTATCTTTATCTTCTATTTTATTTCCATCCTGTCTTATCTCTTTGTTTCTTCTCTTTCTTTTTCTCTTTCTACCTTTACCCCCTTCTTTATTTACATAGGTTACAATATATATATATTTTAAATATTTGCCAAATATATATTTTTGATTTTAAGTTATATCAAATTGTTAATAAATTTTGAATTAATTTAAAACAAATAAACTTGTTTGGTTATCACTCAATTTTACAATGCAAATTTATTGGTTAATCACATTTGGATGAGACAATATTCACTAATTGATCATACCATATAAATTATTAAAAAGTTAAAATAATTTGAAAATCAAAAACACAGGATGGGTCAGAAAATGAAATTACATATTTTCTTCCTATTGAATTAAATGCATATTATCTGACATGGTATAATTTTATACAGAAATAAATTAACTGATTTGATATTCTTAAATATTTAATAAGTAATTGGAAGCTGATTGTAATTATTTTGGTAGGAACAATAGTTGTACTAAAATAGAAATTATATATGAATTGATTTGATGACCGATAAAGATACATATATGGTAATTATTGAAGATGAGTAAAGGTAGTTGCAATGAACTGGTGGTGCATTTTATTTTAAGTCATTATTTATTAAAAAGGAATGTTATATTAAATCAGTATACAGCTATAAAGATCATAATTTTATTCAGTTATAGAGCTAGCAATAAGGCTTTTAATCCTTTTTACAGGCATCTTAAACACTTGTATACTAGGCAAATAATGTACTTTTTGACTATAGATGGAACTTTCAAATCTCAACACAGGATAGGGACTTTATAAAGATAAAAGTAGCCATCTCTTTTAAGGTGCATGTGAAAAGCCTTTCTTTCTAATTAGACTTACTAGGTACTTAATTATCAAAGCTAGTAATAGTAATATATTTGATTCTGTTACAAATTAGAGCTACTTGCTTTAATTTTATTTAAAGTTCGTTAATGTGGATAGTAAATTCAATTTAAATATTAATATTTGATTACAATAAATCTAACAATTTCTCACATCCTTTCACAATTACAGTTTAAAGTTTTAATAATTTAGCTTTAATAAACTAAAAAAAAATTGGATGTAATTTGTCAATTGTTGGGATAAGCATCGAATAGGACTCATTTATTTTATATATTGTTATGATTGGATATTGAAAGTCTTAAGCTTATTTAATAAGATATTTTTATTATATAATATATTAAGTTGGTGAAAATGGAAGGATACATTAGGGTAATTGATTTTGTATTATTATTATTAATTACTTAATATTATAATTGATTTAGTTAATAGGAGTATGTTGACATTAGTGAAATAGTATAGCTGAGTTAACAGTAGTTTTATTTTTAATTTAGTTGGGTAGTCTTCTCTTAACGTGTTGAAACTGCAAGAGGGCTCACTTTCTATGCAAACACACAGAAGTATTCCATTTATGTGGCCCAATATTTGTGATTTTACATAGGAAGTTACTACCTGTAGAACAGTTCTGTTCATATTAACCTTTCAGGCTTAGATGGTGTTGCACACCAATATACTATGCAAATGCACACTTAACAGATCGCTAAGATATATCGTGAGGGTGTTTTGAATTCAACTGGCCAAAACTGTTGTAATATGCCTTTGTAATAGTAATCTTACACCCTGACATACTAGTACATACTAATAATTGTAAGCCCATCTCCATGCTTCCCTACACATCATGAAATGTGAAAATAATTGCAAGTTGGGCCAAGCACCATTTCACACAAGTCATAACAGTTGAGTCAAATAAAATGGCTGAGGATGCATGTTTTGGAAATTGTAAGCTTGGTTTGACCAGAGTACTGTATCTTTGATCAGATTAAGAACAGATACAACATAAATAAAATGTCTGAGGTTGCACATTGTTTTGCAAATCATAATCTTGGTTTGATTCAGAGTACTGCATCTTTTGGCCAATCCTTCGGACCAGCAAAACTATCAATTCCCCTGCACATTCCAGCGCAATGTGCTGACATGTCTAATGTAATTTTAAAATGTAATTATTGTATTTAAGAAAATGTCGGTTCGTAATTTGGACCGGCAAAACTATCGGTCTTTCCTATGCACATTCCAGCAATACACACTGACTTGTGGAATGTAATTTAAAATATTGTAATTCTTGTATTTTCGAAAATAATGTTTTTTACAAAATAATAGTTTTGTAAATTGTTTAAAAATAGTTTGCAAAATGTCGCAAGGCGCTAAAATGTATAATGTAATTTAAAAACTTAATTATTCCATTTTAGAAAATAATGTTAAAAGTTGAAAATTAAAAAAGGACCCAGTAATGTTATATTTGTGTTTGTTTATATAAAAAGTATGACCTCTCGCGGTTTCAACATGCTAAGAGACTACCTTTACTTGTAATTACAAATCAATTATTGAGTTATATATTTAGTTAGATATCATTGATATTGTAAATTTGTAGGGCATATTAAGATTATTTTATCCATCCATGAATTATTTTGTTTAAATATAAATAAAAATAATGTTTGACTTTTGATACAAATTTGTATTATTATAAACAGTGTGTTTATTCATGAAGAATATTAAAATGTATCTGTATAATTCTTAGTCATTATTTTCATTCTATTATAAGAAATCTATATAATATATATATATATTGTAACCTAGTGTTATTGACACTTGGTTTACTTGGCATTATTTCTGCAGGAAAACAATGCTATTCTTTAAAGAAATAAAAAGATAAAATAACAATAGTAATAATTGATTAATAAAGTATGCTATTCACTCACTTTGGCATGTTTTGGGTGAATAACTAATAGATTTAATAACTCAATGTCATTTTTAAAGAGAGAACATGAATAATTTAATTGAGATATTAATAATTAGAGCAAATTAATATGGTATAAAAGCTAAACAGTATTTGATTTTGGATGGGTAGAGGGGGGAGTGGATGAGTGTCTTATCATAAAGCACAATAACTTCTGGTAATTTCTTTTTGTAAAAAAAAAAAAAAAAGAATTAAAAAAAAAAATAATGTTTAAAGAATTATACATCACTGATTGTTAATTTAATGTATTTATTATTATTTTTCTTATATTGTCAAATTACTTTGTAATCCAGGTAAATAATACTAAAACTATATGATTGTAATAGGTTTTTCCTTTCTTTTGTTTATGTTATAATCAAATGATTATTTTTCTGGAAGAGGTCGCTAAAGTCAAGATCATTTTTTTTTGAAAAAATAAAAAATAGTCTGCTTTTAGTTTTCAAGGAAGGAACAGTGCTGAAATTTGGTAACTCAATTTTTTCATTTTATTTTGCAGAAATAAATGTAATCAAAGTAAAATTTTAAAAATATAATGTGTGGCTAAAATTTTTTGATAAGATATCCTGATTTCTTTGCCATCTACCTATCTAAAGACCTTTTATACTTAAAAGTTTATTGTCTCGCGCTAAAGTTCAAAAATGACAGATGTAACTAAAAGAAGCACGAAAAATTATATTACATCTAAATTAAGGAAAAGAAGCGATTTCCAAGAAAAGATTAATTATTTATTAACTTTATGTCATTTATTGATATTTTCTTGGTATAGAAAAAAAATAATAATAATTGAAAGAAATATTTTGAAACCAAGGAAAATCAACTAGAAACATTTTCGCGCTCTTTCTCAATATTGTCTGCCTTTACAAGTAATGTAGTTACATACGTTAAAATATGTTTTATTCATCAAGAATTGTCTGGAAATAATAATAATGATAAATAAGATTAAATTATGCACCTGTATATTTTTAAAAAAAAAAAAATATAAAAAAAAAAAATATATAAACTTTCTCAGAGTAAATATAGGAAAAGTTATATAGGGGCATTCTTACAGAGAAGTTACCGTTAAAAAAAATTTATAATTCATAAAGTATGAACAAAATCAAATATCTTAGTGACTTAATGATAAAAATAAATGATATATTATATTATACATCAGTTGGAATTATTAAAACTTCCTGTACACGTAAATTGACTGCAGTTATTATCATAATAATCTCTCGGAAAACTGTGCATTTTCGTCCATAAATAAGCTAGCTAATAAGCATACGTATCGTCAATAAAAAAAAAAAAATATTGTGTATGTTTATCGTCTATCGTCAACTGTTCGTTATGTTAGAATATGTATATTTTATTTTCTTGGATCCCAAAATTGTAGTAGTTTAATTCAAGTAAGAATTAATTTTCAATTCTGCTATATATTTCTTTACCTAATTTATTAAACGCACAAAATAAGAGAAAACTTTTATTTAAAGGAAATAATACCATGCGTTTATTGTTTTTAAACTTGCTTCGTGAAATACGACTGGATAAAGCTCTTCACCTGGACCAATTGCTCAACAGAAAAACATTTTCTAATGAGAGAGTATGCACTTGTTAATTAATGATTGTTTAAAACTAAGTTATAAATGATATGTATTTTTTTGTTATATCACATAGGTTAAAGTCTGTATGGTCAAGTGATATTTAATAGCCTTGTAATGACAAAGGTATGTTTTAATATAATTATTATAGATTAAGATGATATTTAACACGAAAGAAAAAAATCTATAAAATATGTTTTAATTATTACATACAATTGTAGGTAGAAATTTTGTATGTTAGATACGTAAAAGAAAAATATTTAGATATTTAAGGGGTAAAATAAATATTGAAAATTATCAGAAGTAACTAAAAAAAAAAAAAAATGCTATAACAAAATATTTCTTGTTAAAGTTTTGAGACGAATTTATACTGTATTAATTGAGGAATTTATTCCTAATTATTCTTAAATAACACATCCACTTTATTTAGTTTAAGATAGTATGCTACCAACTATTTTTGAATGTTCCTTTATTAAAATTATTATACTTTTATTCTATGATGTCCATTGATTTCAGATGTTGATCAAAGTATACACAGTAACATAAGTTTATTATAATCAGTGTATTTACTTATCCTGCCCAGATATAGCATTGGTATATGCTTAATATTCACATAGGTAATAATTATAATGTATTTATTTTGTGGGATGTAAAATGATCTCTCCAAAAGCTTTGTTTTCCATGAGAGGAAGATTTTAAATATAATGTTCAGGTATGTTTATAGCCCAAGCGATCGATTCTCATAGATAGGACGATCAAGAATTTATCTAGCATTTAGTATGCTTCATTCGTTTAAATCCCAGGAGAGGATTGTATTTGGTGTGTGTTCGTTGTATGCCCAAGTAAGAGGCAAGAAACCACCAAAATATTTTAATGTAGTAGATTACTCTACAGACCTTCGTGGTTATTCCATATTCCTCATGTGAAAATAAAGATAGCTCCACCATGGAAGGTGTTGATTATTGTGCTTAATTTTGAAAGTTCGGGCAAGATAAAGGCTATATTGGAGGTATTAGTTCCTCAAGATCCACTTTAGTATAAATATTGTGCTGCTAAATATTGCTAGTATTTGACAAGTAAATCAATGGAGAAAGTAATTAAAATTGCGTAATTTAAAACGCCTATTTACTGAAGGAATATTCAAATGCAATATTTAATTTTGGTTAGTAATTAAATAATACTCATATTTAAAATTATACGTATGAATAAAATTTGTATCATAACTTAAGTTAGCATTAAGTTAAATGTAAGATGGTAATTGTAACTTCTGATAACTGGCCTATAATTAGAATAGGTTATCCCATTAAAGACCATAAATAAAGTAAATGTATTAGAAATAAATTTAATATTTTGCGTATTGCATATGATGGGATTAATCATTTTTTTAAAAAAAAAAAAAAATAGTTAGTCAATAATTTTGAATAAAAGCTTCTACAAGGTTACCAAAATTTAATAAACAATGTATTGGTAATGAAATGTACTTTTAGTTAATCCATCCATATGATTGCATACAGGAGAAGTAATAACCTCTAGTCCATAACCAAAAGAGTATACAGATTAATGTCAGTTATATTTTATATTTTTGTATTACTATGGGATTATTGAATAAATGTTCATATATTTTTTTTTTGTGATAATAATAAATTATAGTCTTGTTAAAATTTGTTGTAGATTCATTTTTTTTGTTTTTTATATGCTAAATATAAGTGTTTGCACAATAATTGCAAAACCTTTTCTTGAGTCCGAAATCATTCCAAATTCTTAAAAAGTTAATATACCAGATAAATAAAGTTAAGCAGATCGGAATATGTCATTATATTTTAGTTTAATGATAATTATTTATGGAGTTGAAAACTTAATACTAAACATCCACCTTTGTGTAAAGAAAAAGAAATGAATTTATTCCCAAACCATTAACTTTGGTTGCACATTATTCCATTCCCATTTAGTTAAATTGTCTAAGTAATAAATCTTAGTTATATTATTGTGTTGTCATGGATGATGGAAGGACACAAAAAGTACCCTTGTCTTTTTATTATTCTGACTGAGATTCTGGAAAAAAGGGCTGTGTTATTCAAAATTATACGTCATTATTGAATAGAATTATCATCTCTTTAAATAATATAGCAGTTGATATGAGAGATGAAGACACATTGAATTTAAGTAAAATAAATGTTTCCTATAACCGACCAGAATGCCAGTCATATGCGACAACACAATACTGCCGAGCATTTCCTTACATGAAACAAAAGAACCCTGAGATTAATATTATTATAATTATTCTTTAAATTAATAAGTGATCAATTATTGTTGTTATTACAATCGTGGCATGGCTTAAGAGAATTGAATGTACAATTGTATTATATGAAAAGTATTTAGATCATATTGGAAAATTAATGGATATGTTGCTTTATTTTGGTTGCCTTAACAGCAACCTGAAAAATTAAAGTGCAAAAGTGCAAATAGACTAATAAATAAGCTATAAATATTGGGTTAGAATATATATATATATATATACTGTTATATATAAAACTGCTCTAGTTACTCTGACGTTAATGGGAAAAGTTATAAATTGAGTTGAATAGAAAAAACTCTCTCTCTACTTAACTTCAATAAAAGTGAATCTTTTTAAATTTATTTTTAAAAGTATATGATTGTAAAATGGATAGGATGGCCTGAAAACAATAATGTTCATCTGCTGACCGGAGAGGATCACCAAATTTGTGACAGAAATGACGATTTATTGAAATATGAAAATTAATTCTTAGCATTCCAAAACTATCAGAATGTTTCTTTGCTTTAAAAATTGATATTACCTACTTTTCAATGATGAGATCTAAATGTTAACAACAGAAAAATGTACACAAAGATTACGTTCCCCTACTGATATAATTTTATAAACTTGATGTATATTTTATACACCAGATAAAAAAATTAGTTCAATTTCCATAGCATCATCATAGATGAAACTAATGTCTGTTCTCTTGCAATGCTTTATGAATTGATTACTTGTTAAATGAAAGGATATCTATATTGCATAGCCATGGATATAAATTAATGTTTGCACACTTATAACATTATATAAATCAAATATCGGCTAAATGAAAAGATAATTTTGATATTTGCAAAATACTCGAATTAATAAAATATGCTTTGAAACTTATAGCTTCTCATGATATACTTTTTCTGGAATAAAAAAACATTATCTGATGGTGATTTTAAAAAAAACACCAGAACTATGGTACTATTTTAAAAAGTCCATATCTAAAGACTATTATTTAAGATCATTTGCTTAGATTTATCATTATTATTGCTATTTTCTTTTCTCTTCATTTAAATGGTCATATAATTTTAGGTTAAATAATGAACTATTTATATACCTAAATACAATAGAATTTTGTTTTCCTAAGTTTGAATTTATATTTTACAGCATAGTAATTATTATTTTAATTTAAAATATTCATTTTTTATTTATTTATTGATTATAAACTAATTTCAGGTATATCGTTTATATATTAGGAGGTCAAAATGATCATATTGTAATATTTATTTCTTTTATTCGCTTAAATTTATGTTAACAAATAAGTAGATTCATATATATTTGTATTTCGATTCATTATATTTTTATATAAAATATAACAAGATATATCTTGATCTCCCTTATAGTTTGATAAGTATAAAAGTACACCAACATTTTTGTGTTACATAACATATGTGTTTGTATTTAGTATTCAATAAGTGAAGACTGATGTGCAATCACTTATTTAAATATGAAGTTAATGTCAACTGAAAACCTATTGCTTAAAGCATAATCAGATTATATGCATGTATTTTAAATGTTTGTTTGCCATATTGTGTAGGAAACAGAAATGCAATCTTTGAAAATGTCTTCACTAGCACTGCCTGTTAGAAAATATAGCAATATTATAAAAATTATTTAAAAAATTTAAACCTTTAAAGCATAAGTTGATAGATTTACTAAATATTAATAATTGTTTGTTATGATTTTGAAAACAAACATTAAACAAAAAAGATTCCATTTATTTTTCAAATTCATTCCTCTCCTCCCTGCAGTTGAATGATGAAATGATACTTTGTTTTGATTAATATCTAATATTTAAAATAATTCCAAAAATTATATATGATTTTTTAAAATTTCTTTAATTTCTAAATAAAAATATCTACTAAATGAGATCAATTTTTTATATTCTAATAAATAATAATGACTTAATATTAAAACGAAAGATAAAAGTTTATTGCAAATGAGAACAAAGAAAACTTTCAAAATACAGGAGGGTTAAATTATATATATATATAATGTAAAGGTTCCTAAACATTATGAGATATTAAGAGTTAGAATAATTTAATAATTAAATATAAATAAAAAAAACTATGCTCTAAATCTTTTATTTAATTATAATGTTATTTGATTAGTACTCTTAGCTATAGCCACAACTGCATTAATTGTTGTGAATTCAAATATAGCATACAATTGGCATCAGTGGATTAAAATTAAAAAGGCAGACAATGAGAAAATAGATTAAAAGCCATTAGTAATGAATATGGCAACAGCACAGTTAGGAATAGGTAAATTTGACATTAATACTCCCTCCAAATGGCTAATATAACAAAAATTGCCACACTATTTTTTTGGAGGATTCAAGAATAACTGAGGTCACAAACCAGTTAGGTGAACCCAAAGATCCTGAAAGTCTGTCTTCTACTGAATGTCAATAAACATAGTAATCATTTTAGTCCTAAACCATCAAAGCACATAGATCACCTTCATTTGCGAAATAGGCACTATGTGAGAGAGAAAAGTTGCAGAAATTTAGACACTGTTTTGCAAGACTTGGCAAGAAATTGGATGTATGGGGACAATAGTTATTAGTTATCCCAGAAATCATATCCAAAGGCAATCAAAAGAGAGACAACTTATCAGTTAGGACTAATTAACTCTAAAGAGTTTCAACAATCTAAAATGGATGGCCATAACAATATGACTTTTAAATCAAGCAAGGCAGAAGGGTCACATGAGGTGAAAATTGAATGCTACTGCTTTGAAAGAAACAGATATATCGCACATAAATGCAGCTCGAAAAATGCAAAATGCAACACTGCTGAAAGGTAGGCCACCTAGTGAAGGTCTACAACACTAAAATTAAAATAAAAAATATTTGGAAAACAAAGTTAGGAATCAGATCATTTTAGCAAAATCAATTAAGTGGATATAAATAATAGGCAGCAAATAATGTTAGGGTCCCTTGTATGTATGACAATCCATCCTGCTCGATAGCGCTGTTGCTAGTCAAAAACAAATCCATATAACGTTACTGGGCTGATTGAAATTTTATTATTTAAACAAATAAATATAACTTTGTTGTTTTATTTTTTAAAAACATTACATTATTCTAATTATTTATTTATTCAAAAACAAATACATTTGACTTCATTCTTTTATTTCTTTAAAACATTTCTTTTTTTAGTACATATATATGATAAAACCATAGAAATGGAGATAGATAGTGGTGCTGGGGTATCTATCTGATCTCAGAGAGACTGGTCCAACTTATTTAAAAAAATTCAAAAATCAATCTAGAGTAGAAAAAACAAAAGCAAAAAGTAATGGTATCCATAAATACCTATTGGGAAAAACTAAACCTATATATAATAAAGATAATTTAGCACCTATAATGAGTAGAGAGTTGTTAGCCCCTTTGCATTAAAATGTGTATGTAAATGAAGTAAATATTAAAAAAGAAATAAAAGGCTAAATTCCCTAAACTTTTGGTCATAAAGTGATGAAAAATTAATACCATGCCAGTGGATATTTAACTTCGAGAAGACTTAAAACCCATCAACTGCAAGCTGAAAAAGATAACTTATTGTACAAAGATCATGAGTTGAAAAGGCATTAGACAATTTGGTACAGAAACATGTCTGCAGAAGTTGCAGAATGGGCTGTACCTATAGCTGTCATAAGAAAACAGAATGAACAAATATGTATATGCAGAAACCTTAGGTTGACTGAAAACTAATGTATAGCTAAAAATATCCTGTTCCAAACATTTGAGAGATAATAGCTGACTTTAGATGGAGCAAATTAATTTGCAGAGCTGGATGTAAATGCCACTTTTCATCAGAAACCAGTGTCAAAGAAAAAAGCTGCAATTCTAATTATAACAATGCATGAAGGGTTGCATAAATATAATCATTTGCCATTTACAATGACTATCACCCTGAATGTATTCCAAGTGAAAATTGATGCATTATTAGACAGTTTGGATAAACTGATGTCATAATTTGATGATATACCCATAACAGGAGATTCAGAGAAAGCACTACAAAAGAAATTAGATAAAGTATATGAAAGATTAGAAAAATTTGGAGCCAAACTTAACCTGGGAAGAAGTATTTGGAGTGCATCAGAAATTAAGTTTCTAGATCATATTATTCCAAGTGCAAGAATCAGACTTAATCCTGAAAAAATAAAAGCAATTAATATTTCCAACAATGTTAAAGAACCTCAGGGCATTGAGGGCTGGTTAATTTTAAATGGGAAAAACACACGTAACCACTCTTGTATAAATTACTTAGGAAAAATCAGTGATTGAATTGAAAAAAACTGCAAGAGGACACTTTCACAAAACCAAGGCATTGCTCCACTCAAATTGCCTATTGGTGCACTATAACAATAATCTTGATGTAACATTAACAACCAATGCTTTTGATTACAGAATTGGAATTATACTCAATCATCCATCATAGAATAGGGAATGCCCCATAGCATTTATGTCTAAGACATTATAAAAAGTTGGGGAAACTAAAACCAATAGGACAAGGAGGCATTAGCTATAATAGCAGCAGTTCAGAAACTCCACCAATACTTTTACAGTCAATCATTTAAAATAATAACTGATGATTGATTATTATTGGGAAATTTGCCAATATAAAAACCATTCCTGACCACCTTTTTATCAGAATATGGTTATGAATTACAATATCAGAAAAGCAATCAAACAAAGCATGTGGTCATTCTATTTCACATACCTGACTTGATGGAAAAAACATATAATGAAACAAAAATTATTTGCCCAGTAGAAGCCAGACAAGTAAATAGTAAAACTATTGCCAAATGGACCCAAGAAAGAATGAGATACCAGACACTCATGAGCTGGATTAGAGAAATCGTCCAGTAAACAATCTTAATACTTAAATAAATCTTTATAGAGCATTGTCAACAGTTATCAATGTAGTGCTGGATAATAAGGAGTTAATGCCACCCATTGGTTACACCAGAGGTGGCTAAAGTTTAAGATGTTGGGATGACTTTTTTTGTGAAAGTGTATCCGAGGGCGAGTATATACTTTTCAGAACTTTGAACCGGAAACCAGAAAAATTTTGCACCATCTATCAGCTATTTTTGGTCACATTTTAACAATTTTATACTTATTTTATCATAAATTTGTAGCTTTATCGGTATTTACATTTTAATTCCAAAAAAATCCGCTATTGGCAGTATTTATCACAAAAATAAGATTTCTGATTGTGATCTATTGTATATAGTCCCATCTCTTTTCCCTTATAAAGTGCTACAAAGCACTGACTATTGCTCTCCAGGCAGTTCTAAACATCAAAGTCAGAAATCAAACCAAAATGTTTTATGCTTTCGTAATAGATTTTGAACATATATAAATATATTTCTCATAATTTTTTATATTCATAATTAAGTTTTTACATTTAATTTATCTAAATATAATATAAACTTTGATTCGAAAATTTTTAAATTTTACAAGAATAATAATCAAGGAAAAGTGAATAGTGCTGGACCACTACTCAAGGCAAGTGAATAACATTGACCGCCATTTGCATATCAATGACATTCAATGATAGTTAGCAAAATGCAACTATTTTTCATAAATATTTATGGACTTTATGATTACTTTTTACACAATATTTAGATTTAAATTTTCATTTAAAATATTTAATTTTAGATGAAGAAAAGACAACAGAAGTGAATAATCAGCTATAGTAATTTCTACAACACAAGAAATCACTGGCATTTTCTCGTAACGATTGGTTGAAATATAATTCTTTTATTTTACTGCAGGCTATTTTTCATAAGTTTTTCTTTGATTATTAACATTATTTAAAATTTTTCATTACATTTAACCAATTTGAATGTAAAATAATTCAATTTTTGAAAGTTAAATTAAAACAAATTCTGTAAACAAAGGCAAAACTCTCCATAAAGTAGTGCCACCCTGTGCCAAACAGAGTAATCAATGGATGCCAGAAGGCTTGTGCATAAAATCCCTATCTAGTGACTACTCATCCAATATCCACAGACTAGTTTCTGGCTTGAGGACATCATCAGTGAAAAGCCTTGGATCTGAGAGCACTGCACCTAGATCTTAGGATCTAATGCAACCCTCCAGCAGCCATCTTTTAACTCTACTTTACTACAAAACTATGAGAATGAAATTGAAAACACAATAATATTTTCAATCTAAGCTCAATAGCTTATAGTCATATGGGTCTGAACTCAATTCAGAACTCATACATTTTGGTGTCTTTGGCTCTTAAACAACCATATCCACCACTATCCTATTAGGCAGGATTAGTGTTAAACCACTAAACATCACATGATCACCATCTCTACAAGCCAGAAACTAGTCTGGGGATATTGGATGAGTAGGCACTAGATAGGGATTTTATGCACAAGCCTTCTGGCATCCATTGATTACTCTGTTTGGCACAGGGTGGCACTACTTAATGGAGAGTTTTGCCTTTATTTACAACAATTATGTGCTAGTATAAAGATGGTGATCATGTGATGTTTAGTGGTATAACACCAATCCTGATTATTGTACATTAATATATTTCAGAAAAGAAATTGGCTAGATCCATATTTAATGAATCAAATCACTCAAATTTTTATTCAGTCTGGCCAATAAGAAAATTCATCAAACAAAAAATTAACTTATTTCAGATCCCTCTAGTATTATAATTAGTCTATGTCACTATAAAATATTTATTAAATTACTATTTTAAATTATGTATAAGTAATTATTTTCTAAAGCTGGTCCCGAATTTTAAAAAAAAATTCAAGAAAAAAAGAGGAAGTTATTGTTTTGAAATTATATTAAAATAAATTACATGCAAATTTTACAAAAAAAAGAAATTACGCAGTCGACTTCCAGAGACCTTGCAACTAACTGATTGACCACAGTTGACTTCTTGGACTCTCCTGAGTACACTAAAATAATAGAAATACTTCATTAGGAGCACCCAGATGTGGTTAGATCAAAAGCTCTAGTCCGCAATTATGTATATTGGCGAAGTATGAAGACAGACATAGAAATATATATTAGAAAATGCAAACCATCTCAATTTACATCATAGTCAAAACAAACAGACAGAAGTTGTATGCATAAAGACCATCAGGCTCAGTAAATGGTAAGTTTTCTTGGTTTTAGTAGATGCTGGCTCCAAATGGGCAGAATATAAACTAGCAAAGAATACCAGTATGATAAAAACCATCTGCATTTTATGTGAAATATTATCATACCATGGGTCAACACATGTATTGGTGTCAGAAAATGGGACTGGATTCATTTACAAAGAATTGAAATTGTTCTTAGATGAGTGGGGGATGAAACATATTCATGCTCCTCCATATCACCCAGAATCCAATGAGATTGTGATAAAAGTCATTTGAAGCTAGTTTTAAGCAAATTAAACTACATGAACAAAGTGTTAAAAATGGCAATGCTACAACATATTATGCCTTCCATGACTATTGGGAAATCATCTGATGGGTAGGAATTTATATAAGTTGTCAATTCTTATGTCGGACAAAGGAAACCCAACAACAAACTATAAGATCATCTATAATGCTGGAGAGAACATATCGGTGCATGGCAGTTTATGTAAGAGATGGATATAAGGAAAAATAACCAAATTCATTTCAGACTAAATAATGGAAATACAAACAACAACAGGAGCATATTACCATCAGTATATAAATCGCATTTGGTAAATTGGATGGAGGCCAATATCAAAAATGCCATGAAAATTCCTGATGGAGTATCATCCAGATGTACTAGATGATAACTGCACAGAAATGCATATGAATAAATCAAATGAAGAAACAGAAATTTCAGATGAACCAGTGATAAAGCAGCCTCAAATGAATGTTTCTGACTGTCAAGAAGATGAAAATAGACTGACAAAATTCATGTTCACCTACTTATTTAAAGGATTATGTTTGTGATTCTATAGAAACACATGGTTCAAAGGAGTTGAAGGGGCTAGTATTGGTTGCAGAATAATAGTGGTACTGAAAGTGTGCAGTGCAGCAAAATGCACAAACTCATAAATGCTAATGACTGGGAAAATAAAACTAAAATTATTCTAATAAATCAGTAGAAATAGTAAAAACAATATATTTTAATTAATCCATACAAATAGTGATTAATTAATCTGCACAAATAACTAAACTGCAATTAGATTATAGAAAACTAATTAGTAAAATGTATTACTAAGAAGTACTAATAGTAACAGCAAATGATTTAAGGAGTAGAACTACTAAAAAGACAGATTAACCAGGAGACAGGGAGAAGCCTGCAATGCCAACAAAGACAAATCAAGAAAAACCTGGACCGACTTTTATACCCAGTTTAATTCTTGCTGAAGGGGGGAGGGGATATCTAGGCAAATATAGAAGCCAACCTGTCTTTATTATTGTTTAGTATGCCTAAAGGCTTGTTTTTAATATTAAAGATAATTATATAATTTTTGAAATATTAAGAGTTAGAATAATTTAGTAATTTATAAAACAAATTAAGCGTATGTCACGCTTGAATGTGAAGCTATAATAATAATTAAATATAAATCCAACATAATGTGCTCTGAGAAACTTTTTTTATTCAATTATAATGTTATTTGATTCGTAGTCTTAGTTATAGTCATAACTGTGACAATTGTTGTGAGTCGAACATAGCAGATATATATATAGTCAAATTTACTTTAAAAACAATTGTAGCACTTTATTGTCAAATTAATATCTTTCTATATATATATATATGATTAGTGATATTGTGATTGATTAATCATAATGACC
This sequence comes from Epiperipatus broadwayi, assembly GCA_028023455.1. Classification (NCBI taxonomy): domain Eukaryota; kingdom Metazoa; phylum Onychophora; class Udeonychophora; order Euonychophora; family Peripatidae; genus Epiperipatus; species Epiperipatus broadwayi. Next base: position 13,135,758 of record JAQFVV010000012.1, read on the forward strand.
TTGTATTTTCATAAACTGATGGAGTCTATGTTTATTACTGATTAAATTCTGCAGTCTGGTTGTAAAGAATGAAGTTTTAAGAATTAATTGTTGTGTGTGAATGACAAATAACATGTCAAATAAAAATATTTATCCTCTGTTGGAATGTATGTATAATTATATAATTTAACATTTGCTATACATATATGGATTCTAATGTAATAAAATTGGTATATAAAAAGGACTGATCATATGTGAGCATTATCATATTTATTTGCAACTTATTTTGCATTTATATGAAATCAAGTTCAATGTGAAGCTAAACAGTGAGGACTTATTCTAAATAGAAATACATAAATGTAGAAAACAACATATATCCATGAACACGTATACCTATATATATATATATTGTAATTACAATAAAAATAATAATGGTAACAAACTATTAAAAACAATCCTTAAATTCGCATTAACCGAGTACTTCTGCGAATTTAAGGATTGTTTTTTTTTAATAGTTTGTTACCGTTATTATTATTTTTATTGTAATTACAATTTTGTTTTAATTAAAAGTTATTTTATTTTTATATTATATATATATATCATATAAATGCATAATCATATATATTGTAACTATCCAAAAAATATGGGTTAATACAAGGAGAATCTATGATTATAAGGTCCCACAACTGGGTGGTTATTGATAATAGTACACCACATTAGGGCTGAATTATGATGAGATGGAAACCATCACCATCCCCAAATAAACAAAATATAAAATTTAAATATAAAAGGAAAGATAATGAATATAATGAGAATGAGAGATCAGCAAGAAAAAAACTACCAATAAGTTCACCAGAATTACAGAGAAGAATAATCATTCATCATCATGAATGATCAAAAATAAAATCAACAATCAACCTTATGACTGGATTTGAAAGTAGCCCATGTAGACATGGCTAATTATTTAGCTCTTGACAAGCTTGGGGCAGATTATATAAATAATAATTTGGATGCACAAACTTAAGTGCTAATCCATAAAAATATAACAATTAAATAAAATAATGTTGGGATACTAAAACGTGCTGATTATCATCAATTCCCTCTGGCCACATAGTACCATTAATGTACTGGCTAACTATAAACTTAATTTCTAATTAATAATAAATAAAATAAAGTGCTTGGACATTAAAAGATATACTTCTGTGCCATCCAGGATTATCTGGAGTCTAAATACAAACCTAAACTGATAATTCATATAGCTAGCTGTTATGCTCTAATTTAAGTCGGGAAACAAAAATTCTATAGACTATTACTGTGAGAAAAAAATAAATAAATAAATAAATAAGACAGCTTATTCTAAATCACTTTAAATAATTCATAGGTTTATCCTACTGTAAGTAAATAGTTTCATTGGGATAATTAAAAAAATCCTAGATCATTAAGCTGTCTTAAAATCATACACATTGCCACTTCATGTAATAGGAATTGAAAGGAAAAGACTAAAAAATATTTGAAAGCAATTATTTAATAACTAATTGATTACAATAAACAGAAGAAATTGATATGGTAGTATGAAATTTTAAATATTCATTTCATCAAAAAATAGTTCCATAAAAATTATATTAACCAGTTGGCTTCTATTCATTAAATTAACTTTTAATTAACTAAGATATTCCTTTACAATAACCAAGAATTGGAAAACAATATTTAAAAAAAAAAATCAAAGATCACAATCTTTGACTTAGCTTAATTAATCTTTTGTTAAGTTTTAGGAGAGAAAAATGAATGAAAAGGTAAAATATGTTTGACTAAAAAATAATAATTTAAATTTAAAAAAACTAAATTTTCTAAAAAAAACTCATAATTTCCAGAGAAAATTGAATGGATTAAAAAAATATGTTTCATAATTTGAAAACATCAATTTAATAAAAATATTTAAAATGATCAATTCTTACAAAAAAATTATTACTTTTAAATACAAAACTTTTTTTTTATTACTATAAATGAAAATACCATGTGCACACAAAATAATATCCTTAATTGTGGTTTGATTTTTCTGTGGGGTTCTTTCCAATTATACTTTCCAATTGAATTTTCTTCTTGAGAGCTTCTACCCATGAATATGATTAATTTGTCTTTTTACTAGTGCACAATATTTCCAGGTTAAAAAAATGGTAAATTTTATCTATTTCTTTCTACAAAAATTTCCAGGTGACACTAAAATATACAGAGAATCATCCCTTTGGTTGAAGACAAGGTTGTAGATTACTTTAGAAGATAACATCTCTACATTTTTTTCCAGTGAAGACAAGTTACATGAAGGAAGATTATGTCTAAAATTTAGCTGGACTTAGCAAATGGTTTTCATTGTAGAATTCATTTTTATAAAAGTAAACTCATAGTACACTAAAAGCTTGGTTTAAAACTTCAGCTGTTCTATGCAACAGCTTGGTTAAGACTTCTGCTTTACTATGCAGGAGTTTAACTAAGACTTGTGCTTCTTTTTATTTTAGCAGGTTGGATTAAGACTTGACTGTTCACTTTAACAGTTAAGTTACGAATAATTTGTTTACTAAACACTTGGGTCTTCTGACTTATTCAGACATCTATTATTTTTTTCTAGAACAATCATGCCTACAAATCAATCGCAATCTGTCTTCAACATAACAATTTTTATAATATCCAATTAGGTAATTTTTTACAAACACAATTGTTCACATATTTCCCTCCTTAAAGTCTGACATTGAAAAATGAGTCAAGAACTTAAATTAACATGTAAAATTTTCTAATTAAATTTTTTTTTCTTGCAAATAGAAAAACAAGAGAGATAAAGAAAAGAAACAACTAATTAAAAATAAAATTTACCAAAGTATTAAAATCTTATTTTTTTGTTTTTGTTTTTAAAAATAGTATTAGTCATAAAACTTTACCTCTCTTAGATTCTTGGTCCATAATTTTTTTAAAAATTAAAAGTAACTGGTCATTAAATAAAATTATTGAAGAGAGAGAGAACAAAAAAAAATGATTTATCTGATTTTATAATTTTTTCTTTCTTCTACCAACATTTAGAATTTATATTGATTAAAAAACAAGTTATTTAAAAAAAAAATGGTTTAGAATGTTCCTACTGTCTATGTGGGAATAAAAGTAAAACATTTAATTAAATAAAACTCATTATTATTATATAAAAAATATGCATGGGAAAATTAAATATTGCTTTCCTCATTAATTAAATAATTCTAAACTAAACCTGAGGAGCAAGCTAAATAAAAATATTTCCCCTCTGTGGGAATGTACATATAGTTAGAATAAATTAATATTTGCTTATACATATATGTACACACATACCTAATGCCATTTAGATTCTATTGTAATAAAATTGGCATATAAAAAGGATTGATCATACATGAGTATTATCATATTTATTTGCAACTTATTTTGCATTTATATGAAATCAAGTTCATGGTGAAGCAGCACATATATAGGTGAACAGTAAGGACTTATTTTAAATAGATATATATAAATGTAGAAAACTATATATACCCATAAACAGATACATATCTATATATATATATCATATAAATACATAACCATATATATATATACAAATAAATCACAACACCTCAGCCAATGCATAAAATTAACCACTAGAAAATCAGCAATCTATTGTCAAGGCAGCACTCAAATTATGTTTAAAATTAACCCAATAGAAAATAAGCAATCTGTTGTCAAGGCAGCAATTAGATTATCTGATTCTGCCTAGATAAAATTTCTGACTTTTCATTGATTAGTTTTAATCATTTGTCTTGACTAATGTGATTTACACATGATAACCAATTAGTGTTTCCTGAAAATAAGATCTGGTCTTATTAATTTTTTCTCCAAAAGGTACCCTAGGGCTTATATTCAGGGGACGTCTTAAAATCTATATTTATTCACATACAAACATATCCATTTATTCAAAATCTCAAATCAACCTCCCAAACATGTTTTTTCTGCAAAGTCCTCTGTGAAAATTAAAATTTTCAATTAGCAATATGCACTGTGATATTTATATTTATTTAAGAACAAAAACTTGTCTGGTGTCAAAATATTCCATTTAAATCGACCATTAAATCAAATGTTAACGAAGACTTATGAGTTAGAAGTAATAACAAAAATGATCACAGTTAAAAATGATTATGCATAGAAAAGTGATGAAAATGCAAGAACAAAAATTCAGAACGCATTTCTGCATTTTGCATCACATTAAATATGACTGTTACAGCACATGGCATATTGAATTATAAAGATTCATATAAGACACATCCATCTGTTATCAATGCACACATTGTAAACACTTTACTTTTTTAAAACTTTTCTTTAGGCAAAAGATTGATTTAACTTAAACTAAACTTTAATTTTAAAATCACTTCTACTATTTAAACTCTTTTAGGGAAAAAAACATTTAGGAAAGCTGATTTTTTTTATCTTGAATATATTTAAAAGCAAAACTAAGTCAAGCATTCTAATAAATCTAAGTATTAAATATAAATAAAATAAGTATCCAAAATTAAAAAATTGAAATTATAAATTGTCCAATGTAGTGGAATTGTGGTAGGTAAAATATTAAAAGTTTGTTAAATCATTCATAAATTCAGAAAATTGGTTATTTTAAGACCAAGATTCAGATGAAAGGAATTGTTTCTCAATGCACATAGAATTCTGTTTGTTGATAATGTTCAATGGAAAAATATGTAACTCCCATTATAATTTATATTATCATTTATTTAAAGCAGTAATGTCAGTATTATTATTTATTTATACACACATTACTTTATAATTCAATACATTGTGTGCTTCAATAAAAGAAATCTGCTCATTTGGCAGATGATCTTAACTAGAGCTTACATTAGAAGTAGGGCTTATATTATAAGAAACCTGAAAAATTATGCTAAAACATATTTTCTGGTTAGGATTTATTTCCAGGAAAACATGGTAGCTATGTTCACTTATGGTTTAATATATATATACACACATGTACAGTTATAAAAAAAATATAAGGTATTTTATTACTCTCTGTGCTAGCCTAGAACAGGATTTAATTTCTGATTCCCACATTTGTCTGCCTTCGTCAATTTCATTTGCCATAACAGCTCGAGCTTCCACTTCTTCCTAAATGATTAAATAAATTATGCAAATTTTAATTTTATATAAATATGATATTAATCAAAAAAATGTAAACATAAAATATATTACATATAAAATTCATTACTCATGATTACAATTACATTAATGAAATTTATTTGCAATGAAATGACAAATAAATAATATTGTAACATTTCTTACCTATAAATTAGAATGAAAATATACTTTCAGCAAGATGAATGAAAGTTCAATAAATTATTGTTCCTATTAAAAATTAGTAATGGTAAAAAAAAAAAAAGTCACTTTTCAGGTGATTTTATTTATATATTAATTTGACTGGAAAAGCATCAACTAATATTTTTTTAATTTTAAAGAGTAGAGTACCATTTAGATTTCTATAGTACAATGTGTTCAAGATCAGTGGACACTCTTCAAAGTTAAAATGACTAATAAAAGGAAGGAGTTACCAAATAAAATAATTTTAAAAAATAATTCATAACAATGAATTAGTTAAAAAAAACAGAAAATATTAAATTTTATGTCAGAAATTTTATTATATATAATCAGAAAGACTGGGAAATGGGAGGTGAATAGTGAAAAATGGTTTAAAAATTTTGAAACAAACAAAACTTATAAGTTGAAAACCATATAAATATTTTTTTAAAACTCACATGATATGATGTGTTCTCTTTTTAAAAAAATTAAAAATTTCTGTATATAAAATGTTAAATGCCTAGAAACTCTGTTAGCCAAAATAAAAAGTTCATCTACCAGAAACATATATTGTAAAATCATAATTACATGTTGAACTATTTTCAGCATCTAATATTAATTGATGTTTTAAAAAAAATGTAAACTTTATTTAAAACTTTTCAAATACTCTCAACTGTTAGTAATAGCACACAGACTAGTATTTAAAGCATAACATTTTAAGTGATATTATTCTTCTCTCTTCTTCAGATGTTGCTGAACTGACTAGCAATAGGGGCAGCATGAGAATCAAGCTAGGAACCTCTGTACTTGTGAAATAATAAATTTAAGATGACACACTAATCAATTACGCTATTCTCTCAAAACCAACAGTCAGTCTTAATTTCCCCACTTTTTTCTCATGGGCAAGGTTAATGAGTGGTTTCAAAACATTATGAATTATTGCATTAGATTGACTTATGGTTGTTTGTCACTATCATGTGCAAAACTTCTCTCTTTTTTTTTTTTTACTTTTTCCTTTCTATGTGATTATAGATCATTTTTAAAACAGTTCATTAAGTTTTCCTGAAGCTTTGTGACAATAGTATTTTAGTTGGAATTATATATTGAATTATTTCCATCAAGTAGTATTAAATGTCTTTAAAAAAATTTGATTTTATTTAAATATTCCAAATACATTTCAAATGTTAGTAATAGCACACAGGTTATTATATGCACAGTGTTTCAAGAGATATTAATTTCCTCTCTTCTTTAGGCGTTGCTGACCTGACCTAACCATTGGATCCTTAGACTTTTTGAATATTGAATTTTAATATAACACTCTAATCAACTAGGTTCAGAAGGTTAGAGCGTTATCTTAAAATTCAATATTCAAGAATCTAGGGTTCCCTGTTTGATTTTTATGTTGATACTGTCACTGGTGAGACCAGCAACACCTGAAAAAGAGAAGTGAATAATACCTCTTGAAATGTTGTGCATATGCGAACCTATGTGCTATTACTAACAGTTGAATGTATTTAGAATATTTAAATAAAGTTAATTTTTTCTAAAGACATTCAATATTTATATTAGATAATGAAAATATTCCAATATATAAATACAACTCATTAAGTTTGCTCTTAAGAAAAAAATTGAGAAATGAAGAAGACTCTCATAGATAAATATATGAAATTTCAATTGCCAATTACCTTTGACAAAATGATCTAATTGATTAAAGCATCACCTTAAATTAAATATTCATAAATCCAAAAATCCCTGGTTAAATTCCCATGCTAGTACTGTCACTGGTCAGACCAGCAATAGAGAGAATAATAGCATGCAAAACATGTTATGTGTTAATCTGTGTGGTATTACCGTTGAGTTGAATGTAATTGAAAAGTTTAAATAACATTCGAAATTTTTTAAAAATATCAACAATTAATATTAAATGATGGAAATAGTTCAATATATAATTACAATTTAAATACCATCATCACAAAACTTTCACACAACCCCTATTGTGATATCATCTACTTATTCCCACTATCAACTCCTCCCAATCCACAATCAATAAATCATTGTGTTCATCATTAATGCATTCTCTTTTCTTCACTCATTCCATTTTAATAAAACTGTTTTAATAGTTATATATTTTCTCACATTTTCAATTCTCACCATAACTCAAAAAATCTCTTCTTTTGTTCTTTTATCTTTATATTTTTTATATGTCCCATTCCAAAAAATAAAAGTTATATTCTTCCTATATTTTCACATAAATAGCATTTACAGATAAAACACTTATTCTATTTTCTTTCCTTTTCTATCCAAAACTCTTGCTTTTACCCCAAATAACAATACCCTTTATATATGCTTTCATTTCCCATATATATCATAAATGCTTTCATTTTATATATAAATATATATTGAGACAGATTAATATTATGACACATAACATACATAGTGTGTGTGTATATATATATATGTGTGTGTGTGTAAGTTTTAAAAAAATAGTAAAAATGAACACTAACAAAATTAGATAATTATTTAAAATAAAGTCTAGAATAATTGAAATATTGATTAAGTAATAATACTTCTTAATATTTTTGAAATACTATAAATTATGTAAAAAGATTACTACTAAAAATATTTTGTCTCCTTTCTAATTTTCATAAATGTAAATTAAAAAACACAGTGATGGTAATTTAGTTATTATCTTGTTATATTAGTCAAGGGAAAACCTTACTATTAATCTTCTATTTATAAATTCTGTTGTATCTAATATAAATAATGGGTTCAGTTTATCTGAAAAAATGTGTAAAAAGCTAGAGTAGTTGTTACTAGTTTCTAAGTTGATTGAGTTTGGATTCTTAGAAGAGTGGTCAGCTACTAGATGATTTCATGGCCAATATATGTGTAATAGATACCACATGCCCAGATCAATTTTGGAAATTATTGAAGATGAAATGTGTTGAAAGTGCCAACAATGGTCATATATATATATGTTAACCAGATTATGCCATACTGGCAATCTGTAAAAAAAAAAAACAACAGCTTACCCTTAACATTCCAGTGCTATATTTTACTTATACTACTTCATATATACATAGAAGCACAAATGAAAGCAGCATAGAAGAAAACTTTACTATCAGACATATAAATACTGTCCATAAGCAACATCAATTTTACTAAAGTTTGAAGCACAACTGAGTAAAAGATATATTAATATTGATATTTTAAATATTAGCTAGTGTTAATAAAAAATTCACTTCTATTTTTTTGCCTACAAGAGCATGTTTAATCTCTCCTATACTGACTTGCTTTAAAAGTAAACAATCTCTGAATAAATTAACCAGCTAATGAAAACAAAGTGTCTCAATAAGAAAATAAAAAGTGGCTGATCACAGGAAAGTTCCAGATAAGATTGAAAGCCTCCAGGAAATAAAAACTCTGGATATATTTTCTTTGAATTTGGTTATGCTAGTCATATGCAGATATTCGATTTATTCAATATATTTATATAATTAGATTGTGAAAATAATTTTATCTGTAGTGCAAACATAACTAAAATAATTGAAATATTTTTTTATACTATAACACAATGTAAATCCATAGTTACATACATACATATACATTTAAATCTATTCACTATATATTGATTAAAATATTTTGTACTAACATATATCCATGTCTGTGTGCTTATATTTGTGTTATTTAAACCATTTATTTATATTGCTTGCCTGAAGATTTGTGATGATGATATTGTACTTGTATTTGATATGTTGAACTATTTCCATTATCTAATATTATGTCTAGAAAATTTTTAAACTTTATTTCAATTTTCCAATTGAATTCAACTATTACTAATAGCACATAGGTTAGTATAAACAGAACATTTTGAGTGGTATTATTCTCTATTCTTCAGATATTGCTGGAACTGACCAGTGATAGTACTAACATGGAAATTGAACCTGGATCTTTAAATTTTTGAATAATGAATATTAAAATAACACAAGGTCATTCTACTAATGGCAAATCAGTAGAAATTTCATATACTTATATATAAGGTTCTTCATGAATTATTCACTTTTTCCTAAAAGCAAAGTTAATTACTCGTTTCCAAACATTATGTACAGTCATATTAGGTTGATTAATGGGATTATTTGCCATTGACATATTAGCAGCTTTTTGGAATTTTCTTCTTTTTACCTTTTTATCTCTATCCAATAGTTTTATTTTCCCAATCAAATATGTTTGTTGGTATGAACATAGTCTTTTATTTTAGGTACATTTGTTTTCTCTTTTCTAATCATCAGTTTATGCTCTTGCAATCACTTTTCAATGAGGTAACTGATCTCATCAATATTTCATACATATAGTTTTTTCTTTTCAGCAATTCAAGTTTAGGCTTTATAGATGTAAGAATTCATTATAGGGTGGTATGACATTGGAAAGTTGTTCTGAAGTCATATTGATTGCAGAAAATAGAAAAAAGAAATTCAAAGAAGCTGCTTAAAGTACAATGGCAAATAATCCCATAAGTGAATCTAATGACACTACATAATGTCTGGGAACCACTAATTAACTTTGCTTTTAGCAAAAAATGGAAAATTCAGGAGGAATCTCATATATAAGTACGTTAAAATTTCTACTAACTATTGCTTTTGGCAGAATGTCCCAGTTGGTTAGAGCATTATCTTAAAATTCAATATTCAAAATCAACAGATTCCTCACTAATACTATCCCTGGTCAGGCCAGCAATACCTGAAGAAGCAAGATGAATAATACCACTCAAAATGTTGTGTGTACACTAACCTGTGTGCTATTACTAACAGTTAAATATAATTGAAAAATTAAGCCAATAAGCCACTCAGTGCAAGCCAGAGTAATCAATGGATGCCAGAAGGCTTGTGCATAAAATCCCCATATAGTGCCTACTCATCCTATATCCCCAAACTAGTTTCTGGCTTGTGGCCTTCGTCAGTGAGGAGCCTTGGATCTGAGAGCACTGCACCTAGAACTTAGGATCTAATACAACTCTCCAGCAGCCACCTTTTATCTTTATTTAATTACGAAACTATGAGTCTTAAATTGAAAATACTATAATATTTTCAATTCTAGCTCATTAGCTTATATAATCATATAGATCTAAACTCAGTTCAGTACCTATACATTTTGGTGTTTTTGGTTCTTTAATAACAACAGCCACCACTATCCTATGAGGCAGGATTGGTTTTAAGCCAATAAACTATTTCTTATGCTTTCTTATAACTGTTATTAAAACAGGCAAAACTCTACATACGTATCGCCACTCAGTGCAAGCCAGAGTAATCATTGGATGCTAGAAGGATTGTGCATAAAATCTCTATCTAGTGCCTACTTATCCAATATCCCCAGTCGAGTTTCTGACTTGTGGTCTTCGTCACTATGGAGCCTTGGATCTGGGAGCACTGCACCTAGAACTTAGGATCTAATACAATTCTCCAGCATCCACCTTTTATCTTTATTTAACTACAAAACTATGAATCTTAAATTGAAAATACTATAATATTGTCAATTCTAGCTCATTAGCTTATATAATCATATAGATCTAAACTCAGTTCAGTACCTATACATTTTGGTGTTTTTGGTTCTTTAATAACAACAGCCACCACTATCCTATGAGGCAGGATTGGTTTTAAGCCAATAAACTATTTCTTATGCTTTCTTATAACTGTTATTAAAACAGGCAAAACTCTACATACGTATCGCCACTCAGTGCAAGCCAGAGTAATCACTGGATGCTAGAAGGATTGTGCATAAAATCTCTATCTAGTGCCTACTTATCCAATATCCCCAGTCGAGTTTCTGACTTGTGGTCTTCATCAATATGGAGCCTTGGATCTGAGAGCACTGCTAGATCTTAGGATCTAATGCAACCCTCTAGCAACCACCTTTTATCTCTACTTACCTACAAAACTATGAGTCTTAGATTACCTTATATAGTCATATAGATCTGAACTCAGTTCAGTACTTATACATTTTGGTGTCTTTGGTTCTTTAATAACCATAGCCACCACTATCCTATTAAAAAGAATTGGTTTAAGTCAATAAACATCACATGATAACAATTTCTTATGCTTGCTTATAACTTATTAAAACAGGCAAAACTCTCCATATGTATTGCCACTCAGTACAAGCCAAAGTAATCAATGGATGCCAGAAAGCTTGTGCATAAATTCCCCATCTAATGCCTACTCACCCAATATCCCCAGACTAGTTTCTGGCATGTGGCCTTCGTCAGTGAGAAACCTTGGATCTGAGAGCACTGCATCTAGATCTTAGGATCTAATGCAACTCTCCAGCAGCCACATTTTATCTCTACTTAACTACAAAACTATGAATCTTAAATTAAAAACACTATATTTTCAATTCAAGCTCATTAGTTTATATAGTCATATAGCTTGAATTGAAAATATTATAAGGTTTTCAATTTAAGACTCATAGTTTTGTAGCTTAGTAGAGATAAAAGGTGGCTGCTGGAGAGTTGCATTAAATCCTAAGATCTAGGTGCAGTGCTCTCATATCCAAGACTCCTCACTGACGAAGGCCCAAGTCAGACACTCGACTGGGAATATTGGATAGATAGGCACTAGATAAAGATTTTATGCACAAGCCTTCTAGAATCCAGTGATTACTCTGGCTTGCACTAGGTGGCAATATGTATGGAGAGTTTTGCCTGTTTTAATAACAGTTATAAGAAAGCACAAGAAATAGTGATCATGTGATGTTTACTGGCTTAAAAACCAATCCTGTCTTATAGGATAGTAGTGGCTATGGTTATTAAAGAACCAAAAACACCAAAATGTATAGGTACTGAACTGAGTTCAGATCTATATGACTATATAAGCTAATGAGCTTGAATTGAAAATATTATAGTGTTTTCAATTTAAGACTCATAGTTTTGTAGTTAAATAGAGATAAACAGTGGCTGCTGGAGGGTTGTATTAGATCCTAAGATTTAGGTGCAGTGCTCTCAGATCCAAGGCTCCTCACCGACGAAGGCCACTAGCCAAAAAGTAGTCTGGAGATATTGGATGAGTAGGCACTAGATGGAGATTTTATTACTCTGGCTTGGCAATACATATGGAGAGTTTTGCCTGTTTTAACTGGAAAATTGAAATAAAATTTAAAATTTTTCTAGACATAATATTAGATAATAGAAATAGTTCAACATATAAATACAACTTATTTATATATCTCTGTAAATTTTATTGCTATGTTTTAACAAACTATTGAAATACTTCAGATATTTGCAATTATCAGACCTTTCATTTTATTATTATTATTTTAGCTTCTAATTAATCGATACATTTATTAATCATTATTTTGAACTATTCTACTGAAGATATTTAATACTAGAAAATAGGTTGTGTATATTTGCTCTTGTTCACTCATTAGGGTATTTGCAATCCCAAAGGTAGCTTCAGACTAATAATATATGGCTTATAAAATGTATATGTATAGACATCCATATGATTCTCTTTAGAATTATTAGATGGTGCTAAGATAATGAAGATAACTTTTAATGTATTCTCACTTTATCGCATTTATGATGATGATTATTAGTTCATTTACAGCCAATATATTCATAACCTGATAGCTAAGAGGATTCATGATCAGCATTGTTATAGTAATTCCAGCATGTTTTGATATTTTTATAATTAATTATTTTACCATTAATAAATGTGTGTGCACATAAATATTGCTAATTTCTTTTATAATATGCTTATAAAAAGTGACTGTTGACTCTTAATAATCAGTTGCTGTTTTTGCTATGTTTATCACCGATTATAACTTATACTACCCTCTGATGCTGATTTGTTGCTCATTTACTATGTTTATTTTCATTTATTGATGTTTATTAACAACACCCTTTGCTATCTTTATATATATATAATTCATATACTCATATAATTAAATATAAATATCTAAAATAAATTACTGGCTCATTTACTATATATATTTTCATTTATTTATGTTTATTAGCATCACCCTTCACTATTCCGAATCATTACAATATATTGTAATAGTATATAATATGCCGTTACATTAATTTAAGATTAAAAGAAAAACTTTAAGTTCATAAATAAAAACTAAAAAATTAAAGAGTTGTTAAACGTATATATATTCGCACAGATGCAAAACTTTAAAAGTATTTTTTTTTTTAAAAAAAAAAGTAGTTGAACGTACTTTTTTGTAAAAAAAGATAAAAGATCTAAATATAAAATATTTTAGTAAAAAGTAACGTAAGTAAAAATAGAAACAGGTATTAATTAATTCCTGAAATCTCAAAATGGAAATGATTGTGTTATTAATTATTGAAAAGCAAACTAGCCCTTGGGGATCTTATATAATTAAAAGTCAGATGAAAGATATAATAAAAATTAAAGATTGTTTCCCGCTCTGAAGCAGAATGTCCAATAGAAGCAGAAACAAGCGCTCGGACCCTAATAAAAATGATTGATTGTTCAGTGAATCCGGACGATATGTATAAAAGGAAAAATATTGAAATTAAGGACAGTTCCAGCTTAATTTTGTGAGAAGGGTGATAAGACGCACTCATCACCCTCTCTCATTTAAAAATGAAATGACTGTTGAATTATGAATGCAGACCCGAATCATATGGGTTCTGCAATAAAATAGTACCAGGATTGAAGGAGCTAAGGCCACCTCCCGAACAACAGACCAGTCTTCAAATAAAGACTTCGTGGGAATTGGCAGCAGGAACCGGGAGCTCTTCTACTGTAAGATATAAATGGAAAAATGGAAAAAAAAAATAATTAAGAACTTTCAAGATTTGATAAGCTAAACCTAATTTTTTTTTTGAATGAACTTTAATCTGACTTTTCAAATTAATTATTAATGTTTAATTTTTATACTTTTGAGTTTGTTGACTTAATCATTTCCATTTTTTTTTTAATATTTATTGATTAAATTATTTAAATGCATTAAATTTAAGGTGGGTATAGATGGCTGCCTAGATTTGTTAACGTTTAATTATGTTTTTTACTTTCATATTTGATTAAAATATATAGATATTCGGTAAATATGATACCTCACGTTGAGTATTGAAAAATGTATTTATTCGAGTGTCTTTTAAGTTATTGGTGTCAATGCGGCATCTTATAATGAATGCCACTGGGTTTCTTGTAAATTTCCCTCTGCAATTACATCAATGACTTTATATTTTGATCGTTTATGTTTATTTTGAAATGTTTTTAATTGAGCAATCTATGTAGCCTATCTATACTCAACATTCTAAAGTAAAATTGATTAAAATGTCCATCTGTGCGAATAGTTTAAAAAAATAATTTAAATTTAAAAATTAATATTAAAATCTAAAGAAATTTTATTCCTCAATTTTATTTATATGTGCGTTAATAAATGTTTTGTGTGTTAAGTACTGGTAGTGGTTTATTTTATTTTTTTAAATATTAATATATTTTGAGAATATAAATCTTTAGTAAAACTTATAAAAATGTTTTAAATCTCTGCTACTCCATGAGCTAGTGACTGGAGCTGATGGTCAGAATAAAATACATATGTAAAATTTGAATCTTAACTTACGTATCTGCCTATTATATAAATTTTCTAGGTTCAAATGGCCTAGTGGCACCCTGTAGTGCAGATATGGTAAGACACCATTCTATCCAACCATTATAATATATATTGTACATAAGTGAAACTTCATTTGGCTCCAACAGATGCCAGAGTTTATCTTAGCTTAACTATTTACTTGCAATTATCTGTTGTTTTTTTTTAAAAAAATAATGATAAAACTAGAAGAAATTAGTTAGTTAATGAATAAGATATCATAATAATAATAATATTGTAATATTATGTAAATTTTATATGATTATGTATATAAATTCAGTAGCATGTTGGTAATTAGTTTTGTGGGAAATATAAGATAATAATTTTCTTAAAGTAAATATTTAGGTTGGTTTTTAAATTTGTAAATGTTAACTATATCATAAAATAACTTTTGGTTTTATTTATTTCTAGTTTACAAATTATAATTGAAGTAATATTGAAAATAAAATAAATAGTATCAAATTGATTTAAAATTAATCTTAAAGCAGTTAAATAATATTTAAATGTTTAATCTAAATTAGCCTTAACCTGTTAAGTTATCTCTAATCTAATATTCCTTAGTATTTTTATTTGTAGTTGTTTAAAAAAGTTATAATTAAGTAGAAGGCAGGTTAAAGATCATCCCCACGTGTGTGTATGTGCATGCATGGAGATGTATGAAGTAAATGAATAAATAATAATTTAACTACAGTATTAATTTAAAAAAGGGGGAAAAACAAGAAAACAAATGAATGAATAAAATCACTATAATTAAATATTTAAAAGGTCTATTAATAAATGAAATTGGTTTTAATTTTGTATCAGTATTTTTATTTTATGTAATATAATTTTTTTTTAAAATGTTACATAAAAAACTAATAATTAACTTTTAATTTGGTCATTAACCCACATGATTTTCAAATAAATAGATCATAATTACATCAGTGATCAGTTTTCCAGCTGATTAAAAAAAATTAGTTAAATATGAAATAAATTATATTGATTGGTTGTATTAAAAGAAATTGATGAAAATTTGGGGAGGGGTAGAAATAATCAGGATATAAATAGAGGGTTGTATTGTGTTGTGTGTGCGCTCTTGAATTATAAAGTATCCTGAAACTTTTCTTCTCCTCAAAAACAAGTTGTAATTTTTTTTAAAGTTTATTTATTTAATTTTTTTTAAAAAGCAAAAGTATGTTAAATTATCTTTAATTATTCTAAAATTGTGATGGACAACTGCTAAACCAGAGGTAATCCATTTTCTTGGCATTGACTTTCAATTAACTGTTAAAGCTATAGTAAAAAAATGTTTAAAGGAAATTTTATATTTGCAATCTTATCTACTAATTGCATGAATTATATATTCTGTGAAATGAAATTAAGATATAGACAATTGATTTATCTGTGGCTAAATGTCTTTATTGCCCTGAACTTTTATAGTCCTTAGTTATTATTTAAATAGCCTAAAACTAAAACAAGGAAAATTGAAAGACATTCATAGTAACTTTATTGCAAGTTGAAATGCGTCAATATCCTTGTATTAAATTCATTTAAAGCTAATTCCAAGTCACCTATATGTTACATTAACTGCTTGTTTCTAAAAAAGTTTTATAATATATATATATTCTGCACTAAATTAATGAACTAAGAATGATTTCTTTTTATGTCAGATATATAGTATAAGTTATAATGAACTGTTACATTTGCTTGTATCTATACATGAAATTTGTGACAACTGCTCCTAGTTCTTTAAACAGATGGAAATTTCTACTTTATAATCCCATTCTTATGTTAAAAAGAGTTAAAAAAAACATTATTTGGAAGCAAATTTTAAATGTCAAATGCAAAAATAATTTTATTTTTTTAAAAAAAAGAGAACTGTTTAAAAATGTGTCTTTTAAAAAAAAGAAATGGAATTAAAATGATGCTATATTATTGTACATGTAAACCCAGGATCCCATAATAATATTCTCAGCTGAATAATTTGTTTTACTTACCATTCTATTGCCAGCTTATCCTTATTATTTTAATGTTTTATTATAGTGCTTCTTTGAACTAAAATATATCTTTAAAGGAAGAAATCACTTTAACTTTAAGTACTATTAATGTTCGTTTAGAAATCTTTGCCATGCTGATGATGAATGTTTTGACCAGAAGCTTCGCGCTGTCAGATAAATTGTATTCAATAAGTTATATACATGTCTTGAACGGAAAAACCAGTATGGAGCTGAAACTATTAACTAAAGTTACTGTATTTTTTTTTTTATTTTCCATTTTTATTTAAAAAAAAAAAAAAAACAGAAAAATATGTGCTATATATTTTTTTAATATGTGTAATACTACTTAGCATAAATATGCCAGTTAAATTAATGTTATAATTTTAGTCTTAATAGGTTTATTTGAATGAGTAGATATTCTACCATTCTCAGGTTATTTTATATTATTGTATTTGCTAAGCGTTTCACAAGTTAACTTATGCTTAATAATTTTTAATCTTTGGAGATTTTAATATCTGTCTTAGCTTATTTGAATGTGTGGTATTTCACTCGGTTTTATTTTAAATCAGTCAAAAAGGTTTATCAGAGTTTCCATTCATTTGTTTTATACATGCTACATCAATAATAACTGCAAATATTTTTTATATGCATTGACAATTAATATTCTCGCATTTAATTTGCAATCTTTTAAATGTCCACTAGTCACTATATTTTAATATTTAATATTTTATTATGTGTGCATTGTACCTTTGCCTAGAATTTTATATGCGTTTAGTTTTTAAGTATTTCTTATATTAGTCGGTTGACATAGTTTGCATTGTTGGTTCTGACATTGAGTATACGTGTTGTATTTTTTAAATTCTTATTGATGACTTAGTTCATGTGATGTTTATATCTTGTTATTAGTTTAGTATTTGTTAGCCTCATAAAACTATGCTTTGTTAATTAGTATGAATATGCTTAATGGAGTAGACAAGGATCTCCATCCTTATTGTATTGCTTTTCCATGAGGTGATAGTGCTTGTTCCCAATGAGGATTATTGTATACCAGATATTTATATTTCTAGTGATTGCAATTACAATTTTTTGAAGTATTTACATCCCAAGAAGAGGATCATACTTTCCTGGATGTCTTTCCTGTTCCTGATGCGCTGAGACAAGGTCCAAACATCCTATTTCCTGCCTCAAAGATAGGTATTTTTGGAAGCCACCACATTCTTATGAAGTTGTTTAGCTCTGCGGAGTACATATGTATTTGTTTGGCCTATCACTCATGATGTATTAATGCTAGTTCCATTACAGTAGGTGATGTTGCATTTGTTTTTAGATATGTAATGACAAGATATGTATATTTGAGGAACTTTGCTTCTTCAGGTTGTAGTTAGCTATTTTAATGCTTAAAGGTATATCAATGTCTGAATTGTGCCGTTATGATAGTTTTATCATCCATAAACCAACCAACAATAAGTTATATATATATTTTTAAGTCTGTAAATTATGCATATGGTATAAGTAGCAATTCACACATACTAATTTTAATATTTTCATCCAGGGTTTTCGCCGCTGGACTTGTAAGACATTTAAATTTTAATTTTAAAACATTTATTATAATAATTTTATGTGGACAGAATTTATTTAAAAGGTGTATAAATTACCTCTGATGAGTGAGTGGCCCATACATCTACTTTAGTTTAAAGTTAGTTTAGTCTTATTTAAATGCATCACTAGCTATAATATTAATAGTGTTGGTGTAACTAGTGATAATTTTTAAAAATATATGCTGTAAATGCTAGTCCTAGCTTAGCGTTTGTTTAGCTTAGGGTAATAAATATTAGCTTAGGGTAATAAATATAAATCTATTAGTGTATTATTCTGATTTTTAAATAAGACCACAGTATTATTAAATATGCCAATAAAAATAGAATTATGTTTGTTAAACTTAGACCATTGTAATTGAAGTATAAAGATTTGGAATCTCTAATTATTAAAAGAGATAAGAATTTGATATCAAATAGCCTCTGCTTGCTCTTGTATGTATTTATTTATTTTGTTTATCAAAATAAATAGTTTTATAAGAGTTAAAGAGAAAATACTCAGTAACTTTAGCCAGATACAATGTTATCATTTTGTTAAGTCAAAACAAAGTTTGAGAGTCAAAATATTTTTTTTTAAAGATACCAGCGCTATCTTGGCAAGGTTAATTCTAGTAATTTTGTTTGTAAATATTTTTTTTAATATATATATTGTTATTAATAAACCAAATTATTATTATTTAAAAAAAAATTTCATTTCTATTTGTTTTACTTTTATATGAGATGTTGTCTTGAGTTCCAAAAGTTCATAAAAATATCATGAAGTATATAAAATATATTTTGATACTGGTTTAAATTATATGAAGCCATGCTAATCTAAGTGATTTTCAGATTGAATCACAGTAAAGATAATCAGAGAATTACAGATACATAATTGAATGCTCATTTTAAAGTTGATTTTTAAGTTATCATTATATCTTCTCAGACTGAAGATTATGCAATATGAAATAAAGAATATTAGTGCTTCAGAAGAATATTTACTATTTATTTTTAAAGCTGCACATTGTCTATCATCATCTTGTATATTTTTAAAATTTTATAATCCATCTGCATTTAAGGTCTTTAGTAGGTTGTCTGTGAGTATGGGGTAAGGCATAAAAAGTACACTTGTCCTTTTCCTTGCTCGAGTGATGTCTTGGGTAATAGGCCATTATTAATTTAAATTTAGATTAATTAATCAAATCTTTGGATTAATATATTTTGTTTATCACTCCATGATTGAACATAAAGTAGTTATTTTATGGTCGACCAAGATATCACCCACTTGTTATTAATTCAAGCAGTTATTTAACAGGCAACTTAAAATTTTATTTTGCACAAGAGTTTAGTTTTAAAACCCGAGTGTTTACTGGTGTTGTCTTGTTAGTTATAATCTAGTGAGATAGTTTTTCCAAACAAAGTATAATTTGGGTTATTCAGAGTGTATGATCTGATACTAGGACGATTCTGATAACTATTAAATAATGATTTAAATTATCTTTTATAGCACCCCCCCTGTCATTTCTTCCTTTCTATTTATAGGTTACCTTCCTTTCTGTTCCTTTCATCTTTTCTTCATCTTCATCTTCTCTTCAGGTTACAATATATATATATATTATTCACTATAATATATCTCTATATAATTAAATATAAATACCTAAAATAAATTCTCTAGTGTAATATTGTGGCCAACTCTTGCAATGCCAATATTACAAGTTCTTTAAGTTTAGAATATATTAATTAATGGAGAAATAATATTTAATTTGTCCATGTTTTTTTTAATAATAATAATAATGGGTATTTGATTTATTGAAGTATTTTCTTCATCAAATAATATGTGAATGTTATTATAATGTGTAAATGTTTGTAAAGGAAATAGAAAAATATAAATTCAAATAAACAATTTATGGTGCTGATTTAGTGTGCTCACTGCTATTTTGAATTTTAAAGCCCATCCAAAAACACTGCTGACATATCCAAGCAATAAATGACAATGAATAATCCATGCAGTCACTTGGATGTGCCAACAGTGTATTTGGGCAGTCCTTAAAATTCAAAATGGCAGTGAGTGCAGTCTAAATACTAAAAGCTTATAATTTCTATTAAAAATTTTATTATAATAATGGTGGCATAAAGTGCCAAAGTATGCAGAGACAGGAAATGATGTTTTTGAAAATACAGACGTCTGATCAAATCAAGCTTACAATTTCAAAATACTAAAAGCTTGTAACTTCTAAAATATGAATTTTATTACAATATATGCCTATAGCCACATGTTGAAATAAAGCATATTAATTTTATAATTAATCACACTTTTTCTTACCAGAAAGAAAGAGTGATGTCGCATGGTCCCTTTATCACATTTGATCTACTGAAGTGGATAACAGATCTATACTTAATCACATAAAGTCCTTATGGACTCTTGAAATTGATACAAATCTATATATCTATTTACATCATTTTCTATCAATTAACATTAAAGTGATTTTAACCATCATCAAATGAATACAGAAATATGTTTTAAAAAAATATTTAGATTTTATTATAGTGGGAAACCAGTCACCCTTGCGGTTCTTCATCCACTTTTCGACCATGTGGTCACAGCACTTTGTGTATGACTTTTTAGTATCTTTATCATTGAGAGGATCATTCAGCCTTAAAAAGTTAATTGCTTGGTTCTTGCTAGTGATGATATTAAAGTAAAACAATTTTAAAGATATAATAACATTGCAGGATTTTATAAGATTAAATTATTCTTATAAAGTGTCTCTCACAAAAAGTTACTAAGAAAAAATTTGGCTACTAAAGAGAAGTTACTTTTCTTTCTAAAATTTTAGATCAAAATTTATTGTTTATAGGCATTTTCAAATCATGTGAACAATGCTAAATTTTTATCATCACAATCTCTTTCTTCATAATGACATGTGAGAAATGAAGAACACAACAATACTCACTTTGGTAAGAAAAAACCTGGTTTATTAATTTTTTATTAATTGTAAAATTAATATTCTTTACTTTCAATAATAATTATTTCAACTACTGTTAAAATAAAATGATATCAATTGTAGAATTAATATGCTTCAGCAGTTGTTTCTACATTTATTCAACATTTACAAGATTGCAATATGTGGTTATAAGACTATATTGTAATAAAATTTGTATTTTAGAAGTTATAATCTTTTAGTATTTCAAAATTATAAGTTATAAACTTTTAATATTTCGAAATTATAAGCTTGGTTTGATCAATTTTACATTTATTGAACATGTGGTTTTTTAATTAATGTACGTGTCCATTATTTTTTTTCATTTACTTTTTTTGTTTAAGTATTTTAAATTTGTATTTTAAAAATTATAAGCTTTTAGTATTAAAAAATTTATTCATTCACCCCATTTTTTATATTTTAGTCACATGATTTGATCAAACATTGTTATATAAAATTAGTGCTTTAATTTTTTAATTATTAGTATAAATTGCAATTTTGTAATGAATAGTCATATCGTGACCACATGTAGATTATTCGATGTTATTTATTGTTTGGATGTGTCAGCGATGATTTTCAGTGGTCCATAGAATTCAAAATGGCCATGAACACATTCTAAATAAATACTCAATTTATTTTGTTCTCTCTCTTCAGTAATTATAATTACCACTTTAATTTTAGTCTTTGAAAAAGGACTTAGTGCAAAAAAAATTATCTTCAGTAAATTACTTAACAATTTTTAATTTTAACTTATAAAAGAGATGAATAAAGTTTTAAAAAAAATAAATAAATAAGATTTTAACATTTTTGTTAAATTTGTGTTTTAAATAATTTTTTCTTCTTCTTTTCTCTTTATCTCTTCAATACAATAAGCAGTGTGTATGAAATCAGTGTAATTAACTAAATAACTTGCTTTTTTTGACATAACAGAAAAATAAGTATAGGAGATTTTTTGTTTTGCAATAAAAAAGAAAATAACTGAACATTTTGTAAAATAGACCTAATTGGTCAGTGTTTTATTTGACTATGTGGGAGACAGGATTGTCATTGGCTGGACAGGATTGTTCTAAAAATACTGGTGTGGGTAAAGCATTATTAGATATCAATGTCTTATAAGAAGAGGTCATGCTTAAATAAGCTGTTGAAGACAGTAAGAGTAATTATTCCTTATTCCACTGTTGAAGAAAATAGAAATAAAAATTTAACTGTGAAGAGCATACTATACACTGGTTTAGAAAATGCATTCTAAAATAAATTTAAACAACTTGCACTAAGACTTATCTAAGAGCTAAGCATCATCTAACTCCATGTAACCAGATCACTAGAAAAATGTAAAGAAAAATATTCCTGAAGTAATCTGCAACAAGCTTTGTTCCAACCAAAAGCTTGACTAGTCCCTAACTTCATATGTTTAGCCAGAAAAAGATAAACTAATTAATTGCTGGCCTGACCTGGAAATAAAAATGCGGAAAATGAATTCATTCTGTGTGAACCTGAAAATATTGTATGGCAGAAATGGATAAAAACCATCATAAAAAAACTGTAAATTGTAACTGCCAAAGGACTAAAAAAAACCATGGTAAAAAGTATTTTAATGTAGACATTACATATAAATTTATAAAGGAGTTCTAAAATTAGGTAATATTGGTAATAATTAATAATGCTATTAAGTTTTTTTTGTTTCATGAAAATATGTTTTTATTTCATTTATGTTCATTTCCCTCCAAAAATATAAGAACAGTTTTTCTTAACACTTAGTCATAATAAATTTTTTTTATTAATGTAACATTTTTTAAACATGTCTTTCTTTAGTTATTTGATTTTCTTTCCAAAACCATAACTTTTTAGCTACCTTAAAATTTTTATCTTTATTGAAAAGTTGTTTTACAATTTTAGCTATTGAAAGAGAAACAATTATATTTAAAATTAATGTGGGTTAATTTAATGAGTCAGAGTTAATAACAAGCTAATATTATTTTCTATATATAAATATTTTTTATGAAATTGTATAAGTTTGAGTTACATTATCATATTATTTCTTTGAGTTTCTGAAATTACTAATTAGTTTATTATATAAATGTTAAAAAAATATTCTAGTGTTAATGACTTTATTCCTCTAGCTATCTGTTCTATGAATTGGCAGTGAGTGTGACTTAATTTCAATACAGCTTAGTTTTAGTGATTTTAAAATTGATCCAGTAAAGTAAAATGTTATATTTATCTTTCTCTTGTTCAATTAGTTCCTAGTGTCTTTTGATCTGGAGCTAGCTCTAGAGAGCATAAAGATTAGTTATATGGATGTAGGGTTTGTTTGTGTGCAGTCATCCAGATAATTCTAGATGGCTCAAAGTTATCAACTTTAAAGTCAATTCACTACATTTGTTTTTTGTTTGAAATTAAGTTATAGTGAACCAATACACTAATAGTATAATGTGGCCAGAGCATTGATGATGGTCAGCATGTAACAATATCCCAGCATTACTTTTAATTTATTATGAATATATTAGCACTTAAGTATATGCATCTAAATAAATGTATTATATTTTGCCCTAGCATTGGCAATGACTAGATGATTAGCCTATTTATAGTGTACCTTTTTTAGATCCAGTCACTAGATTAAGCAAAAACAATGAACAATGAGCATGAGAGACTCAGTATGAACAACTGAATACATATTTATAAGAATAATAAGTTATAACCAACAAGTCTCTCATGCTCATTGTTCATTGTTTTTGCTTATTTATTCATTGGGATTATGAAGATTTTTCATCCCTCCCATATTGACCTCTTTTCATTCCATACCATTTTACTAATTGTAAATCTTTTATAAACTAACATATTCATAGTCTGTATATATTTTTATAAAAATTGTTTTAAAATACACTCATAATTATCTGAAGGTTCGTGATGATGGCATTTTGCTTATAGTTAGTTGAAATTTTAAATGTCTTTTTTTAAAATTCAAACTTTATTTGTAACTTTCCAAATAAATTCAACTGTTAATAAAAACAGTGACATTAGTATAAAACACATTTTTTAATTCTCATCTCTTCTTTAGATAATGCTGCCCAGAACAGTGATCATTTGCCCAAGAACTAAATTGATGACCTTTAAATCTATGAATACTGAATTTGAGGTAAAACTCTAAACCAATGGTGATAGATTAAAGAATCATCTTAAAGTCAATATTCAGAAATTTAAAGATCATTGGTTCAATTCCCATACTCAGTCTCACTGATTAGACTAGTAATATCTAAAAAAAGAGAGGAACAACATCATTCAGAAAACTATGTTACACACTTTAGAAAGTTATAATGTTTATTAAATTTACTTTTAAATTATCCCATTTAAAAAAAATTGATTCCTTTCCCCTTAAATAATCTCACTAGCTATCCACAATTTACACTAAAATCGTTTTTATCATTTTCTTTCTCCTCATATTTAAATTCTATTGGTTGAGAAGTTTTAAAATTTATTTTCTCTTCCAATAGCTTCTTCCAAATGTTGTTAATGAAAGGTGTGAATTAAAGATTAACAACATTTGGAAGAAGCTATTGGAAGAGAAAATAAATTTTAAAACTTCTCAACCAATAGAATTTAAATATGAGGAGAAAGAAAATGATAAAAATGATTTTAAATCTCACACGCATTCTTATGATTTGAGAAAGAGGACGCTCTGAGGAAGGTACTTGATATTGTACTGAAATGTCAGCATTTAGCTATTTCACTACACAGAATTTCCCACAAATAATAATATGACATCTTTCATCCATGAAAATATTAGAATTAACACACATATATCATCATCATCATCATCATCATCAACCATTATCAATCTACTGCAGGATGAAGGTCTCTCCAAGTTTAATCCATCTTCCCCGATCTTTAGCTTCTCTTCTTCACAACACCCCTGCACATTTTCTTATTTCATCCATCCATCTCACATGTGGTCTCTTTCTGGGTCTTTTACAATCTCTTGGAATCCGGTTTAAAATTTCAATTGTCCATCTATTATCATCTCTTCTAGCAATATGTACAGCCCAACTCCATTCCAATCTTTTAATTTTTTTCAATAAGGTCAGTAACACCTGTTTGTTGTCTTACCCATACATTGCGTTTTCGATCTATTCTTGTTACTCCCAACATACATCTCTCCATACTCCTTTGAGTGGTCTGAAGTCTCTGTACTGCTCTTCTATTAAGTGTCCAAGTCTCAGATCCATAAGTAAGAACTGGTAAAACACATTTGTTAAAAACCATCCTTTACAAACACATAGGCATATTTCCTTTTAGTATCAAGTTATTCCTACCAAAAGCACTCCAACCAAGTTTAATTCTATGATTAATTTCCTCCATTATGTTTCCATCTGTATTAATAATCTGACCAAGGTATTTGTAACTGTTAACTTCTTCTAATTCTTCATAATCAATATTTATTTCCATATTTTGAGCAAATCGATTAAACATTACTTTAGTCTTTTTAACATTTATCTTTAGTCCTACTTTTCTACTTTCATCTGCTAACTCCTGCAACATTTCCTGCAGCTCTGAAGCATTATTTGCAAAAACAATTACATCATCTGCAAAATCTAAATGACTTAAATACTCTCCATTTACTTTCACTCCTTTAGTTTCCCATTTTAATCCACAAAATACTTCTTGCAGCACTGCTGTAAAGAGTTTTGGAGATATGGATTCACCTTGTCTTGCACCTTTCTCAATGTTGATTTTTCCAGTATCATTAAGTAATCTATATATATATATTGTGATGATCGCACATACTGCAGTCACACATATAAATATTAAACATTCACAGAATATTAAATATCATGTTTGATAAAATAAATAAAAAAAGAAAAAAGAGCGAGCTTAGAAAATTTACAGAACAAAGAAATGTTTCAATTAATTAAAAAAAGAGAGGGAAGTAGAATCAAAAAGATTCTTATCTTTTACCCTCCAAAGTTCGGATTTTGGTGAAATTAAAATGTAAAATTAGAAATATTGGAGGTGTACGTTAAAAATAAAGTGATAAAGAAATATAAATCAAATGCAAGTTAAAATCTGATTCTGAAAGAAAGTAAAGTTTAAAAAAACCTTAAATAGCGTGCAAAACATAGAAAGTTAAACATAATCAAAAGATAAGGATCTGGGTTTTAAAGTACACATTTGACGATAAACAAAATGCGTGTATGGAGTGTATTTGAAGCAGAATATAGACAGCAATAATAAATGCTTGTCTAAACTTAAATAAAAAAAAGAGAGAAAAACATGTATTAAAATCTGTGTAATTAAATTAAAAAATATTGAAATAAATAAATGTACATAGTGCTACTAGATTGGGTAAAACAAATTTACATATGGCCGAAGGCATAGTAAGAAAGGTGTGAATGAAAGTGAAAACAAAGGATCGGAAGGACAAAGGCTGGTGGAATTTTTTAATTAAAAAAAAAAAAAGTTTTCAGGAGAGATTAGAGCTAGAGACTTCGTGTTGAGAGGGTGGTAAAACACAGCTCCAATAATCAACCGCTATAGTTAACAAATATGACTTTCAACATCGGTGCCTCATCTAGAATGGCTGGCTAAGGCCGTCGTGGTCGCTGGTCGATCCGGACTTACTGTACTAATGGTTCTTGTCAAAATGTAATAACCGCTGTCGTAGTGCCTGCTGATGGATTCATTTAGTTGCCTTGTCCTCAATGCCTTGTCCTTGATGCCTTAAACACTGAGAAGCTACACACAACCAAATCTAACCTGTGACCGTCCCTCCTAAAGAAGTGGAGAAAATCCACGTGACGGTCGGCAAGACGTCGGATAAATTCAGAGACTAAAACCTAGGTAAAGATACATACTATTTTGTTATATATTTCAATGTGCACATAGTTTAATTAGACAATGGCCACATGCCTTTTGTGAATGATAAAGACATTCTTGAATTTTTTGATAAATACCCAGACTGACGATTTATAAATGTACCATCATTTATAATAGTTTTATATGTATTCTTTTCTTGTAGCACTATAGATTATAATCTGTTTTTCATTTCATGTTAATGTGTTTTTTTTATATATCTCTTTTACGATTAATTTATTCTATTAAATCTATTATTTTATTTAAACCTGCCTTGTCTCGTTCTTCGCCACTCCAAAAGGGTAGTCTAGTCTAAGGGTGGGAAAACTATTATTCATTTTTTTATTATTATTGAATTAACACGTGGAAGTTGGTGGTGCAGTATTTGATCCCGTTAAATTTATAAATCATCCAAGCGCTGTAACTCTGTCAGATCTTACAGCAGTCGAGAGATGGTTGGTCGGGAAAAATAATCTGGTGCTATATCCGTATAGCATACAGATTCGGTCAAATACGGATATAGACTCATGTATGTCCGTATGTTCTCTCTGCTTGAGGTAGCGGAAAGTGGACGATCTTGAATCATTAGAATTCCCCATTATGCACTCATAAAAGGGAAGTGTAGCCTTCGATCGCCCCGTGCCCGTTACGATATATATATATATATTTAAATAGAAATCCTTTGACCAGTACAAAAAAGTCTCATTTCTATATGCTAAAGGAGATATATCACCCTTTCTGAATTATTCTGCATATCTTGTATTCATAAATAAAAAATATGCTAGACTTTTCATCATTCATATTCCATTATTTGTTTGTCTCAATTTTGATTTTCAACTATCTATATAATTCCCTTTTATTTAACAAAATTCCCAAACATCCCTATCCCTCGAATGACAAATTTCTCCATTTTTCATCTTTCATTCTAATTCCTCTTATTAATTAATAATATACCAGACTGTTTCTCACTGAATTAATTTCTGCCTACTTCTCTAATAATAGTTCTATCTCTTTTTTTATTATTATTATTATAGCAATACTATTTTTTTTTTTTTTTTAATATTTTTTATTTTATATAAAGTGTTACAAATGAATTTTTTAGACAACAAAAAAAATCTAGTATAAATTTACATTTTTAATAATAACTTCCTAAGTGTTTTTATGAATTTCTTGTACTAAAAACCAGTCCATGTGGATAGGTAGATTTTCTTGGGTGCAAGAAGCTTATCTTTTTTTCGAATAGAATTAAATGTATCTCTAATAAAAAGTTATGAGTCCAATGGAGAATTGGTTACAACTATATGACATCTAAATAACCATAGTTCTATCTCTTTTATACATTTTTCAAAAAATGCCATTTCATTTGAAGAAAATGATAAGAATCATATCACATATTTTTCTATAGAAATTGCCACTCACATTCTCAATTCTCTTAGAAACAAAATAAATAATAATTATACTAATAGATATCTCAATTTCAATTCAATTTCACAATTAAGTTCCTCGGAAAAATTATTTAAAGAAGACTCTAAATCATTCTAACCAACTTCAACTCTACTTTCATAATTTTCAAGATTTTTCTGTGATCTATATTTCTATCTATCCTATCATGAGCCTTACTAGTAATCTCCTTTCTTTTAATAATGCATTTCATTCAAATGAAGCAAATTGCCTTCTTTTACACTTAGTTTTAATCATGTTTTTTTTATTTTATTATGTAAAATTAACAGTAAATGAATGAGTCTCTTAAAAAACTATTTTGGGCAATCAAAGTGTCAACTTTACATAATCAAATTTAAACATTGTTAAAATTAAGTGCAATAGGGAAATGATTTTTTTTAATAACTAAAAGTGTAATAAACAATTATTTATATTCCCTATAAATCATTTCCATCAACTGAATAATTTATTCATCACCTAAGCATTATCCTAAACAAAACCATTTCTTATTGACCTCAAATTTTATGTTATTACATCAAAATCCAATTCTATTATTTTCCTGTATTTGTCATATTGACTAATATCTGCAATATAAATAATTTAGTGACCACTGACTAAATATACTTGGCTGGAAACAAGATCTCTACTGAAAGCACAATAAATAAATAAAAGCAAAAAAAATTATTAGAAAATTAATAATTTTACATATTTACAAAGTTGAATAAAAATAGTTAAAAAAAAAAATTAAAAATTTCAACACCAATTATTACTTTATTAAGTGTAGTGAAATATGAAACCAGAACCATGACAGTTTTAAAAAATAAAAAAGATTTAAAAACTTCAAAGATAAATATAAAGAACAGTTACAATAACTCAGAAAAATAAAAACTGGAAAACCAACATAAAATAGAGAAAATCAGGAGATGCACAAATTGGGCAACTTTGAAAAATGTTTAGAAAGAAACCATGAGTGAAAAAAATAATATATGTAATTAAAATAAAATATAAGATTTTAAAATAAGAGTATTCTAATTCAAGATGATTTATATAAAATATTCTACTTATGATAATTATGAGGTACATTTGAAAAGTAGTTTTAAAACTAATAAATGAATAAATTACCACTTGAAGCAATTACATTTATATAATATTATTACTAAAATTGATACCTTCAGCTTGAACTCCAAATGGTAATTAGCACTCTTTAAACTGGAAATTAAAGCTTCCATATTACTCCGTACCTGAAATAAAAACAAATTATTACAAGAGTTTTACATTTAAATTTTTTAAAATAAATAACATCTTATCTTTAATAATTTATCTTTATCTGTGACCAAAAATGTTATTCTAATAAAACAATTTTTAAATAGTAATAATATTCCAACAACAATGTCCATGACCTTTCATATGTTTTTTTTAATGTTTCCAAGAAGAGTTATTTTCATTTTAGTCTAGAGTCATCTACTGTAAGTTTGAAGCCTTCAGGTTTTTTTTTTAATTTCAACTTATTAGTCTGAATGGTATAAAGGAATAAAAGATGGCCGCAATATGCATAAGTATATTATAGTTCCAGCTTTGAGTCCTACTTTTCTCTGACAAATGTAAAAATCAAAAACTGATTGGGTTGTAGATGATGAAATGAGAAGCACTGTGACTTTCTCCTTTATCAGAGTCAGGAACCTCTCAGCTACCATGCCCAGAAAAACCTGTTAGCCACTTTATCTTCCTTTTCCATTCCCTGCCCTATGTTTTTCCCATATTCTTCTCTATTCTGTTCCATCCCATTTCCACAACACAATCTTTATCAAATCCAAGGCCTTTATATCTAAATCCCCCTTATCTTTTTCCAAACCAAACATAAAAAGCAAGAACCTACCTTCTATATAATCCCTTTGTTTATATTTATTTTCCCACAACTTCATTATTTGTGTCCTTTCTACTTGCAAGCATTTACATTCAATTAACAGATGCCTAATATTTTCTATCCCTTCCTTACACAACTTGCAGATTAAATCACCCACATTTTCCCATTTATATGTATATTCTCTTATTGCTAAAGATTCTGTTTGAACCTTTAATAGTAAACTACTCCCCTTACTATTATTGTAAATTAACTCTCACCCAATATTGTCTCTATATATTTAAACTCTTTTTATTCTCCAAACTAATTCTCCATCTTTCCAACTTCTTATTCTTTATTATTGCATCTATTGTTCTATCCTATTCCTTGCAACTATTACACTCAACAATTCTCCTAACACAATCATCTCACCTTTTGTATAAATATACTGACATAAATTCTTTATCCAAATCTTCTACATACCATACCACCTTTCTCACCCATCTTGCTGTTTACCCTTTACTCATAACCCAATTAAATATTATTTTGACTACTCTCTTATTATCCATAAACTGCAATCTACCAAACATTTTCATTTTGCTTTTTGCATCTCTCAAATAAAAATGTGATCATCCCATTTCTCCTTGAATTGTCATCCACACACCTGCATCTAATGCATGTCTCTGTACTTCTCTTTGTACTTTTTATAAGTAATCTGTTATATTTTGATATATATATATATTGTTTTAGTAACCATATGAATATAGGCTATAATGCTAGTTTGTACTCTAGGGGAAAATAGTAATGAAAACTCAATAATAGATAGAGATAGTAAGTTTTATAAGGAATAAAAAATTGCTAATAGTTAAAAGGAAACTTAGATGTAAAAAGATATTTAATTTTCTAAAAGCAATGGAAAATAAAGGAAACTTTATTTTATATACATTAGTTTAAGTTTAAAAGCAACAAAGAAAGATTGCATTGTTGATAAAATAAACTTAAAATCAGATAGAGATTGCAGGTTAACAGAAACGCACAAAAGATTGCTGAAAGATAAACTGAGTGATGAATTATAATGTCGGATATGCTTAATGGATATTTTAAATGCAGCAAAAACTGTTTAAATTTAAACATAAAGCTATTTTTAACAAAGGAATAAATATATAAAGCACTAATTACAAATGGAAAGGAATGTGAACTTATGTGAATTAAATACCAGATAATAATCGTTGTAAAGACGTATTAGTCTAATGGATTGCTTCTATCCTATTGTTTCACCTAATGAATTTTGCTGTCCCATTGGAATGTTAATATTTATATTAATGGATATTATGCTGGAGAAAAAAGTATAAATAGTGTGTGCTGAAAAAAGCGAGGGTTTTTTGAGCAGCTTTTTCTTTAATCATCATAATGTTGTTGTGGTTACTGTTTTGTGAATTAACCTAAAAAAAGCTGAGGGAAAAATGTAAAAACTTTTCTGCATCAGGAATGTGTTCCTAGAGTCCATGCCTCTGAAGGTGAAAGATAGCCAGATATGAAACTTTAAGAGACCGCATCGGTCTTATAATATGTGCATATGCTGGATAAGGTCCAAATAGGATTGTGCATGAAGAAACTGGGAACATAAATTTTAGTTATTAACTTAGGTCCACTACTAGTAGAGTAAAAATGCAGTTTAGTTTGCAGTTATATTAGCATTAAAAGTTTAGAACTTGAAGTCAAGGACTCAACTGAATATGTTTGTAAATTAAGCAATGCTGGAACCAGTACTGAGTTAAACCGGTTAACTATGTGTATATAATTGTAAATAAATATCTTTTAATTTTTATTTAAGGATGTTTTTCTTTAGTCAATAAGTTTAGTTAATTGTTGGTATTCAATATCATAGTTGAATAGACAACATAATCCAATACCCCTTTACTTACACATAATGCATCATTACCATGTTATGTAATAGCATATATAAGCGATTTAACCCGCTGAAGAAGAAGCTGTGAGTAGTAACAAAAACAATTAAATTAAATTAATCTAGACCTAGTACTTTCAAGATTTTCCTCATATTCATGGCTAAAATGTAAACCATTGCTGTAATGCTACTAAATAATAATGTATGTAAATGCGTATGCAAATTAATTTGTCCATTTTCTTGAAATAGCAAAACACGTGTCGCGTCTATTGATGGCATTGTTATCACTGATAATAAAATACACCTCCTTGGTCTTTCTTTTACAATCGTTGGCTTCAGAGCACACTATCTTGGGGTTGCAGGATTCGAACATATGACTGGCCTGCTTCTCATGTTCGAAAAATATTGAGAAGATATCATTATTCTTTTTTGCTCTTCTATATGTATACATGTGTTGAGTAACTCTATTATGGACAGTGGACTTGGGTTTTCCTGTAGTATGTGACACTGCATCCAGCCTGCGGGCATGAAATGCTGTATACAACCTGGGGTACCTGAGATGGATCCATTCTGTCCGAATTATTAATCAGTCTGTTAGTATTAGGGGGAGTGTGGAAGCCGACTTTAAATTCACCAGCTAAAGTCTTTATAAACTGTTGTGATACTTTGGGGATGTAAGGGAGGGTGATTTGAAATTTATCTTTAATTATGTGGTAAGTTATTGATTTTTTGTATGTAGTGGGAAATTCTATAGCATTATGCCATCTAGTGTCCATTGATTACTCAAGATTACAGTAAATACCTGCTAGAATAGGATTAAAATAATTGCTCTTAACAGTAATATTGCTGATAATGAAATTAGAATGTGCTTATAAAACTAAATAATTTTCCAAATGTCGTTGTTATTTCACTAAAACATATTTCTCTTTTTACTAAGTAAATTATATTCAAAAAATATAATAAACATTCCAAAAACTTTTATTTACATATGTATGTAATATCTAGGGTATATGAGCACAAACTTTCACATGACCCACAACTCACCATTCTATCTCAAATTACTGATACACTTGAACACATATATGTTGAAAAGATAAATAATCACCAATATAAGTATTTCGTGCTAAACCAGCAATCATCAGTTGATCCAGATTATCATCTCTACATATATATGCAATAAGTGCTCAGATATATATTAAGATAGCCAATCTTCATACTTTTAATGGACAGGTTTCAATCCACTCCACATTCCAACTCTTCTACTACCCATCCAATTGAAAATCTGATGATGGAATGCTCAAAGGCCACTCTGAGGCAGAGATTCTTGTCCCACCCATGTTGACCCAAAGTCAATCTGACCCCTCATGTACAGGACATAATCTATTTAATACATATACAAAGGATGGGCCGACATCTCTAATATGTAATAAGTAAAATACATCCTGTATTTCAATTATTACATATGTTAAATTTTCTCCCTAAAGGCAACCTAATCATAAACTATGAGTCAAACATGGCTCTTTGGTCCTAATTTCATAGCCCTACATAAATACATTTTTTATTTCCTCTTGTAATTTGTAAATAAATATTCTGATGACTCTAAGAGATAGAAAATGTGCACTAAAACATTGTTTCTTGAATTCAGTCTTATTATCAAATAGTAATTATTGTATATGATGAATATTTAAGTATTAGAAAATTATAAATAAATCAAGTAATTTTTTGTTCATTTTATAAATTTTTAAGAGCATTTTTATTTTCGTTAGGACGTATAAAGATTCTATTGTTCTATTACTAAAATAAATGTTCAAATAATCCACAGCAATTCAGAAATTCGTATTTGCCATCAACATATTTTTCACTCTTTCCTTGCTACTCTTAAATGGGAGGGGGGTATTTCTTTTACTGCAGCTCTACAATAGAAAGGGGGGGGGGATTTAAATAAATTGGCCCTTCATTTTATAAAGTTTGCCAACTCTGACATAGAAAATAACCAAGTAACAACACTTAATCATCCACTTAACCCAATTTATTGTAGCCTCTTAAAATTTATAACAACTTTTAATAAGCTACTCCCCCCCCCCGTGTCATAGCATCAGCTGAAAAGCGAACCCGCTAACCCAGGACATCTGCTTGTAAAGCAGCGGTTGCTGACCTCTGGACCACCAATGCTACTTTCCACACAATTATCAACAATAACAGGATTTTCTTCAAAATTATAAGTCTTACTTGATTATCTATATTCTACTGCGAATCTTCTATGCAGTAGCTTTATCTTGGTTGATTATCACTATAAAAGCAGTGTGTGAGAATAAAGATTTTTTCATTCTGTGTAAATGGGCAATAGGTGAGGGTTTTCTTCAATGATATTTAGATCAGTTTTAAATGATTTCCAGATTCTTTCTTCATTCATAAAAATACAGTATTATAAAAAAAACTATGGTTTATACATGCATTTTAAATTGGTGTCAGAGAATACTTTACCACTGTCAAATTTCTTGCAATGGATCATGAGCTTCAAAATTTATTCAACTTGTGCTATGTCCTGTACCAGACAGGTAGTGATAAAAAAAACAGTATACTTAGACATATACTATATATAACAATATTTATTAACAAGAATAACAATAGCATAAGACTATAAATGTAAACATTCAGATTATAGAACAATTTATTCTTGAATGGAAATATCTTATTTCCAGGAGTAAATCAAATTTGCATATGTGGTTTTACAATCATTAATCTTTAGCATTTCTACTATTATCAGGCAAATTATTTATATTTTTTTTAATATATACCTCACTTTAGCAGTTAAAATACTTTCACAGACAATAACTATTTCCATATTAAAGTAACTTTTTATAGTTCCTCATTTACACATTTTCTTAACACAAATAATGTACATTTTAACTTCATCATCATAACCACTATTAATTCTTCAGGTGTAGTTTGAAAAATTTCTATTTATTTTCATTTTCTTTGGAAAGCATTTTATCCGACTTCTTCCATTATAACATTTATAAACAACTCAATTGCTCTCAATCTTGTCACTCCAAAAGTGTTATTCAGTCACATCTAAGTACAATTTATGCTAATGCCCTGATTTACATACAAATGATGTTTAATTTCCTATTGTAGTGCTCTCTTTTTTGATTTTCTAGATTAATTACAAGAGAATATTTATGAGTGAAATTAACCCCTACATATATACAAAATAAATGCTCTTTAACTATATCTAAATTAGATATGACAGACATTCCAACTTGTTGCTGGGAATGATTTCATAAAAGTGGAAGCCTATGAACTCTGCTTGATAATGTAAACATATTTCACAAACAGAACATTAATATATATATTGGTAAATGGTGTGCATTCTAAAATGAATTTATATGAATATCAACAAGTTAAATGAAAAAAAAAGTCAAGAGAAATTAACTAATAATTATTAATCTTTAATAACATAAACTATATATATAAAGGATAGTTAAAATTTTAAATATTTATAAACAAGATCAATAAAATCTTCTCTTCTACTGATTAGTACAGGAAGTCCCCTAGTTATGAACATTTGAGTTACAAACATTTCGTTATTACATAATCGCTTTTGAACTTTAGATCTTTATCTATGCACATAATTAAAAACCCTGTTTACATACATTCATGAATTTTTTCTAAAGAAAAATAAACTTTTTTTTCCAATAAATTTATTAAAAGTAAATAAGTATGATATAAGGTGATTTTGTACAGAAAATAAAAAAAATAATTAATACAAACATAAATTTTGTACAAGTGTGAATTTTTGATTATCTTCTGATTATCAGTTCTCAATTAACAGCTCATGTTCTGCAGTTCACTGCATCACTCATTCTTATAGTGAATAACAAATGTAATCCAATAAATCCTTAGTAGGCTTTTGCCCATGAACTGCCTTCATATAATCATTCTAATGATCACCTGTAATGTCATGTGCACTTCACTACTGGAAGGGCACAGTTCTATAATCAGATATGGCTCAGAAACTCAATATTGATCATCTTTATTATCTTTTAAACAGTGTCCAATGGATAACATGTTCTCAATTGGAAGAATTAAGCATCATTATTTGATGTTCATAATTTATTCATATGGCCAGCTGGGATATTTCTATTACAAGATGGACTGTTAATCAATATTGATTTTATTATAAATACAGATATAGGAATCTTCCAGCTAAAAGAAACAAATACCTGAGGTGACTAAAAATTATTAAATGTAATTGTTTTTTTTTAATTTACTAAAACTTTTTATTCTCTGAGTGTACTATCATATGCCTTAGGACAGTGCAATAGTTGTGAGGGCAAATATCCAACTATGTACAAGA
Source organism: Epiperipatus broadwayi (assembly GCA_028023455.1). Classification (NCBI taxonomy): domain Eukaryota; kingdom Metazoa; phylum Onychophora; class Udeonychophora; order Euonychophora; family Peripatidae; genus Epiperipatus; species Epiperipatus broadwayi. Next base: position 13,172,607 of record JAQFVV010000012.1, read on the forward strand.
ACTGTTTCTTAAAACAAATATCTGTGGAGTAATTATTTAAAAGCAATTACACACTGGTGTGCCCACAGCAAGAATAAGTATTTCCAACAATGATTCATTCAAGTCCATATTCATTTTCACAAAGAACTTATAGGCTGTCATTGCACCAGTGTGAAAATGTTCAATTAGACACTACTGATATTCAATTCCAGCCATTCATAAGCTTTGTAATTTTCTGCATCTGTTCATTCATTTATAAGCATCCAGATAAGTGAGTTTAAAGTCATCTATATGATATTATTCAGGGCATGACATTCTAAACTATTTCGATATGAAAAATAAACTTTGGAGTTTAAAAAATAATTAAAAGTATATTTTAGAGAACAACAAAAAACTATATAAAATACAGTAAATCTTCTCATCTCTAGCATTGATTTTTATTTTTAGCATCGTCACAGACTGTTTTGATTACTGCTTATTTTTAAAAGTAGTTTGTGCGTGATTACGTTACATATACACTGTATATATTTCTGTTTTGGTGAATTTTTTTCATTCTTATTAATTAAAAATATGAGAGAGAAATGAAAAAACAGCAGTGTTGATACAACTAAAAAGAAATCAAGGTCTCCTAAACCCCATATGGTCGAGACAAAATGGATATTAATTAGACGTTCTAAAAATGGTGAATCTTTTGCTTCAATAGCATGTTCAAGTAATTTAAACCAATCAATAATATATACAATTGCGAAAAACAAGAACAAAATTAAGGAATTTGTCAAAAATTGTGAAAATATTTCTTCAAAGATTGTTTCAAAAGAGATGGCAGAGTAATGAATGAAATGGAGAAATTTTTGGCTTTATGGAATGAAGATCAATATCAAAAAGGGATCCTAGTGAGTTTATCAATTATTCAAGTTAAGGCTCTTAGTTCGCAGGAACATTGAAAGAAAGAATTAAAAGAAGACTCTGCTGTTGATTTTGTAGCAAGCAATGGCTGGTTTCTCAAATTTAAAATGAGATATTCTTTACATAATATTAAATGTACTGGGGAAAGTGTCAGTGCAGATAAGAAAGCTGCCAGGAAATATATTTCCACTTTCTCTAATATCATTAAAGATGGAGCTTATTTTCCATGCCTAGTCTTCAATGTAGATAAGGCAGGATTATTTTGGAAAAAGATGTCTGCACATACATATTTAGCAAAGGAAGAATCAGTTGCACCTGGGCATAAACTTTCTAAAAACATAATATTGCTTCTTGGAGGTAATTTAGCTGGTGATTTTAAATTGAAGCCAATACTAATTTATCAGACAGAAAATCCTAGAGCATTGAAAGGAAAAGATAAAAGAATGCTTCCAGTCATTTGGAAATCAAATCCTAAAGCCTGGGCTACTGCACAGCTTTTTCAAGGTTGGTTCTCACATCATTCTGTGACTTCTGTTAGGCAATATTGTAGTGAGAATAATTTACCATTTGAAACACTAGACAATTCTCCTGGACATCCAAAATCCCTGCAAAATTTATATCCAGCGATTAATGTTGTATTTATCTCTCCCAACTGTGATAGCTACTTTTAAGCAGTATTATATGAGAAGATTAATGACTCAAGTAATCAAGGCAATTGACAAGGAAGGTGGACCTACACTAAAGAGATTTTTGGAAAAGTTATAATATATGGAATGCAATAAATATTATTGGGGATGCATAGGCTGAAATAAAAGTCAACAATAAAAGGCTGTTGAAAAAATATATATCCACAAATGATGAATGCTTCTATGGACATTGAAGAAACTCCTGAAGATATCACAACTGAAATAGTCAATATAATGAATGAATTAAATTTAGATTTTACTGATGAAGATATTGATGAGTTAATGCAATCTCACTCAGAACCTCTGTCAAATGAAGACTTGATTAAACTACAAGAGATGGATGAAATACAAAATGAAGAAGAATCTGATAGTGAACTTATTGTTAAGAGTTGACAATCAAGAATATGAATGAAGCCTTCATGCATCTTGACAAATTTTTGACCATTATGGAAGAATGTGATCCCAATGGAGAGCGTATATCTCATGTACAAAGAGCAATAGAAAAAGACACAGAATGTCACCGAATTCTTTATCAAGAGAGGAAAAAGAATACAATTCAATTAACTCTTGCTAAATTTGTAAACAAAACTCCAGATATTAATCAATAAAAAATATTGTATTTTGAAAACCCTTTTTGATGTTTTTTTTTACAGACCTTTACTTTCAAACAATTTTAACTTCCAAACACATGTCAGGAAACAATTAAATTTGTAACTAGGGGACTGCCTATATTTTTAATTCTCACTAATGTTCATCGTTAACTATATTCTAAGTCAATATTATTCTTAAATCTTCACAAGTTGATTGATACTCACAATTCTCTTTCTCATTAATCCAATAGAGTCCATAAAGTGTTTGCAAATAAATTAAGATCTGTGTGATCTGTTTGTTGCCCTAACCGGCTATTGGCACTTACAGAAGCTCATTCTCTTGGATTCATTCCCTAGTTGCAGAAAAGGTTCTCCATCATTTTCTGTAATAATTTCTCCCTAGTTCTTTTCATGCTAGACAAATATATAATGATAGTACAAAACATGATAGCACTAACACCACCAGGAACATCGCAGGGGGAAAAAAGCTCACTCCTTTCTGCACTCGCTATTTATACACTATCGGGTAATCCTGATTTTATTAATGATCACAATCTTCTTACTATGATAAAGATCAATCTGTTTCCAACACATTTTTATTTGCTTAGCTGCCTTTCCTTTTACCGCAATTAGTTATTTTGATCTCCATTGTATTAAACAATTTTTCTTTATCATTTCAGTTAATCAGTTTTACACATTTGCTTCTTGCTTTATATATACAATGTTATCTTTTACACAAATATTTTAATGTAATATGCGCTTGCTAATTTAATTATTATTTCACTTTTACTTTATCTTTAAGCAATCTACTTAAAATAACATTTCTATAATTAAATTTTCTTTGTGTTTCTATAGTTTTTCTGGAGTCATTAAATATAGTTTCCTATCTTATACATTATTAAACTTAATAAATCCATATTTTTAACCAAATACAACACCTCCCTCTACTCCATAAAAAAAATACTGTTAACATTGTCATACGTAATCTTAAAATTTATTTGGTCTACACTTTTCCCAAATAGATCTGGGTGACTTTTTTCTATCTTCAGTAAACATTCCATTTCTGCCTGTTCTTCTAAAATCTTTCACACAATTTTTCTTCTATAATGGTCTTGTCTGTTTGGTTTTCCTGAACATCATGCCCTCTGACATGGTTTTCATGGCATCTATATTTAAATCAACATACCCCCTCCCCCAATTATTACATTATGATTAGGCAATATTTTTTCTATTGTCCCTTTAATCCGTTTTACATAAAACATCTCAAATCCACACTGATGCTCCCATTTTAAACTTCATTTTCTCATAATTATTTTGACAAATTCCATTTTCTTTTGGGTGAATTAATGACAATTTTTATTCTTAATCTCCTTCCCAGTAACAGTTCAGCAAAAGTAACTCTAGTTACTATGCAAAAAATTATCTCTTGTAAAGTATTTTGTAAATGTGTAAACAATTACTTTTCTTCACATCTCTTTTTAATTTGTTGTACTGCCTTCTCAGCCATGCCATTTTATTCGGGATAGTATGATAGGGTAGTAATATGTTGAATTCCATTATCAGTAAAATATTGCTTCAGAATATAACTAGGGAAACCTATTGCATTATCTGACACTATGGTTTCCAGTAATTCATGTATTTGAAAAAAAACTTGCTCAAAACACTTTGTTCCTTTGCACTGGTATTTTTTACTTCACGATACTGTCCACTTTGAATATACTTCTACTATTATTAAAATTACTTTTCCTGTGATTGAAACTATTTGGTCTATATAAAATCTCTCCCAGGGCCTGTTTGTCTTTGGCCATGCTGTGTAATTCTTTACTGGGAGTGCAACCTCTGTTTGACATGCCATGCACATTTTTAGGCATTTTTCAATGTCTGCCTTTATTTTTGGCCACCAGACATAGCTGCATGCCAAAGCTTTTGCTCTCACTATCCCTGGGTAATCTCTATGTGACAATTCTTAAATTAGGTTTCTCCCTGCAGGTGGTATTACTGTTTTATTCCCCATTATTATGCAATCTTTACATGCCAATAATTTCTCCCTGATAACCCAAACCCCTGAGTCAAATAATTCAATTTTAATTTTGGCCAACCTTCTCTTATCGATTTTGCTAATATTTGGTATCCATAGTTATCCTTGGTCCATTTTTCAACTGTTTCACTGTCTGCAGTATTAGATTTTATAATATCTTTATAATTCACCTCCATTTCTGTATTTATAGGTGCAAATTTATCTGGGAAACATGTTATTGATAATATAAATGTTATCTGTTATGACTACTTTTAGTTTTTAACTTTAGCTGCCTCTCTTGACAATATTTTTTCCTCAGTTTCCCTACATATTCTTGCCAAATGCCCTTTCTGTTTAAAGTAAAGGCATCTTTCATTTCAAAATTTGCAATCTGTTCTCATGTGCCCAGCTTTGCCACAGTAAAAACAAGTAATTCTCCTGTTTTGCACTCTGTTTGAAATATTCTTTTTACTCCATGACTCTCCATTGGTTTTGCAAACTGTCATTTTCTCATTTTCATTTCCATTTCTAAAAAGTGTCACCTGCTCTATTATTAGTTCATGAGCCACTCTCTTCTTTATAGCTGACTCAAAATTTAAATCCATTTCTGAGAACAAGTTTTGCCTGATTCTATCATCTATTAGACTCCAAAATAATTGGTCTAATATCTCCTCTACATAATCTCCATATCTGTAATCTGTCGCTAATTCTTTTAAAGCAATGCCATACTGTTTTATTTTCATCCTTCCATTGTCTCCTACTTCTTAAAGGCAGTCTGGATATATGTGTTGGCAGTCGAAAACTAACCTGGTCATTTAGTTTTTTAATGATCTCTTTGTATAATGTTGTCTCAGCTATGGGTATCTCATAATACTTGTTTACTATATCTATGACTCTTTTTCCCAATAAACACATCAATGCCACTACTTTTCTTTTATTATCCTCAATCCCACTGAGCAAAAAAAAAAAAAAATCTAACAATACCATATAATAACCATTCCCCAGTTTTACTAACATCGAATTCAGTTATCACTGATCAAACTAACAACATTTTAACTACTACTGGTTCTATATTTTCCTCAAGTATTCCTAGGTTTGAAAACAATGACTGACTGTGCCAAGTTTTTTTATGACTTGGTTAGATTCAAACTGACTGCCAAGTTTACTCATTATCCCAGGTTCGAATAAGCAACTACACCAATTTTTATTGTGTATTCTAAAATGAATTTATAAGAAATCTAGTAAGTTAAATGAAAAAAAAAAATGTCAAGAACAATTAATGATAGTAATAATTAATTAACATTTATTAATCTTTAAATAACATAAATCATATATAAAGGACAGTTAACATTTAAAGTATTTGCAAACAAGATCAATAAAATCTACTGATTAGTATTTTAAATTCTCATTAATGTTCATCATTAATTATATTCTAACTCAGTCAATATTATTCTTAAATCTAGTTTACAATATTCACAAGTTGTTTGATAAAGCTCTCATTCTGATCAATCCTATTGAACCCATCAGGTGTATGAAAATAAAATAAAATCTATGTGATCTATTTGCTAACTGGCTATTGGCACCTATAAAGGCTTGGTCTCTGGGTCCAATTCCCTTGTTACAGGAAAAAGTTCTTCACCACTTTTGGAACTGGTTTCCCACCGAATTTCACTCCAGTCAAATATATAATGACAGCACAAAACACGACTACACTAACAGCATGAGGAACATCACAGGAGAAAAACTTCTTCCTTTCTTCACTTGCTATTTATACATATATATCTTTTCATATCTAGTAATCTTGATTTTATTAGTGATCACAATCTTATTATTATTTCCTGTTTCTGCCATAAATTTCCTATAATAAATATCAGTCTATTTCCAACACATTTTTATTTGCATAGCTGTCTTTCTTTTTCCCGCAATTAGTTCTTTCAAACTCCATTGTATTAAGCAATTTGGTACTAGTTGTTAAGCCAATACAAGCCACTTGATGGGATTTTTTATGTACAAAACACATAAAAATGCTGTTTACGTGGCCCAACTTATGTCTAATTGAAAAGTTCTGTTCAGATTAGCATTGCAGGCCACCTACAGATGGCATTACAAACAAATATGATGGCCCACCCAGCTATGTGATTCACGACAAGTGATGCAAATATGCACACTTCACAGATCGCTACCGCATCATGTGAGGGTGTGTGGAATTCAACTGGCCCTAAATCTTCATTCTAAGTAATGATATTATACCCCACCTGACATAGTATTACATACTAATAATTATAAGCCCGACATCATGCATCCCTATGTAGATTGAAAGGTGAAAACAAATTTGAAAGGGTATGCTCAAGCACAATTTCACATAACTCATGAGAAAAGTCATGTTTGTATGAGAACAGTTGTGAGACAAATCAAAAGTCTGAGTTTGCAGCTCATTTTGGAAATCATAAGGTTGGTTTGCTTAGACTAGTGCATCTTTTGGCCGATCCTTCAGATCGGCAAAACTATCAGGCTATCCCCCGGCATTCGATGCCATCTTTGACAAGTTGTTATCAAAAATACTATTTTGTTTCCAATCAAAAATAATTCATTAATACAAGTTATTTTTTTTGATATAAAAATAATACCTGAAATCGGACAATGAAAAAAAAAAAGTTTCTTAAAAGCAAAAAAAAAAAGTATTTTTTTCAGAATCAAAAATAATTAGACCATCCTCCCCCCTCTCAACACATTGCTGCACTTCATGGTGTCGTATTTGGACAAGTTGTTTGAAATAAATGCGTGTTGGTAAAACAAAATTGAGTTTGTTTACAATCCAAAATAATTTAAATTTAAATTAATTATTACATGTATTTATATATAAAAATAATAACAGAAATCAGATAAATAAAAACAAAAACAAAACAGAAATCGGATAAATCAAAAAAAGGTCGGGTAGTAACAGTATATTTATGTGTTTGGTTGTAGCAACAATGCCATCAAGCGGCTTGTATCGGTTAAATAACTACTACCAGCAATTTTTCTTTATTATTTCAATTAATCAGTTTTACAAATTTGTTATCTGCTTTATATATACAATGTTATCTTTTTGACAAATATTTTAATGTAACATATGTTTGCTAATGCTTTCTATTTAAAATAACATTTCTATAATTAAACTTTCTTTGTGTTTTCTTATCTTTTGTTTTTCTGGAGTCACTAAATATCGCTTCCTATCTTATACATTATTAAACTTAATAAATCTATATTTTTAACCAAATACAACAGTAAATAAAAAATGTATGAATAAAACAAAAAAACTCAATATAAAAAATTGGTAAATAGATTGCAAACATAAAAAAAATAGAGCATGTTTATTGTACTTTAATAGCACAATTCAATATTGGTGTAAAAAACTTCAGGCAGAGGGAATGTTTAATTACTCTAATAAGGTTTCCACTCCATGCATGTAATCTAAGCACTGAAACTTTTGAATTTGTTTTAAAAAAAGCCATTTTACATCACATTAGTTTAGATAATCTACACATTCAGAGAAGTTTCAGTAGTTAAGTGGAAATTGTACCCAAGTATTGCACAACCAAAGAGTAATGTGTTATTGCAAATTTTAAGAGCAAAAACCCTTAATGCAAAAGACAAAAATAATATTCATAAAAATATGTTTACATTTATTTTAATGAGAATAAAACGTTTGGAAAAAAATCCAAAAGTAACATACAACTGATAAAAGACTTTTCATTGTGCTATTATCAATGATTTGTTAAAGCAAGTTTATCAATATCATTAAAAATTTCACCAAGAAATAATTTAAATTTTAGATTTGTATCTTACTTCTTTTACACTTTATAATAATAATAATAATAATAATATAAATAATAATAATAATAATAATAATAATAATAATAATAATAATAATAATAATAATAATAATAATAATAATAATAATAATAATAATAATAATAATAATAATAATAATAATAATGTAAAATTCACTTATTGACATCCCTATTGTAACGAGCATAGACGTTCGTTACATTGGTTTTTTTTTTAAATTTATTAAACATGAAAGTAAATTAAAAAGTTCGCATTTAAAAATTTTCTTTAAGAATTAAAAATTGAAATTAAATATCATCTTAAACTCTTATATATTAATTAAATCGCACAGATAATGAAAAATTATTAAAATAAAAATTTATTAAAGAAAAAGTATTTTAAAACTAAATTTTAAAAAGATTTGGAGATAAAATTATATCTTTAAATTTATCTTTAAACATATTTTTGATTTGGAAAACAGGTTAATTAATCAGAAATGGAAATGATTGTTAATTAGTTAAATGTAAACCAGCCTTGGCATTTAAATGTAAAAACACCGGTCAGATAAGAAAACAATAGAAACTTTCAGCAAATGAAATAAATCCATTTGGAAATCGGACCTCAACGAAAAGGATCATCTCATTGATGACGTAATGTTAAGTCAATCCTTCGAATACGTATAAAAGGAAAAATTTTGGAAATTATTAATTAGTGACTAGTTATTGATGATTATTACGATGTAACAGCTAGGTGTTAGTGCTGAGGGGATTGAAAAAGACGCACAGCTTCAATCCCTTCAGTTCTGTTAAGAAAGGAAGAAAAATGAGCCATCGTTTCTACATTGAGGACCAACTACACTAAAAAATCTCCGGATGGATAAATAAATCGGCCAACAGGATACCAATCTTCGGACGACGTGGGAATTCACGTTCAAACGGCAAGGAATATATGAAGATGAACTATTTAAATAACCGTAAGAACTTTAAAATTTATGAACAGTAAATTAAAAACTTTCCAGATTTAAATAATTGCAATATTATTCTATCTGACCAACATTATTTATTAATTAGTTATAATTTTATTTAATGTATTTATTTTGTAAAATCATTTCCATTTATTTATTTTTTGTTCTTTAAGTTTTATTATGATTTTTGTTTTCCGTTAAGTTAAATTATATAAATGTTAAACTTAAGTCGGGCGTGAATGGCTGTATAGATTTGTAAAGTTATATTAGGGGAGGGTAATCTTAGGTTATTTGTTTCGTGGTTAAATTGGGTCAATGGATTGGATATATTGGTGTGATTAGTAGATGTAATATTGATTCGCCACGGGCAGAATCGCTTCATACGCCGCACACTTCCGTTTGCCTATGGAAGGAATTATAAGTCGGATACCGCAGTTCCTTTCTATGGAGTTTTTTTGTTTTATTGCTCTTCTTTAGAGATAGATGTAATATTCCTATCTCATAAGAGGCAATTTCTTCTTTTAACCTTTTGTGCTGTCGTATTTTATTACATTGAATACATCGATATATCAGATGAATTGATGCCAGTTTGACTACGAATTTTAGCCTAAGGTTAAATAGGGATAGAATATTTTAATTTCAATGCAAATCTATGTAGTATTCATGCTCGACCCTAAATAAAAATGCATTAAATTTAAGTTGTTTATAGATGCTTGCATGGATTGTTTATCGGTTAACTATGTTTTGCGTTTTCATATTTGATCAAAATATATAGACATTCGATAAATAATGATACCTTACGGTGAGTATCTAAAATGTATTTATTCGGATGTCTTTTAAGTTATTGGTGACAATGCAAGTATCTTATGGTGAATACTATTGGGTTACATATAAATTTCCCTCCGCAATTGTCAGTAATCAATAATTTTATATTTTGATCGCTTATGTTTACTTTGGAATGTTTTTAACCGTGTAATCTATGTAACCGATCTATAGCAACTTATTATAACAAGCTTTTATAATCCCATCTGTGCGAACTTAATTAAAATGTAAACTTATAATATAATAGAAATTAAAATGTAAATTAAAATCTAAGGTAAAGTTAAAAATAATGTTAAAATGTAAAACTAATACTAAAATAATTTTAAATCTTATATATATGTGCATAAATAAATGTTTGTATGTTAATTACTGGCAGTGGCTTATTTTATTCCTTTTTTTATATATACTCTTAGATTATCTTATTAAATCTCTGCTATTCCACTGAGCTAGTGACATGGGCTAACGACCGGAATCAAAATTTAAAAAAAAAAAAAAAAAATTTTTTTTTTTTTTTTTGACTTACGTATCTGCCTACTTTATAAATTTTTCTAGGTTCAAATGCCTAGATGGCGCCCCGTAGTGCAGTTTACGTTAAGTCGCATTCTCCGGATCGTTACACTATATAATCAATGTGTATAATTTAAAAATTTTTCAAAGACATTATAATGGTCGATGGAATCTCCCTAATCTAATCTGCCATACCAGGTGCCATTATGCTATTGGAACCTAGAAAATTTATATAATAGGCAGATATGCACGGGAGAGGTTACTTTTTTATCAAACCGAAAACACCAGTCACTAGCTCAGGAAGAAGCTGAGCTTAAAATATCACACTGCATATTCAAATTTCTATTCTTAATTTTAAATATTATTAATACAATATATAAAATAAGTTACTGTCAAAATTTAATTTAACAAAACATTTTATTAAATTCTGAAAATTAAATTAACTAGTGAATATTGGATTTAAATTATATGCACAGATGGAAGCATTTAATTGATTTAATACAATTTTTAATATTTTAATAAATGTGAATATGCTACATAGATTACACATATAACCAACCCAATCCCTTTTAACCTTAGGTTAAAATCTCGCATTTAAACCAATGCTAGCTTACTGATATACTGAAATGACCAATGCAAAATGAGATTATTAGCATAACACAATCATGCTAACATGAATTTACATCTGTAGCATGATATCATTTGAAAAATAAAGAATCATGGTAGGAAGGAATGAGCATCATCCCCATGATCATTAATAAAATTCACCAACAGACAGGAACAATCCACTGCCCAATTGGTGATACAAAAAAAATTATTTGAAATATATATATATTGTAACAGTAGCTGGGTTCAAACCCTGTTACAAGAAAGGGAAAAGCGCGTATGCATTACCCTCAAATACCAGCATATATTCAAGCGGGTGATAAAGGGTTAAAATATATATAGTTATTCATATATATATACGTGCGTGAAATAAATTTTAAACTCTTTTTCGTTAGTATTTTTTTTTTAAAAAATAAATGGGGAAGGGATTAATTAGTAAACATTATTTATTTAGAATGTTTTACTTTTGAAATAGTACAAATTAACAAAATTACAGTTGTGTGCAAATATGTTATATATTGTTTATTGATTTAAGTTTAATTATATTTAAAATTAACGAGGGTAGTGAAGAAGGAATGTTGTTTGTGCCTTCAAGCAGTTTTATGTTTAAATCACAATCGCTAATTACTATGAAAATAAAATTCCAAGAAAAAGCCAGAGAATGTTTGACCAAAACAATGGAAATGAAAATTTAAAGAAAGAAAAGTAATTTGGAAAGGCAAAACTATTCAAAGAAAAAGACTTAGATTGAAGATCCGATAAGAAAAAGAAAATTTCCTTTGTATGACAAATGAAAATTAATTAGAAAAAGAAATTAATTATTGAGGGGAATTTGGGAAATAAAAAAGAGAGGGAGCAGTTAGATCTTGACCATTGAGAGAGATAGACTTAAAAAGCTATAGAAGATATATCTAACATGACGGGGTAAAACCTTACGTAAAGGGTTTACTCATCCATAGCCGATGCGAACTGACCAGAAGCCGCCTGCCGCCAAAGAACCTCGGAACCTAGTGAATATTCCAGATAGTGGAACAGAAAAGAAATAGAAATGAATCATATGTATAAAAATATAAATTCAGTTAATTTGAAAGTTACATTAAACAAGACTTCAACTACGACTCCAACATTATTCATGGCAATTTAAACATCGGACTCGTCAGGGAAAAAATTATATCTTTGCGCTTTCATAAAACTACTCCAAATACTACCGGATAGCAGAAATCTATTTGATATGCCTCGTTACATTCGGATCCCAGACCCCGGGGTTTTCGTCAGGTAAAGTGAACTCTGTTTTATATCTCTGAAAATTGTTTATGGCTACCCTTGAAAATAATAACTTTCTTAAATCATTTTATAACATAATATTATTGCACACAATTGTATAGTAGACATTTTTTTTTCTTATATATAAAAACTAATATGTGTTTATTTTAAATTTACTGTTATATCGTTTCATTCATAATTTGGGGGAACTGACTATATGTTTTAGAGGGGAGGGATAAGAGTTTATTTCCATAGATGGCAATGAGAAAGTAATAGTAAAGTTTAATACAAATTTATCTTTGCGTGAGAATTATTTAATAATTATGGTTTACATATTTTTTTTTTATCACTTCATTCGCTAAATAAATTCCAATAATTCAAATATGTCCGAGGTAAGCGGATATATAATAGTATATTTTCAGTTAAGTACAAACCTATATATATATATTTTATTGTTAACTCCGTTCATCCGATAGGTTTTCCTCCCCACCCTGGGAATGAGTTAGCTTGGGTCGGGCACTTCATTAATCAGGAAATATAATTCTCATTGTAATAGTGGGTTTGGCGCTTGAGGTCATTGATAAAGTGACGCTCATAAATATATTCTACCGTAGACATTTTTTTTTTGGTATTTAGATTTTATTCAAGGCACCAGGGCTACCGTAAATTTTATTCATTAGTCTTAAATTCTAATTATGCAATATTTAAAATTTGCGTCAAGTAACAATACTTGCCTAAGAATTCGCATCAGAATTCGCGTTGGTGGGTAATATTTAACTATTACCTACAGGTGTTATGGCGACTAAACAGCCATAAAAATTCCATCCAGTCGTCGGTTAGGCTCTTTGGTCCACTTCTTGAAATCTATATCATTTAGTTAAGTTCACCAATGTCGAATAAGACGTGGTAAAAGTTCAAGCCCGTTAAAATATATATATATGAAATGCTTTGTAAATGGGGATAGCAGTCTTTGCTGGCTTACTGTCCCAACCAGAGTGTAAGAAAGTCAATGGCATAGGAAATAGACAATGTGATGGATACACTTTTGGGCCATACATTCAGGTGGGTATATGCCCTGTATCCGAATGCAATACAAGGGAACAAGTATCCAATGCACCTACTCAAATTACATTAACATAAAACAACTGTACATCTATCCACTAGTACCGATTCAACTACAAAACAATTAGCGCCAAAATAACACACCTTAAACTAACATAATCTTACGAATCTATGCAGCCATTTATGCTTATTTTTAAATTATTAATTTAAAAGAAATTTACGAGAATGGAAATGATAATACTAGCAAACATATTAAAAGAAAATATGACAACTAAGTTTCTGCTTAATCGGATGAGATTTTATGGATTAGCTACCATTTAGATTTAATTATTTGAAAAGTTCTTAGATTATTAAAGTACTTGAAAAATTCTTTGACAACTAAGTTTCTGCTTAATCAGATGAGATTTTATGGATTAGCTACCATTTAGATTTAATTATTTGAAAAGTTCTTAGATTATTGAAGAACTTGAAAAATTCTTAGACTATTAAAGTATTTGAAAAGTTCTTAGATTATTAAAGTTCATACTTCCCTTGGCTGTAAGTTTACTGAAGCACGTCTTGACAGTCCTTGATATGTCTCACAATTTAAAGTTCTTTCCATTTTATATTGTTCTAGGTGGAGACAAGTCCTTTCTGGCCAGTTTCTAGGAATCATTATTCTCTGGAGCCCACTTCAGCTGATGTAAATATAGAAAACATAAATTATTGCTGACCCCTACATTTTGGATATCCACAATACACTTATAAATGTATTTAAATTACACGCAATCAGCAAGAGCAATCCTAATCTAAATCTCAACTTCAAAGTTTTATTTTTATATCTTTGTGAATTCTTATCATTAAATTCCAGGATTGATCTTGCCTAGCTTGACTTTTCTCTGAAGGACCGGTGTTTATTTCCATTATCAGTCAGCTTTCTTTAGAGCGGAACTCAAAATTTTATCACTAGTATTTTTTTAATTTATCTCTTAAGTGACTTTATGCCCAAGGGCCTGTTTGCAATTATGTCAATATAGAAAAGCATTTCCATTCTAATATTAAAAATAATTAATTAACAACTTTTTTTTCATTCTTTTATATTAAAACAATCTTGTTTTTAGATTTTAAACTTTAAAGAATTATATGATTAGTTTGCCATCTGTGCATTATATATATTAATTTAAATAAAATTATTAAATTCTCTTTTTATATATATATATATTTCTACTTGAGAATGATTTTATATTTTTTTTCCACTTTTATTTGAAAGAAATGTAACGGGGTGATTTGTTTAACTACTTTTTAAATTTAATGAAAAAAAGTTAATTTATCAGATTTATTTCAACATATGTACTGCAATATCTGTGGTATATTATACAGATTGTAAATAATGGATTTTATAATTATGTAAATACATAGGTTGTTCCTGAATAAATTATCTTAATTTTAACATACTCTAGAAAAAAATCAACAAACAGACTATTATGTAAATAAGTAAAAGACTTGAATCATATAAAAACCATGATCTAAAACTTGGACTCACAGAGAGATGGTGAATTAGTGCATGAAAAGTGTGCTAAGTAAACACAAAGAAAACTTGGAGATAGTGTGATTCATTTTCTTCTAATAACGGATTGTCACATAAAGTGAAATATTGAATTGTCAGAAGCATAATTGTACCAGAAAACACATATACATATATCACAATAATAAGCACATAAGTGCAAAAGACCTCACATTTAAAACACATAATGCAGCTTATATTATCCTGTGTGTGATGTTTACAGCCTCCATGAATGCTGCAGTCATGGTAAAGGTGGTCAGATAAGCAAAAATAACTATAAAACAAAAAAACTTTATAACTATAAATTGACATTTATTGCCAACAAAATAACAATGGTAAAAGTTAAATTAACACTGCTTAATATATAAAATAACAATTTATGACTTTACATAGATTAGTATTATAATAACACTTACAATAAAACAGGCAAAACACTATACGTATTGTCACATTGGCTTAACACTTACAATACTCAGCCATAAAAGTATGGCTTGCAAAAAGATCTCTAGATCCACACAAATCTTCAGTAAGTGGAGTTCACTGGATCATCCAAAATCCTTTGAACACTTGGCCTTGTAGTTCCTCGAGATAAATGTGACTAACTCCATCAACATATTTGTGAGTGAAGACTTCAATTCTTCCTACAGGTGAGCTTTTATTTCTTGGTCAATCCAATCCCAGATAGCAACATTACAGCAATGGAAAGTTCTAGAACACTAATTACTACCATCCTGGTCTATTCTTTTAGTTAAATATTTTCTAATACGGAACCGCTTATGGATGCTGGCTGGTTCCATTGTCAGTTTCCATGGTTATATGTATTAAACTGCAAGACGACCCTGATAACTGCAGGCATAGCATTGGGGCTTTTAGCTTTGGATGTGTAGACACAGGGTGGCTTCTTGATCAAGCACCAGGGTAGGTATAATGTTTGGGTCAATGATTAGATGAAGCTGAAGTTTGAAATCAAAACTGTTGTTTGCTATTGAAGTGTCTCTTACATAAATTCGTTTAAACAGAATGATCTTGCCAAATGGCTGCATAATTTTTTTGAAAGTCATCACAAGAGTACCCAAAGTAAGTGTTTTTAAGCACCCCCGTGATGTAGCTATAGTAGTATTCATCAACAACTTCAATGACAACAAATCCCTTGCTGATGCCAATATTATTATCATGCCCATGTTGACTTTTAAGTCATTCTGATCCCTCACATAGAAGACTTTATCCCTTGGAATGGGCAGAATACAGGCCGAATTTGTAATATTTTATTGAATACAAGTATAATTTATATACTTGAAGTTTAGATATAATTATAAAAGACTTGAACACACACTTTCAAGCTTCCTTCAATTGATACACATCATCACATGTATACTGGATCATTTATTTTTTCATAGGTGTGTGATCATGTATATCAGTAGCATAAGATAGTGCAGTATCTGAAGGGAACTTGAAAGTCTTTGTTCAGGTCCCTTATTGTTACATCTAAACTCCTAAGTATATAAATTATACTTATATTCAATTAAATATTACAAATTTGGCCCATATCCTGCCTATTTCTCTTTTTTGTATTTAAATGGATAAAGTCCTATATGTGAATGGTCAAAATGACAACATGGCATGACAATAATATTGGCATCAACAAGAAATTTGGGCATTCCCTTCTCAGAGTTTCAATAATAAGGATGGCTAAAGAGTTGGAGAGTGAAGAAGACTAAGACATGTCCATTAAAGTTTGAAGATTTGCAATCTTAATATAAACTGAGCACTGATTATATATGTGTAGAAGATGATCTGGAACTACTGATGAGTGCTAATTCAGCATGAAATACATATATTGCAGATCATTTATCTTTTTCACATGAGTTGTGGTCATGTATACCAGTTGTGCAAAAGGGATCTTGAGAATCTATGTTCCAGCCCCTTATGGTTACATTTAAATTCCAAGTATTTGTAATGAATCAAATATTAAAAATTCAGCCTGTATCCTGCCTATCCCTCTTCTCTGTATTTAAATGGATAAGATCCTATATGGTAGGGAACAGAATGACTTAAAGTCCACATGAGCATGGCAGTAATGGGCCATTCCATTATCACAGTTTAAAAAGTATTATTATGTTTCAACCATAAACGTTATTTATCCAACAAAGTTACAAAAGATTTTTTTGAAAAAATTATTACATGGGCAATCCATGGTAGTATCAAATAATGTAAAAAAAATTTTTTGTTCAAAATATTATTGCAAGAGTCCTTAGAAAATTTAGATTGCTGTCTCCAGATGTGGAATTCAGGCTTGGATTTTAATATATGTTGAGTTCCTAAGATAAAATATAATCAATACTGTTAGCTATTGTCCAAGTGAAGGGCTGGTGAATAATGACTGGTCAATTGTTTGTCAGTTGCTGAAAATTGGTGGCAGCTTGGAGATTAGCAATGGTAGAAAATTATGTTGCATAAAATGAGAATCCAGAAAATCAATGGCAAATAGGTGGTGCCAGAATAATGAACAGTGTATTAGAATGGAGTGCCAATTTGTGAGTCTTTTATAAACTAGATTGCCTTATGAGTGACGAAGTGGCTGCAAAAATATCTGGTGATGCCATGCTTGAGTCTCGTATTTTTAATTGGTGAAGTTTGTTTAGAAAAGTGGAGAGGTGCTGTCTGTTATTATTGTTCAGGGTGAAAGTGCAATGGGTGCACCAAAAATCAAATAGGATGAAAATGGCTGCATGCAAATTCTTGATAAAACTCTTCTAAACATATCACAATGTCATCTCTCTTTTTAATAATAGTTCTATCTTTTTTTATTGTTGTAGAAATAAGCATATCAATGCCAAGACATTGTTTTTTACACTCTTGAAAACGATTCTTTTCTATAGATTTCCTTGATAATTCACAATTAAACTTTCTTACATCATTATCAACTTTTTTCAAATTATTTTTAATATCTTCTATATTTTGTGCAGTTTTAAAAGTGTATCATTATCTTTTTATTGATTTACTTCAAATCTGAATAATATTCTCAATCTCTTACATATTTTAAAAATTATTTAAAAGCTCTAATTTAAATTTATTGGAACATTTCTGATGATTAAAAATATCAACTATAAATACTGTTTTTCTTAATAATTTTTCTCTCTACTTTTATTATAATACATATCTTACATCTCACTAATTGGTTATCACTTCCTGTGTTGAATTTATTAAAACAGTGACATTTTAATATTAAAAAAATAATTTCAAACTTATTCTTTATAAGGGTTGAATTAGCTGGATAACAATTTACAGGAGAAAACTTTTTCATTAGAATACATCTTTATTCTGTTAAGTAGCAACAATTTGTGTCCCAAAATGCATTCTAAATCTTGCATAAAAATTAAGCAATTATAATATTCCTATACTAAAAAAATATTTTGTTACTTTGAATTTAAAATAAACAAAATTTGATTAAATAAAAAAAAAAAAACCTTTACATATGTAAATCTACAAATACAGATTTCTCATGTAACCAAAGCAACTCAAGCTATGTAAAACCATGTAACTAATCCACAGTATGTAAAAATTCCTGTAATGCTGTGTAAAATAATAAGTCAACTTTTATAAATGTAAACCTACGAGTACAGATTGCCCATGTAAACTCAGCAATCCAAGCTATGTAAATTCTTGTAACCCTTTAAGACAAATAAAGCTTATCTTTATAAAAAAAAAATATTACAATTTTGAAATATATATTTTGTTAGTCAAAATATAATTCCATAACTCCAATTTCTTCTTAATATTTTTCTCTAAAAAAAATTTTTTTTTTTTTTTGTGTGAACTCCATAAGTCTATATCCTCTCTCATTACTACTGCCATAACCAAATTTACTCTTAGCACTTTCATATTTCAATTGTTTACCAATTCTAGCATTAGATTCATCCATCTATCAAGATGTGAATAAAGAAAATTTGAAAATATATTCGTTTATTTAAGATAGTTTACCTTAATAATCCAAAGGGCATTTTTAAATGCATTGTGATTTGCAGATTATCCAGATACTTTTTAAAAAAGTTAAAAAAAAAGGAGCTATTGAAACTCAAGAGTATCTAGAATTGACTTTTATTATTATTCAGTCACACTTATATGTGTGTTTTCTTCAAAATATAAAATATTTTTGCTATGTTTCTAAGCATTTATTTTTATATAACGCTATGTTTACAATTGTATTACATTCAAATCTAATTGTGCATGCACTTTTTGCGAGTGTTAATAATAAATGAATACTTTCCTTTCCAATACAAGATATAGTATTTATGCAGGAATAAAATGAATCACTTATTCCTACAACTCAAATGCTTATATATGAGCAAATCTGAAGTACTGGCAAGGACAAAAAGTGCATGCACAATTAGCTTGAAAGGCTGATATTTAAATGTAATACAATTGTAAACATAGTGCTATATAAAAATAAATGCTTATTTACATATGATTAAGTTTCAGTTAGAGTGACGTTTAGTAAATTCTAGACAATTTCACCGACGTCATTCATTCAGACATCGTAAATAGTAATTTAAAGTGAATGATCTATCCTCACGCTTTCCTTGCCAGTACTTCAGATTTGCTCATATATAAGCATTTGAGTTGTAGGAATAAGTGATTCATTTTATTCCTGCATAAATACTATATCTTGTATTGGAAAGGAAAGTATTCATTTATTATTAACACTCGCAAAAAGCGCATGCACAATTAGCTTGGAAGGCTGATATTTGAATGTAATATATGTTTCTAGGAAAAATATTGCTAGTTTCGTTGATAGGAAACCAAAACCAAAAAATGACTTTTGTTATTATTATGAAATTGAATTTGTGTCGTGTGCTTCTTTTAAATTATAAAAAAAGAAGTTATAAATATTTTGCTTTTGCTATTAAAACAAATGGCTGAAAATGACTTTTATTATCATTCAGTTGAATTTGTGCATGTGTGCTTCTTTGAAAAATATAAAGAAGTCACAAATATTTTGCTTATTCCATTAAAAGTACGGTTCGGGGAAAACATTCTATGAAATATAATACTACACTTCTACATCGTTAAATAAATAATTTTTCTAATTAGATATCATTTTGGCCAACTTCTTCAAATATTCATGAATATTATATTTGAATATAATTTAGCATTAAGGACTCAGGCTTGGCCACTTGATGGCGTTCTGGCTTGCCAAAACACTTAACAAATGCCGTTTACAAGGCCTTCATTACGGCTATAGAAAACATCTGTTTGTCTTAGCCATTAGAAGGCCGTTGATGATGACGTAACGCAGAAATAATACGGCCTATTTCTGCTTCACAACAGTTACTGTGAAGCCACACACTTATCTTTTGGGTACAGTTCGATATATATGTGTGTGTAGTTTGATTAGCCAAATTTTTATAATATACATTACACAATCTTTGTATTTGTAATGAATTTAAGAAACCTGACTTTCCAAATGGCCACACCCTCATTTAGAGAAGGTGTAATGTGTAAAAGCTTGCCGAGGGTATGTCAAAAAGAATTCGGTCGAGTTTGCGTGCGAAATCTCGTTTTCATATGAAACACCACGTAGTTCATAAAATGTCTGGTGATCGCGTAACTTTTTCCGCAGTTGCCGAAAACAGAAACCGAGTATTTCTGCTGTCCAATAAAAATATACACGATTTTTTTAAATTTCATAGAAAGCACATATTATAAACATGTTTAATAAGTAAAGAAGACATTTAATATGTGTTTGTTGTTGTTTAAAAAAGTTTGAGTTTCTTTCTTTTGTCTGACTACGGTTACGATATTGATATTTTTTATTTTAGCATTACAAACAACAGAACACTAACCCTAAAACTAACCCTAACTCTACACAGTTGTTTTGTTATGTAGAAAGCAATAATTAAGTGAAAGACATCACTAAATAGACATAGCAAAAAAAGTTCTAGCAATCAATCAATTAATAACTAAAAAGGAAAAATGATGATAATTTGTCCAAAAACAGCGATTTAAAAATAAAAAAAAGGTTGTCATTTACTAAATACAAAATTAAAAAGGCATGAAAAAAAAAGTTATTGCAATCAATAAATTAATAACCAAAAAAAAAAAAACAGCGATTTAAAAATCACACGGCCCCGTAAACCATACATTGTACTGTTTTTGACTGCCAACAATGCCATCAAGTGGTCAAGCCCGATTACGTTATAATTACCAAGGACTCTTTATTATTATTATGATTATTATGCTTATGCGAAATTATATTTGCTATTTTTCAAAAATGCTTATTATTTCTTGGTGCGTCATATGCTTCCTTATGTGGACAAGCCATCAGAGAAAGACTCAGCAGACCCCTCTTAATGGAAGATTTCCATTAATGAAGTAAGGTGTTTTAAATATATATATATTTAATTTTTTTAATTATTATTATTATTATTGTAACATTATCATGATATTCTATCATTATGTCAGGTGTAAAGGTAACTTTTATTGATATTAGTATTATAATGGGTTTATGCTAGAATGTGTTGGTATATCCACATATTCTCAAGTAAATTTTATACATTTCATTCCGTGCTGGTTTTATTAAGTTTTGCAATATTTTATCTATCAGAGATATTTATCTCTAACATTTGTCTTCTCTTACAAGGTTTATGAGTATTTCAGTCACTCATTGATAAAACAGTCTTAAAAGAGTTTATCGGAAGTCTAGTATGCCTATAATTATTATAATAATATAATAGTTTATCGTTATATATACCAATTTAATTGCATATTTATTTACTTTAAATGGCTATACTTTATTTTGCATTACATCCACTTATTTATTTCAATTTCATACTATACAATTCATATATGTGTGTATTTTTATTGTCTATTGCCAGAATTTTATTGTGCTCTCATTTTAAAAATAATTTAAGTCACTTGACTAATCTATTGTTGGTTTCAGAGATTACTTATTGTTTTGAATAATTTTATACGTATATTAAATCAGTCATCTTATTAGTGTTAAGTTGTTATCTTGCCATCGTTTATTTTGTATGAGGTGTTTGCCTTAGAAATTAGACCTAAGTTATAATGATTTATTGTGCTTTGTGGGACAAGATGCTCTTCCCATGGCTTATATTTATTCCATGAGCTTGATAGTGCTTTTTGTATTTTGTGATAGTTATCACTTTTCAGTATTATTGAAGGTACCTAAATCCCTAAAGAGGATCATTTATATTTGGTGTGTCTTTCCACATTTTCCTGATGTGCTGCGACAAAGTCCAAGTATCCACTCTTTTGCCTTAGATATAGGTATTTGGAAACCATCATTTCATTGATATTTTCTTGCTCTGTGGAGCCTGTTTTGCCTATCACTAATGATGAACTTTCATATTTTTCCACCTTAGTAGGTGAAGTTATTTTTGAATTAAAATTGACATGGCAATGATTAGTGAACTTATAAATAATTCTTCATGTAGCATTATGTGCAATGCTTTGTGGTATATAACAATGTCTATATTGTGTTGCTGAGTCCTTTGGCCAGCTACATGTAAAACAACAATATATTATACCTTTTAAATATTTAATATTAAGCATTTGGCACTTAGATCATAAATACACCTTATGTTAGCTGTATACCCATCTGGATCACCTCACCGATGGATTTGTAAGTCATTTGATATTTAAAATATTATTATTATTATGTGGACAGTAATTTGGTATGATTAGGTGTATGACTTCTGGTAAACGGCCCACATTTAATTTAAAAATTTATGAAGAAACTTAAAACAGTACTATGTGATTTTAGTTAAATTATCTAAATTCTATAATTAGCAATATTCTACCAGCCTGTTTATTCAAACCCAGTTAATGTAGAATGCAGTGTTAATTTAATTGCCTAGACTCTATGATTATTAATTTTGTGATGGTTCATGATTTATTTAAGCTTATTTAATTTAAATTTAGCCTAATAGTGTGCTCATTTGCATTTCAAAGCTGTAACCAAAAATTTACTTGACATAAGTGTGTATTTTAAATAAAGGGTTAGATCAGCTTAATATAAGCTAAAGCTTGGTATTATTTTTTTTAAAAATTTTAATTGTCTACGAGCTAAATTAGGATACCAGCTAATTTTATTGTTAAATCAATCTTGTGGGAATATTTGATATAATAAGCCACCTAAAGATTTATATTTTAAACCTTAGAATTATTATCAGGAAAAGATCTGGATGCGCTTATGTGCCAATTAATGTAAACAAATTGTAACAGCACTTCTGTTGGCAAATAGTTCCGAATATTTAATGTAAATATAATAAAAAAACTTGTAAATATTATTTATTTTATATTTAATCATCAATAAATTTAAGTAGCATTATTTTAAAAGTATTCAGTTTTCATTTTCCTATGTCATTTGTCTTGAGTTCCCACAAATCTTATGTGTCTATTAGAGTTATTAAATTTGCTATTTGCAAAAAGTATATTATTTACAATTCTGATTTCTATCAAAAATCTAGGTGACAGATAATCAAATTTTGCAGTTCTAAAACTTGTCATTTTCCAATGAAAATACTTTACAAGAAACTTCTCAATTCCAAAGACTGGAATTTCATATAAGACGAAATTACAGTTGAATATTTTAAAAAAAATTCAGATCAATAAAATTTTGGGGAAATTTTTTTTTATTTTTTAGACTGCATTCATTATTAACCATTTCTTTATAATTTAAAGATACAATTATTGCACTTGATAATTTAATTTGTATTGTCTATGGGATAATAGAAAGACATAAAATGTACCCTTTTCTTTCTATTGTTTTAGAGTGATATCATGGATAAATGGCTATGATTATTCTAAATTTAGTATATTTTATTATGTCATTATTTAGCAAGTTAAATATTTTCTTTGTTTAATTATTTCTGTTGTGATAGTATGTTAGGAAGCATTTTCTTATGAGAAATGTCTATGTCTCCTAGAATCTCCCAGGATATCAGTCATTCATTGGCAAACAGTTATTACAGAAAAATTCCTAAAAGATATTCATAACCCTGAGATGATTATTATTGCTATTTTGTTCATATTATTGAATAAGTCATTCATGTAACTTGTATATTGTTTTAGAAACAGACATTATAATTAATCTATATACTATTTGAACAGTGCACAGTATTTTATTCTACTCTGCAAAAGTAGAGTACTTAAATTCATACTTTTCTTGACATTCTGATTCAGCAAATGTTAAAAATTAAGATATTTTAAGAAGAATTGTACAAAATGTTTTTGTTGGTGCAAATAACTTATATACTCAGAGAATATATTCTGATGGAGGGGAAGTCATATCTTAAAAGTATTTTATGGATAAGAGTGAAATTTTTCCTATTCTTAATTTCATTTGTAATTATTTAATTGTGTAATAGATATTATTATTATCACTTTTAAATTTCCCTTTATCTTAATAGATGTCTCTGAAGTATTCCTTATTTTATTATAACTGCCACTGAGTCTATGCTTCAAACATAAGAGTCTCTCCAATCAATCATTATTTTTATTTTATAATGAGGAGTGGTCATCATCATCATTTTCTTATTCATTTTTTTTTTGCCATTTAGGTTACAATTGGCACTCCAACTTTCATTCTCCCCACTCCCTCTTACTTTAAAGGTTACAATATATATATAATCGCACTACACAAACATTAGCCACCTGAAATATTGGATTTTTAGTTAAGATTTTAACATAAAGTAAATAATAAGTTTTGCTAAAACACTATTTTAAAATATAAATGTATAAATATTTAGGACAATGTACTAATGCTGTATTAAATAGTTAGTAGGTCACTTACCATTAAATCACGCATATATATTTCTAATAAAGTCAATTCCAGTGTTTAATCAAGTAAATATAAACATTAGAAAAAATTCATACAAACATATATATATACTAACAATTGTATTGTGTTGAAGGTCTTCTATGTCTGTAATAAATGTAAACAATGACTTAAACAATGATAAAACAGTCATAGCAATGGGCAAAGAGTCAAGTATTGTACTAAGCAACCGAATATAAGAATGGGATAATAGTAATATATATATATTTTAAATGAATCAATAATCACAATATCTGTATAACATAACAATAGGCACTTACTGCAAATAAAAAGGAAATCAAAAACTTTGTACACCAAGCAACGAAAACGGCATCATGTATAAAAAGAAAAGCAATTATGACTCTTTCTTCTTTAAAATAGTGCTTTTGCTATGGAAAGCCAACTCTATTGAAGTTGATATTTTTGAACACTTTACAAAATGGGCACTCTGTTCAAATATGCATTTCTACAAATATCAATTTTTTTCATTTGAAAGTTAAGGAAGCAAATGGTAATTTTTCATATAAACTAACTGATCAGATAAATTTCAAATAGCTTATAAATTTAGAAAAATGTTATGATTTTTTAAAAGCAAAGAAAGACATTAGAACAATCTATTCGGATAAAAATTTAATAACGGAAATATATTATATAGCCAGTATCGCAAATTGCATATACACCATTTCTTTTAAATGTGAACCATATATATATAAACCTGTGTATATATTGCAATAATGATATATTTTGGCTAGAGCAATTGATTGTCATTGGGTGGAGCATCTGTCCTTATAACCATGAGAAATTAGAAGCCATCTGTCTATATTGAAGTGCCTGATAAGCTTGGTCCATGCATAATAAAAATCTACGTGAGGAATGAAACAAAATCACATACCACCAATCTAAATATGTCCAGAATGTGCCATTCAGAAGCAATAATGAGGCATCAACATTTATAGTGAGAAAAATGTGTAAATTGTAAGAGAAGGACTCTGGTGAAGATTTGTGCCTGATCATCAATTCATGAAATATTGTAAATGTTATGATTTTTCTTTTGTATATGCATATCTTATTTTATTTTTTTGTTTTTTATTATCTCAATCTTGCATCTCCAAAGTGCAAAATGTCAAATACAACAGTTTGGAACAGTCCAATTTAAAAAAATGTGAAGAGAGCAGGAAGGGAAAGTTGAGAAGTCTGATTTTTTTTCTTTTAATAAAATTTAGGTAATTTTTTTTTTCAAAATGCTTGATTATCCTCGTGGCTATGAAATTGAGTAATAAAAAGGTAAGAACCTTTTTTTTTAAAACCCCAATGCCACACTTGACATGACAATTTATATTATTTGTTATATGTTTGACTAATAATATTTCTTAAATATTTTCATTGTGTGAATTACTAACTTTGAGCTAATACACTTTACTATTTACTTTGCTATCATATCATGTATTGTTTCTTATATATGCAAGGGGTTATTTTAGTTCAACCAACTTCCACACCTGGAATTGCATACCGCATCTAGAGTTACATTTAAATTTCCAATTAATTTAGTTAGTAATTTCATTTTTAATCTAATAAAGTTTTTTATTATTTTTGGACATAGAAATGTCTATATTATGTGTATCTATCATGGGAAATAGGGGATAGGTATTTTATTGATCCAGCATTTGCATTCATCGCTAAAGCCAACATTTTACACGTGCACACACACACACAATTATTGTCTTAAAAACATGATAGATAAATTTTAAATCAAGATTATTTCTTACTGATAAATAGGATGAGCTAATTTAGTTACTGATTATAAGTCTGCATAGGGTTAAGAAAGTCGAACGCGAATTCTTCCGGAGATCAAATACTGAGGCAACAGATCCGAAAGAGAGTGGAGAGATGTAGATGAACTGAACCAAATTGCATCTACATTTAATAAATGAACCTTGAGCAAGTCTACTGAATGTGGATATAATCATTGGTCATGTATTTTATCACATCATCTCCAGCATCCTTCATGAAGACCCTAGGTCCGACAATAGTCAGGTGCGATCTTCTCATATAATGTTGTCGTCTGGATGGTTACAGTATTTTATTACAATAAATAGACTAATTAAACCTGTCTTTATTTGTATTGATAGATTTGACTTGCTCAAAGACTTGGGACACTAACAAGAGGTATTCTCATTTTCTCAATTTTATTTCAATACTGATTTGGAATTCATAACTAGGGCATATAAATAAAGTCTCTTTCTTTCCCTTGTTCATTTTTCCCCCTATAGATTTGGCACATCAACTTGGGCACATACAAAGCCATATTTCATTGCTCTCATTTTTTCATCATTATACTATATACATTTATAATAGATAAAAATAAATGTTAGTAATTCATCATAGAATTAATGAACTGATTAGTAGTAATATGAACAAAAATAACAGGTAGAGTGAAATATCTATTCTAATAAAATATGTATTTTGTCTGTTCAATCACTACATTCTAATAATAGATATCACTTTCCGTAATTAAGTGTATGATGTCTACATACATAATTGATATAAATTTGAAAAATACTCTTAATGAGAAATTTCAAAAAATATATAATTTAATTTTGATGATTTCTATATAGTATTAATTCTAAAAGTTATGACATTATTAATATAAATTAACTCATTTATAAAATTACATCTGTGTCATAAAATATAAAATTTTTACATTCTCAAGGTAGATATTTATGTATCATACAGGCACATTAAAATAAAAAATACTTTTATTTAAACAAACTTCGATTATCATTTCTTTTACAAGTATTGTTATTTTACATTATATTGTTAAGTAGAGTTTTTAATTTTATAAATGTATTGATTTATTAAAACCTTGTTGAAATAGTTGATTATTTGTTATAGTAAATATTTTGCCCAATTTGTTTTGTAAATAAGTTAAAATTTTATTTAATTTATAATTGGTGTATTTTTTTCAAAATTTTTGCAAAATTATAATGTAATATATGATTACAGCTATTAATGAGTAGATCATTTTATTTACTGCAACCTTAATTTGTTTTAGTATATTAGCTTTGAATGTAATTGATCATTGTTGCACTATACTTGAAGCATTTCAGAATTCATAGGCTTTAAAAATTTATTTGCAATTATTTCATTAACATATTCTTATTTTTTAAAAAATAAAATTATATTAATGTATTATATTTTTGCAATTTTATTTTATTTACACAACTTATAAATTAAAGTCATTTTTAAAATTTGGATTCATATTCACCTTTATTTGATTGTGAATTAATTGTTCACATAATTAGATGTAATATGTATATTTTTTTTACAATATCTAAACAATTTTCTGTTATTTTTTTCATAATTTTAATATAAACTCCTCTTAGTATTTAGATTCTTTTTTAAATAAATAATTAAATAAAGTATTTGTAATTATGCAAAAAGTTTAATTATTGTACATAAATTAGTATTATTAATTATAGACAGGGTATGAGCACAGACTTTCACATGACCCACCACTCTTCACACTATCTCATAACACTGATACACCTGAACACACATATGTCGAAAAGATAAATAATCACCAATATACGTACTTCATGCTAAACCAGCAATCATCAGTTGGTCCAGATTACCATCTCAACACATATATACTACAAGTGCTCGGATATATATTAAGATAGCAAATTCTCCTACTTTAATGGACAGACTTCAATGCACTCCACACTCCAACTCTTCAACCGTCCATCCAATTGAAAATCTGATGATGGAACGCTCAAAGGCCACCCTTAGGCCAAGAGTTGGAGTGTGGAGTGCATTGAAGCCTGTCCATTAAAGTAGGAGAATTTGCTATCTTAATATATATCTGAGCACTTGTAGCATATATGTGTGGAGATGGTAATCTGGACCAACTGATGATTGCTGGTTTAGCATGAAATACGTATATTGGTGATTATTTATCTTTTCGACATATGTGTGTTCAGGTGTATCAGTGTTATGAGATAGTGTGAAGAGTGGTGGGTCATGTGAAAGTCTGTGCTCATACCCTGTCTATTACATATATAGACACAGGTATATATAAGCCTGTGTATTTCATCTATTATTAATTATAATAATTATATACAATTAGACATTTGATATTTCAATCATATTTTTTCTAATATATTTTATTACAGTTTTTAGTGACTATAACATTTTTTATATTTAACTTGATAATAAAAAATTATCAGATTTCTGCTAATATAAACATATTATAATATCTATAAAACATCAAATATGGAAAAACAATATTTAATTTTGAAATATTATTCATCCCATAATAAGCATTACAAAATTGTTGCTGAAGAAATTATCATAAAATAGTGTGTGATAATCAATAATTACTTTTATATTTATTCAAATGTATAATTTTATAATGATTGTAATGTACTAATCCTAAACTTTTTGGGGAAGTTGTAATTCAAACATTTATATAAAATTTGTGACAAACATTTATACCAAACTTATTACAACAAAAAAATACATAGTTAGTAAAAAAACATATTTTAAATATTTGTAACCTTTAGAGAATCTCTTGATTCCTGTTCTAAATATTCAATCCTTTCCATTTCATGTTGAAGAGCTGCTTCTAGTCGACTATTTTCTATTTCTAAACGATGCAACAGCTCTTCTTGTCCAGTCTTAAAATAAATATAAATATATATTTACATTTTTAATGAATCAAAAATAAAAGTATATTTTAATTTTTTTTATGTTTTCAATGTCATATTTTTTTCATAATTTCTAGAAAAAGTAATAGCCCAAATTTAATGTTTATACAAATAAAAATAAGTTTGTAGAATTTTACTTTAAAAATTATAAAAAAATTAAAAATTAACCATTTCCATATGACAAAAAAATATTCAAAATATTATACTTTTTTTGTTTAAATTATAATTATCTCTAAAATAAGTCAATTTAAAGTTGGTTAATATACATAAGTCTTAAATGTATTTTATTAATTAATGCAGTTACTTATATATTTGTATATATATAATATTCAAATATATATATTGTCTATAATAAATAATATAATTAGAAAAGACTTAACTCAAACTTTCAAACTCCTTACAGCAATGCATTCCATTTTATACAACTGATACATATGACCACACACATGTGAAAACGGTAAATAATCTCCAATATAAATATTTCATGCTGAACCAGAACTTATCACTTGGTCCAGCTTACCATCTCCCACACACATACACAATAAGTGCTCAGTTTATATTATGATAGTAAATCTTCAAACTTTAAGGACAAGCTTCAGTCTTGTCCATTTTCCAACCATGTCTTCTGTATATTTAAATAAACATATTAAGGTTCTATATGTGAGAGGTCAGACTGATAAAGTCAACGTGGGTATAACAATAATATTGGCATCATCAAGGGCATTGGAGTTCCATCATTAGATTTTCAATGATATAAATGGTTGATGAGTTGAAGGACGGAAAAGATTGAGGCTTGTCCATTAAGGTTTGAAGATTTGCTATCCTAATATAAACTGAGCACTGATTATATATATGAGTGAGAGATGGTGATATGGACCAACTGCTGAGTGCTGGTTCAGCATGAAAAACGTATACTGAAAATCATTTATCTTTTCACCATGTTTTGTGGTCATATGTATCAGTTGTATAAGATAAGAGTGCATAGCTTTAGAAAACTTGAAAGTCTTAATTCAAGTCCCTTCTAATTATATGTATATATTATAAAAGATAAAAAATGTAACCATGAAGAATAAAAATAAATAATAATAATCTAAATTGCAGATAGATATATTAAAGACTGATGTGGAGAAAGTTGCAAATTATTAAAAAAAGAGAATTATCAAAAAATTGCTTTAAAATTTAAATAAATACATATCAATAACAAGATTATCATAGATTCATACCCTACTTAACATGAATAAAGTAACAATATATATGTGTGTGTGTCTGAATAAATCAAAAAAAGATCTAATTAAGATGAAAATACAAAGATTAAACAAACTTTAAATTCAGAATGTAATAATATTTTTAATATACTAAAAGTCTATATATATTTAAATATTTTAATATTATATAAATGAAAATTTTTATTTAGAATACTTTTAACAAAAGTCTGGTTTATATGACAAAAGCTATTACATATTTATCCAACATGCAATCATAAATCACTTGTCATTTTTATATTATATCTATCTAAAACTATCATTTAGTATAACTAATATTCAGAAAATAATAATGAATTCTTTATAAAAGCTACATAAATCTCAGTAATAATATTACACATAAAAAGCCTTTTTCAACACCTGGTTTGGTGCCTGTTTCAAATTTTACTACTCTATTTAATGTTAATGAACTATTTCAGACATAAAACCATCTAGTGTTCAA
The DNA here is from genome assembly GCA_028023455.1 of Epiperipatus broadwayi. Taxonomy (NCBI): domain Eukaryota; kingdom Metazoa; phylum Onychophora; class Udeonychophora; order Euonychophora; family Peripatidae; genus Epiperipatus; species Epiperipatus broadwayi. Next base: position 13,203,613 of record JAQFVV010000012.1, read on the forward strand.
AAGTAGAATTAAAACAAGCAATAACAATATAAATTATTAAAAGAAATCAAGACCTTCATACATAAATCCAGTAATTACAAAATAATTGACTATATCATAACAATACATTAAATAAATATTACATGCATTTTTTTACAATTATATATGTATATCATTTTATATAATTTTATACTCATTTTTATTTTGTAATTACTGAATTTATATGAGGGTTTTCATTTCTTTTAATAACTTATATTGTTATTGCTTGTTTTAATTCCATTATTGAACACTAGATAGTGTTATGTTTGATACAGGTTTATCTGGGCATAATTGTTGAGATATTCTTGACTTCGTTTAAGGAGAAGCCACAATACATCACATCAAATCACATAATGTTAAATAGATTAGTAATATTTGAAAAGAGCGCCAAACCAGATGTTGAAAAAAACTTTCTATGTGTAATATTACTCCTGAGATTTATATAGCTGTTATAAAGAATTCATTATTTTCTGATTATTACTTTATGGAAGACAACATAAAGATTTTTATTCTTTTCCAATTTATGATATTAATATAAACTCTACTTTGGATGATAATCAATGAGAAAGATAGCATGGATAAAGTTTTGCAGTAAGAGTATCGTAATTTATTTTAGAAAAATTATATATATTGTAACCTTAAGTTCTGATTGCAGAACTTCATATTAAGTTTTTGTGATATTTTTAAAAAAATTATGTAGTATAGACTATTAATTCTAAATCCAAGTGAGACCCAAATAAGTCCAAAAAAGAAAAAGGCTGAGATGAGAAAAGAAAAAGGGAAAAAAGGGAGAGAATTTTTTTTTTATTCAGCTATATACACTTTGTTTTGGTAACAAAACAGAATCACTGATACAGTGGGGGGAGGGGTGTAGTTAAAACATAGTATGTCTACTAATTTTAGCTGGCAATTAGAAAATCAATTTTTGGGCTATGTGGGTGAGCATAGGTATGTGCGAGGATGGTTGGGATTAGACCGATGCCCCATATGAGTCAGGCAGATCAATTAGTCTTTCATTGTTACAATTCTGTATAACATAGTTTTTTTAAAAATTTTACTATATTGATTTATATTTTAAAAGACAGGGAGAGAAAACTCATTAGTAAGCATGCAGTATCAAAGAGACCGATAATGATTGTTGTTTGACCACCAAAACTAGTTTTAAACTCAGCTGTCAATTAATTATAGGTTGGAAGTTATAAGATAAAGATGTTTCATTCCATCCAAGAGGATAGTAAATATCTCAATTACATATTACCATTAGGAGGCTAGTGTCATAAAAGAATCAGTGATGTCAGCAAGAGAATCTGGGACAGGATTATTATTGCAAATACTAATTTAGTGTAAGCAATATGTGCCAACTAGTGTTGCCATCTCATCTAAAAGAAAAACTAGAAATATTTTATTGTGGAAAGAATTTAAAAAAAAACAAATGCCTTGCTGAGACTTTAGATTACTTTGTTCTGAGAAGTGAAGGCTATCAGGAGTCCTACCACATCTGAATGAGAGAAAAGAGAAACATATCCAAGGCTGACAATAGAAAAAGTGATGACTTCAGTGCCTCATGTCTCACTCCACTTTGGGGAAATAAACATCAGAAAAGTAAAAAGCAAGAAAGTCCACTTGGATTCAAATTCCTGATTGCCTATCAATATGACTAGACAGCGATCAATCTATGATTATACTATAAATATGCGATCATTTTAATCATGATTTTGGAAAACAGTAACCAATATAATTGAAGGAAATTCATTCATCATAATTAGTATGTCATATATGCATTTACTCAAATGTAGTGTGTGCATAAAAATAGTTTTTTTTTGTTTGCTTGTGGTCATTGTCTAATCAACAGTGTTTCCAAATGCAGGAGCCCAAGTGTTCGGTAATGTAAAACAATATTTTATTAATAACCTTTAACATTTCATTTTAACTTCTCTCTATCAAATATCACACAAAATATTAATGGTTAAGGGACATATTATCACTAAATGTTATCTTATTATTATGCTAGTTGTTTTAATTTTTATCAATAATGTTATATATTGATTTATACACATGCATTGTCTTTATGTATTTTAAACTAGATGTTCATTTTCATTTGGGGGGAATGTGTATGTAAGCACTTTATGATGGAAAGGTTTAAACCTCAATGATACATGTATGCATGGACGTATGTCAGTTATGGACAGATCTAAATAAATTATTTACATTAGATGAAACGACATCTAAATATCATAATTATATCTTTATAATACCTTCCATTTTCAATTCTTATTGTTATTAATTATTAAATGTTCATTAATTCTAAGAGTAATTCTATCTTTATTGATTATTTTATGATGTAACTGTTCTTTGGTAAATTTGAAATAAACTGACTGTTGCTCATAGGTCATCATCAAATCAACTCCATTAAAAAGTGAAAAGGGTAATTTTAATAAATCATGATAGGTAGCATATGAATCATATATATTTTAGTATGTACAATAGTCTTAGTGGCTGAATATGTGTTTAGATCTGATTCTCTTTGATGCCTATGAAGGAGGGTAGGAGTAATCTTATCATTATAAATTAATATAGAAGTGTAAATATGCATTGAATAATGATGTTTTGTTTTATCTCTGAGCTAGCTTAGTGGTGGACCTTCTCTTGATAATTAAGAGAGATTCTAATATCCATAAGCTGATCTTGTAAAGGTGGGGCAATGAGTGGTGTTCCAAGGGGATGAATATTAATCGAGCTATCCTGAATGAGAGAACTCAAACAGTTCATTATAACTACACCATATTGGTCTAGGAATTTGGGTGAAAACACTAAGGGCCTTTACATTTTAAAAATGAAACCATGATGTTTTCAAACTATTCTGATACAATAGTTTATTTTTACTAAACAAATGCTATTACTATAGTAGTGAAAATAAATTTGAGTTTATAATTACAACTATAAAATATTACTAATTACAATAGATTTATATAAGTAAATTTCAATAATTTTAACTTATTAATCCAGCTTGTTTGTAATTGTAGGCATATAAAACCATAAATCATTACTTTTAAAGTATAATATTTTCTTAAGCATATAATAGTTGAAAGGGTTAAGGATACTTTTAGCTTAATTAAGGTAACTGTTTATTAAACTATCAATAAAATAAATAGTTAAATAAGTTTAAAATAGTTTAACCAGTTTTTAAAATGTGTTATTGATTTTTAATAGTCTAATTACTTAACTTTAATTTTTAAATGTAATTATAAATGCTAGTTTGTTGGTATTCTAATTTTTAGAAATACTAGAGATTAGTCAATAACATTAAATTAGTTATTTTCAAACAGTTATTTTAAATATTTTTGTGTGTATGTGTGAATATAATCAGTTTCTATTTAGAATTAAAAGTTAAAAAGAAAATCATAATTATGTTTTAACTTCCTTGTCAAAAAATTAATATTCAAAGTAATTTAGTGCTTTTATGTTGAAAAATATCTAATATTTTAAATAACTAAAGTTACTATTCTGGGAATTCTAAAAGAATGTTTAAATAAAAGTATTTATTTATTTTCTGTTGATGTAATAATTTTCATAGTCTTAAATATTTCTGAAATATGTCTGAAATATTTAATGTAGCAATAATGTAATATTTATTTATTGTTTTGTCTACTGTCTAGACAATGTAATTAATTAAAGTTTATTTTTAGAATCTTTGGCCTATCAACAAGAATGAGGTCACATAAATTAACAATTTCCAATTTAATTGTCAATTATCTTCTTAATTAGCTATCACATGGCATATTTAAGCTCTGACTACTTCACTTTCTGATAACACTTCATCATTTTTCATCATTGCTTCAATGTAATAATTTTTTATAATTATTTTATCAATTTAAGTCACCATGCAGTGCTAGAATAATTAATTACTTGTTCAGACCTTTAACTTTGGCCTCTCCATCATACTTCAATTACGCCATAAATTCCAATAGGATGTAATCTCCAGAAGCAACATGTTGTCTCAAAGTTAAATGGTAACAGGAAATTTATATGAAAGGTATCATTTTGTTGCTAGAACCATTATTAATTTTCCAATTTTCTTGTTTAATCATGCTAAAAACTTGTTTGAAAATGATAATTTTAAAAGCGTTGAATATCAAAACATTATATAATTTTGTATTAATTTTAAATTACATTATTATGCTTTATTCTAGAAGGAACTATAAACTATATTTTTCAAAATGCTAAGCTTGGCTATCATTTACACAATGTTCTTGTTTCTGCTTAATTTGATATTTTTATTCAAATTAAAACTTTTGCTAGACTAGTAGGGTAATATAAATGATAAGGTAGCTGTTTGAAAATGATAATTTTAAAAGTGTTGAATATCAAAACATTATATAATTTTGTATTAATTTTAAATTACATTATTATGCTTAATTCTAGAAGGAACTATAAACTATATTTTTCAAAATGCTAAGCTTGGCTATCATTTACAATGTTCTTGTTTCTACTTAATTTGATATTTTAATTCAAATTAAAACTTTTGCTAGACTAGTAGGGCAATATAAATGATAAGGTAGCGGTTTAATAACAATTATTAAATGTGTGAATGCTTTGCTTCTTTTCGAAGAAAATAATTTCATTATTATGTTTGCATATTTTAAATTGACCCTTGTAAAATTATTATTGTTATTATTTAGAAATGGATGAAATATGTTTCACTGTTTAAAGATTGGAAAAATAAATATATTCTAGTAGTTATAAACTGTTTCTTATTATAACATATTTATGAATGCCAAACGTCATTTCTATACATTTTGACTATGTATAAATCTGAGTTACAGAATGCTATAATGGAAATATTTGCTTTATTTTAGCAAAATAAATAACATAATTATGCTTAAATATTTTATCTGTCTTTAATGATGAAAATAATATAAAATCAACTGGATGCCCATTATGTTTTGTTAATAAAAGACCATTATATTCAATAGATATGCTTTATTACTTTTGAAAATATTTTATTACCAAGAAAAAAATTTATAACGTATTTGCTTGCATTAATCTGCTCTTCATTTTATAATGTATAAATTATTAAAAAGATTATCATGCTAATGATTAAGACTTATTTACTGCTCAACCACATTTTATACTACTTTATATTGTTTAAAAAAAAAAATATTCATTTACACATGTTCATTGTGTAAAGCTATGAGTTATATTTCCAAAGGTCATAATATTATTTATCTATGTGTTATTTAAAATATCTACAATGCTTATTATTATTATTAATTTCATTATTTTTATATTTAAATTACTTTGGGAGAAATTATTTTTCTTATCATCCTATTATAAAATAAATAGTGCTTAATATTCTACATATCTCATATTTTAACTTCTTGTTTGCTAATATTTAATATTCAATATGGTCTGAATATTCAGCGACATCTTTAGCATGTCCAAGGACTCTTTATTACAACTGTTGTGCTGTCAGATGGCATAGAAAACCCAAGATTTAACAACTACTTTATTATTGGTAAGAATATAAATATTTAGTTTTCAAGATTTATTTATACATATATTATATTTACAATTCTTCCTATGTATTATTTATATATGATTTTAATATGTTTCTCATGTTAGTTCTCATAATATTACTGTTATAAGAAATATTACTAGTGTGTGTCATATTAGTCCTGTATGGAATTATTTAGAACATGATTGAAAGCATTCAAGAAGTAGTATATTTTTCTTATTAAATTGTTTAGCCGCAAATTTATGTCTAGCTACATTTTGCTATTATTGCTATATTTTATCGGTTTTGCACATCATTTATTCATTGTCATTATGTGAGATAGCAGTATTATCTCTAGTTTACCGATTGTTTTGTTAATGCCAGTGAGCTTTTGTGTGTCTGAAGTGATATTTAGCATAGACTGCTAAATTTAGGCAATCCCTTTTTGATGTTTTATTCTTGTATAATTTATAATTAGAGACAAAGTCCTAATTCTTTATTGCACTTCTGTATAAGTGTTTATTGTAAGTTTATTCCATCATTTTATTATTGCTTTTTAAAAAAATCCTTTGATGTTTATCTCAGTGAAATTTTTATCAAAGATGTGTGACCAACCATGTCTTTATTTTTGCTCTTAAAATGTTGTAAAGTCATGCATAATACCAACCATGTCTTTATTCTGGCTTTTTGAAATATTTTGAAGGTCATGTGTGATGCCAACCATGACTTTAGTTATGCTCTTAATAAGATCCAAGTAGTTTTCATGTGTTAATATGCCCAGTTTGCATATCTGGTGTGTTTGTAAAACCTCAAAATATTTTGCATTGAAATTTAATTATTTATATGGAACTAAAATTTATATATCTTCTTTCAAATTCATTGTGTCACAAGGAGGGTAAGACTCATATTTATTAGAACTATTAAATACATTTCCTATAGGAATGTATGCAAATAAAAGTTAGACTATTAAAATGTGAGAGCTTTATGAATTCATACTAAATCATATCATGATTATTTATTTATTTATTTATTTTTATTATTTCCAATTGTAACTTACAATTTTATTTTAAACCTGGATAATTATAATTTTTAATTTATTACAGTAATTTAATGATTATATTTATACTACTGGTTAATGTCAATAAATATTGTTTTAATTATTAATTTTCGAATTTGTATTTCTACTATCATCAACTGCATTCTCGGAAACTGACAAAAGTCACACATATATTTTTATTAGTATGATATAAGAATATAAGAGTACAAAAAATATGATAGAAGTAGTAGAGTGATCCCTAATTATTATTAGTTTAAAAACATAGCACTATATAAATAAATAACTCATTATATATGTTTAAATTCTATATTGTTGATGTTAATATCCATGGATAAGATTACTTTATTTTGTTTTGGTTGAAGATTATAAGATAACCTATTGTATGATATATGAGTAGCAACAAAATCCCTTTCCTGCTCATGTTGTCATGAATGTAATCTTAGTATGCTATAATTGTTTTATTATAAGAATTTTCATAATTAATTTTAAATATAATAATTATTTATTGTATTAAGATATTATCTCAAAGATTGAATCATATCTTATTATTATTAATATTTTTAGGAACACATTCATTGTAGAAAATAATAAGATTATATTTGTATTAAACTATCAAACATCACATGAACACCATTCTTTATGCTTACACAAACTTTTTTTCAGAGGCAAAACTCATCATATAATAGCGTCACTCAGTGCAAGCCAGAATAATCAATGGATATGAAAGCCACAAGTTAGAAACTAGTCTGGGGATTTTGGTTGAATAGACACTAGATAGGCATTTTATGCACAAACCTTCCTGCATCCATTGATTACTCTGGCTTGCACTGAGTGGCGCCTTTGTATGCAGAGTTTTGCTTCTGTGAAAAAAATATTATATTTGCTTATTGAAGAGTTTATTATAGCAAGAGTCCTGGGATCTTATTTATTTAAAAAAAAATTATTTTGATTAAGAGATCTAAATTGTTTTAGAAAACTTTATTTTGCTTAAGAGATCTAATTTATTTAAGAATTATTTTGATTACGAGATCTGAATTACTTAAGCAAGAATTATTTGAATTATTTAAGAAAGAACTATTTTGCTTAATTATGAGATCTAAATTATTTAAGAAAGATTTATTTTAATAAAGAAATCTGACTTATACAAATTATTTATTTAGATCGATATTTTGATATAACTTAATTTTATGTAATCTTTACAGGACAACATCTATAAGATTTGCTTAGAGAGAAAGGATCAGAACACTCCTCCTCATTAGATGCTTTTGTCTAACAGCAGCATTAGAGCTAGCCTACTGCTTCTTTAAGTCATTTGTGATGATTGATTGGTTACACTTGTGTCAATCTATTGTTGTGATGTAGTTAGTTTCTTTAGATTACAATATATACATAACGATCTACATTCTGGTTGCATAATTTATTTTAATCAACTTTCAGAAAAACAAGTACATCAGTTTTTGACTTCATTTTCTACTTTTCAATATTTGCCCACCTGTGAACAGGTTTTTGAATTCTTTCATTAAAAAATGTTTAGACTGAGATGCATGAATGCATCATTATGTTCATCTCTTTATTAAATATGAATCCTCATTTTCATAGAGTTTTTCCTCAGGGAATCAATTAGGATGCCTGTGCAATAAACAAATACTTATCAAAAAAAAAAGAAGCTAAAATCTATGCAGAATGTCATTTATTTTGATATATATGAAAAAATCCTATGTCATCAAATGAATTATTGCACCAGGACCAAAATGACATGTCCAGAGACATAGAACTTTATCTCTGTATTAAAAAAAACTTTTAATTTATTTGTATTTATTTTAAAGTTGCATGAATAATCATCCTATATTTAAGTAATAAAAAAGGCATTAAGAATAATTAAGATAATATTATACTCCTTTCAGTATCAAAAAAAATGCTATGTATTCGAAATGTTTGAATATTATATTTATGTAAGCAATAATTACAATATACTTTCATAGTTTTTGTTGGAGATTTAAAATGCATATTCATTACCAATAGTATCAATAAACAAAGTCTCTGAAAGAAACAGGAAAGGCAGTTTTACATTCACTCAATAGATTTGTCAATCATACAGATATCAGATCGACCATTGATTTTTCCAGGCAAAATTTTTTTATATATCTGTTCTTCTCAGATACAATATTATTGTCTTTAAATGCAAATAAATGTCAAAACATATAGTTGCTGTACATATATTTTGAGGTTCTAAAATACTGAGTCATTTTGAATGATTTAGAAAAAAAGGAATTAAATTAAGATGAAATGTTAATAATTGATAAAAATTTACATAAAATAATATATTGCTAAATAGTAAACATTCATAAATAAAGAGTGAATTCGTTTTTAAATTGATAGTTATGCTGTAGGATGAACTTAGATAAATTTAAATATACAAGTTATTGGTAAATCCTCCTCCTGCTCTCTAAACCTTTATAATATTGACAAAATAAAAGAAGAATTAATAATTTAAATTAAAATAGAATCATTAATTCATAAAAATTTACATAAAATAATAAATTGCTAAATAGAGACGACCCATAGCTAAAAATTGAATTCATTTTAAAACTGTATAGTTATGCTGTAGGATAAAGCTAGGTAAATTTAAATATACAAGCTATTAGTAACCCTTCCTCCTGCTCTCAAAATCTTTACAATATTGACATAATAAAAAGATTAAGTTTAATATTTTAATTTTTTAAATATGAAATTACACAAACAGAATATAAAGTAATTATAATTTATATATATTTTATGTGTATATGTAAATATAACTACTTACAGAATATTTAAGATATACATATATTTGAATAAATGACATATTACCCAGGTTCATATGTAACATTAAAATTTTGGCTGGATCACATTGTCTGTCAACTGAGTGATGAGTATTATAAAAACATGGTTATAGAAGTGCTGTACATAACAAAATTGAAGGTTCCAACAATAGAAAATAGTAATATATAGGATATGAGCACAGACTTTCACATGACCCACCACTCTCCACACTATCTCATAATACTGATACACTTGAACACATATATGTTGAAAAGATAAATAATCACCGATATACATATTTCATGCTAAACCAGCAATCATCAGTTGGTACAGATTATCATTTCTACACATATATGCTATAAATGCTCAGATATATATTAAGATAGCCAAACCTCATACTTTAATGGACAGGCTTCAATCTACTCCACACTCCAACCATCCATCCAATTGAAAATCTGATGATGGAATGCTCGAAGGCCACCCTGAGGCCGAGATTCTTGTCACACCCATGTTGACCTAAGGTCAATCTGACCCCTCATGTACAGTACATAATCCATTTAATACATATACAAGGGATAGGCAGACATAGTATAGAAAATTTTAATAACAAAAAAGTAGGGATGAAATAATGGGGAGGGGGGGGGTTAGCAGCTATTCAGATTAATGAGTTTTTAAAAACTCTTCTAAACAGAAAATAGTTTATATGTATTATCACATTTAAACTGGCTCTTAAAAATCTCAATGGCTTCCTGATCTTACATTTGTAGATAGTGTCATATCTGGATAGGATGCTGATGTTTGAGAAATCAATATTATGATCTGTATCCATAGGTTGAAATGAGGGTGCTGATGATAACTGCTGCATAACTGCATTAGTATGTTTATCTTTCTTAATACTGATGTGACTACTGATCACACCCATATAAGAGACTCCACAATGTCCACAAGGAAAATGCAATATAAAATATCATTATATTGTAACGAGCACAGATGTTCGTTACATTGTTTTTTTATTTATTTATTAAACATGAAAGTAAATTAAAAAGTTCGCATTTAAAAATTTTCTTTAAGAATTAAAAATTGAAATTAAATATCATCTTAAACTCTTATATATTAAATCGCACAGATAATGAAAAATTATTAAAATAAAACTTTATTAAAGAAAAAGTATTTTAAAACTAAATTTTAAAAAGATTTGGAAATAAAATTATATCTTTAAATTTATCTTTAAATATATCTTTGATTTGGAAAACAGGTTAATTAATCAGAAATGGAAATGATAAATTTAATTAGTCAAATGTAAACCAGCCTTGGGCATTTAAATGTAAAAACATCGGTCAGATAGGGGAACAATAGAAACAAATAGCCAATGAAAGAAATCCATCGGGAAATCGGACCTCAGCGAAAGGATCATCACATCGATGACATAATGCCGTCAATCCTTCGAATACGTATAAAAGGAAAATTTGGAAATTATTAATCAGTGACTGGATTATGATTATTACGATGTGACAGACAGGGGTTAGTGCGGAAATGCGGGAGAAGCGATTGAAGAGACGCACGATTCAATCACTTCAGATTTTGCTAGGAAAGAAAAAGAAATGAACTATCGTTTTTCTACATTGCGGACCAGTTAAAACAAAAACCTCCGGATGAATAAATAAATCGGCCAACAGAATATCAATCTTAGGACGGCGTGGGAATTTACGTTCATGGCAAGCAACGGATAAAGTTGGACGTTTTAAAAATCGTAAGAACTTTATATTCACTTGAAACAATAAGAACTCTAAATTTTAAAACTTTTTAGTAAATAATGCAATAGAATCCTATCTGACCAAACTAAATTCTTCATTAATAATGTTATTTGATGTATTTGTTATTTATTTATTTAAAATCATTTCCATTTATTTAACTTTGGTCTTTAAGTTTATTTATGATTTCTGTTTTCCGATGAATTAAAATATATCAATGTTAAACTTAAGTCGGGCGTGAATGGCTGTGTAGATTTGTAAAGTTATATTAGGGGAGGGTAACGTTAGGTTATTTGTTTCGTGGATAAATTGGGTCAATGGATTGGATATATTGGTGTGATTAGTAGATGTAATATTGATTCGCTACGGGCAGAATCGCTTCATACGCCGCACACTTCCGTTTGCCTATGGAAGGAATTATAAGTCGGATACCGCAGTTCCTTTCTATGGAGTTTTTTGTTTTATTGCTCTTCTTTGCAGATAGAAGTAATATTCCTATCTCATAAGAGGCAATTTCTTCTCTTAACCTTTTGTGCTGCCGTATTTTATTACATTGAATACATCGATATATCAGATGAATTGATGCCAGTTTGACTACGAATTTTAGCCTAAGGTTAAATAGGGATAGAATGTTTATTTTCAAAAGCAAATTTATGTGGTCTATTCATACTTGACCCTAAATAAAAATGCATTAAATTTAAGTTGTTTATAGACGCTTGCATGGATTGGTTATCGGTTAAGTATGTTTTGGGTTTTCATATTTGATCAAAATATATAGACATTCGATAAATAATGATACCTTACAGTGAGTATCTAAAATGTATTTATTTGGATGACTTTTAAGTTGTTGGTGACAATGCAAGTATCTTATGGTGAATACTATTGGGTTACGTATAAATTTTCCTCCGCAATTGTCAGTAATCAATAATTTTGTATTTTGATCGTTTATGTTTACTTTGAAATGTTTTTGACCGTGAAATCTATGTAACCGATCTATATTCAACATTATAAACAAGCTTTCATAAATTTATCTGTGCGAACTTAATTAAAATGTAAAATTAGAATATAATAGTAATTAATGTAAATTAAAGTCAAAAATCAAAGTTAAAAATAATGTTAAATGTTAAAATGTAAAACTAATACTAAAATAATTTTAAATCTTATATATATGTGCATAAATAAATGTTTGTATGCTAATTACTGGCAGTGGCTTATTTTATTTATTTTTTAATGTTGAAATCTAATTAGATAAGATATTATATTATTTAATCTCTGCTATTCCACTGAGCTAGTGACATGGGCTAACGACCGGAATCAAAATAAAAAAAATAATTTTTTTTTTTTTTTTACTTACGTATCTGCCTACTTTATAAATTTTTCTAGGTTCAAATGCCTAGATGGCGCCCTGTAGTGCAGATTACGTTAAGTCTCCTTCTCCGGATTATTACAATATATATATAATACATAAAGGCTTTTTGACAAATATTTTATAATCCATCAAAAATGGAAATAACCATAATCCATTATGCTATTTTTTCATATAATTTTTAATAAAATATAAAATTTTGTTTAATAACACTGATAATCATATATAATAATAATACATATAACCTTTTTATATAAAAAAATACAGTATAATGAATTATGTTTATTCTATTTTTGATAGGACATAAAATAGTTGCAGCAAAAAAGCTATTATTATTATAAATACATATATAAGATTATTGCTGCTACACAATGATATTTTACATTAAACCACTAAACATCACACAATCACTACTCTTTATGCTTACATAAGCTGTTTACACAGCTTCCTGCATCCACTGACTATTTTGGCTTGCACTGAGTGGTGCTACTGTATGAAAAGTTTTACCTCTGTGATACTTTACATTATATTGTTAACTTAAAAATTATATGAAAAATCAGCACAATGAATTACATTTATTTCCATTTTTGATAATATTATATATTATATTTTGAGCCACTGGATTAATGTAAAATTAACTGATAGTTAATTTTCCATGAAAATACTGTGATTCAATTTTTTTACTTTTTTGCAGTAGTGCATAATCAAGTCATTATCAATTTTTAAATTTGAAAATTAAAATCCATTTACTAATGGCAACAAAAACCTGCAATTCATTCACTTTGCCAATTTAATTAATATACATGTGTATAAGTTTACATTAAGATGTCTCCCAAATGCATTTGAATTAACTAGACAATAGAATATAATAATCAAATAATAATATTTGACCATTGTCAATGATAGTTCACCAATGCTTGCCAATTTTTAACACAATATATTCTAACATTTGGAGCTATATTAATAAATAACTGCAAGTTTTCCACATCATTAAGATGCAAAACATGATAAATAAAGGTTGCTCCATGAAATATAAATACAGTGAGAGAAGTTGGTCTGGACAGTTACAATATGAAAGATTTTAACATAAGAGTGTGCTGCAATAAATCTGAAATCTGATTAGTTACTTACTAAGGGTGACCGCAACTTTTCTCATATTAGTAGAATAAAATAATATAATGCAATATGTAGCTATTTCTGTGGCTTCTATATGTATTATTTTAATTAAATAATAATGCAAGAGTTATCAACAGCAATATTGCAAAAAAATTAACATTTAATGATTAGTTATACTACTGAATAATCAACTTTTAGGACCCTATTTTTGTTATATCTCAACTTACCTTTAACTAATGGACTAGTCCTAATTCCTTCTTATCTTGATTTGGATTGAGCATTTATCACTACAGACTAATAGATATAAGAATAGATAATATATATCTAATAGCAGAAACAGACCAATGGGTGATGATGCTTGGTGAATCTCATTGTTCTTATTATGGATGAGGGTCTGGCTATAAATAGTCAATCCAGTTGGAGATAAATTCAGACAAAAGTAAATTTACCTACAAGACTGAAAGATATGTGCATATTGTCTGATATATATGGCTAAAGCAAAGAGGCAGGCTCACATTAGAGCTGGAAGCCCAGAATGTAAACTAGACATGAGGCAAGCTGTCACTGAAAGTGTCACCATACCTATATATGAAGCAAACTGCCACGATACAGCTGAAAATGTGAGGTAATCTTATAAGGGGAACCAAAATCCTTTACATTAATAGTTGCATGGCAACTAAATGCTATACATCAAGCAATGTATCAGGCACATAGTATACCAAACATTATTGTATTTATATTTATAAATGTAAATAGTGCATATATATTGTACATACGTGGAACTTCATCTGGCTCCAATAGGTGTCAGAGTTTATCTTAGCTTAACTTTTTATTTGTAATTTTCTGATTTAACAATAATAATAATAATGATAAAAATAGAAGACATTAGTTAATTAGTAAATAGTATAGGATAATAATTATAGTATTGTGATATTTATTAAATTTTGTGTGATTATGCTATGAAAAGTCAATAGATATATGATAATTAGTTTGATAAGAGATGTACAATAGTAAGTTTACTTAAAGGAAATATTTAGGGATATTTTAAATTAATAAATAGAATTAAATGTATTATAAAGTAACTATTATTTTATTTATTTTTAATGTATAACCTATAATAAGTTAACATTATAAATAAAGTAAATAGTATTAAATTGATTTAAAAATAATATATAAATTTTATGAAAGCAGTCAGATAATATTTAAAGGTTTAATCTAAATTAGTTTTAATCTGTTTAAAAAAAAAATTATTTCAAATATAATATTCATTGGTATTTTTATTTTTGTAGTTTTAAATAAGTTATAATTAGCCAGTAGAGTTCAGGTTAATAAGTCATCCATGTGTGTGTGCATGTATGGAGAAGTATTAAAAAATGAATAAATTGTAATTTAACAACAATATTGATTAAAAACAAATGAGTGAATAAAGTTATTAAAATTAAATATTTAAAAGTTTTGATAAATAAAACTAGTTCAAATTTTTATATTTGTTTCATTTATTTTATGAAATATTTCTTAAAATGTTACATAAAATAGTTAATAATTAACTTTTGTTTAGAAACCGTTAATGACCATGTGAGTTCAAATAATTAAATCAATTACATAAGTAATCAATTTCACAGCTGATCTGTCAAAGGTGTTAAAGTTAAATTTAAAATAACTTGTATTGGTTGAAATTGACAATTAAGGGGGAGGGGTAGAAATTATCAGATATAAATAGAGGTGGTTCAGTGGTTATTAGTGTGTGTGTGAGCTGCTCTTGAAAACTTTTCTTTTAAAAAAAAAAAAGTTGTAATTTTTTTTTTAATTTATTATTTAAAAAGTATGTCTAAAAAGTATAATTAATTGCTCTACAATTATGAATGGCTAAAACTAAAAAGGTAACTATTTTCTGATATTAACTTTCAGTTAAAAATTTAAAAGCTAAAGTGACCAAAATGTTCAAAAAAAGTTTTGCATCTCTTATTTTATTTATGTATTGCCTGTCTTTTATTTATTGGAAACTGAAATTAAGATACAAACCGTTAGTATTTATTTGGCTGAGTATCTATATTGTACTGAACTATTAAAGCTGGAGGATAATTAGTATTTATCTAATTAAGTTAAAAAATAAGCAAGGAAAATGGAAAGACATTATAGTGAACTGTATTATATTTAAAAAATGCGTCAATCTCCTTATTATAAAATTTATTCAAAGCTGATATTAAGTCTGAAATTTATTACTGGTACCTAATGTTGATTTTAAAAAATATGTTCTTATTATAATAATGATTATTTCTAAAATAATTTTAGAAGAGATATATACTGCGCTAAAATAAAGAAGAATGAACTTTATCTGCCAAGCGTTTAGTATAATTTAGTGTTAACCTTGCCTACTATTCAATTAAAAATGTATTGAATATGAGAGACTAATTATATATTCTAGAAAGAGTTGGACAAAATATTGTAAACTACAATAGTTAAGGATGAATTTTTAAAGAAAAATGAACTAAAAAGTTTATTGCTTATACCTTGACCTAAAATGGAAATAGTTTATTTTAGCTAATTGAAACAGATGAAAATATGAACTTTAAAAAAAAAAAAATTCCCGTCTTATGCTAAGCAGTGGGAAGAGAAAGTTATTTGGAAATAAGATTTCAAAATACTGTATGAGAAATAATTTAAAAAAAAAAAACTGTTTTTAAAAAAATGCATTCTTTTAAAAGAGAAAAACGGAATTAAAAATAATAAAGCTATATTATTGTACATGAAAACCCGGGATTCTATAAAAATGTAATCAGCTGAAGAATTTATTCTTATTATTTCAATGTTTTTAATATTTAGAACATCTTTAAAGGAAGAAAGTAAAAATATCTTTAAAGAATTATTAAGTGTGTTTTGTTTTATTTTAGAAGCCATTGCCATGCTTATGAATATTTTGACTAGAAGCTTCAAATACCATCAGATAAATTATCTTCAATAAATTATCTACATGTCTAAAACGGAAAACTAGTGTGGAGCTGAAATTATGAACTTAAGTTACTGTATTATTTTTTTTTATTGTCTGTTTTATTGGTTTTAAAAAAAAGAAACCAGAAAAATATTTATGCTATATCTTTGTTTCTAAAATATGTGTAATACTATTAAGCATAAATATACCAGGAAAAAAACTAATGTTACAATTTTAACCTTAGTGGGTTTAATTAAAACGAGTAGATAAATATTCTGCTATTTACAGGTAATTATTTAATTTTATTATATTTATTAAGCATTTCACAGGTTAATTTCTATTTGATAATTTCATTCACAGAGATTCAAATATCTCAGTCTTAGCTTATTATATGTGAGATGTTTCACTCAGTCTTATTTTAAATTAGCCAAAGAGGTTTATCAGAGAATTTCCATTCATTTGTTTTATGAATGCTACATTAATAATAACTGCAAATATATATTTTTTATATGCATTGAGAATTAATATTCTTGCATTTAATTTGCAATCTTTTAAAAAGTCCACTAGTCACTATATTTTTAGTATTTAATATTGTATTATGTGTGCATTGTGCCTTTGCCTAAAATTTTTATATGCATTTAATTTTAAAGTATTTATTATAGTAGTCGATTGACATAATTTTGCTTTGTTGCTTCTTACATTGAATATATACATGTCGTATTTTTAAACTTCTTAGTGATAACTTAATTAGTTCATGTGAAGTATGTATTTTGTCATTAGTTAAGTATTTGTTAGTCTCATAGAGTTAGACTTTGTTAATTATTTTGATTATGCTTAATGGAGTAGACAAAGCCCTCCATCCTTATTGTATTGCTTTGCCATGAATTGATAATGCTTGTGTCCATAGAGGGTTATTGTACATCCTATAGTTATATTTTTCAATGATGATTATCACATTTATAAGTATTGGAATCCAATGAGAGAAGATCATACTTTCCTGGTGCGTCTTTCCTGTTCCTGATGTGCTGTAGACAAGGTCCAGGCATCCTATTTTCTGTGTCAAAGTTAGGTATTTTGAAAGCCACCACATTCTTATCCAGCTCTGTGGAGCAGATATGTTCTTATATTTTTAGCTTATCATTCATAATGAATTAATGCTAGTTCCACCACAGTAGGTGATGTTGCATATGTTTTAGATATTGAGGAGGTTGTAGTTAGCTATTTTAATACTTATAGGTATATCAATGTTTGAATGTGTTGCCATGATAGTTTTATCAGCCACAAGCCAACCAACAAAGATCTATAATTATTTTTAAGTATGTTAATTATGCATAAGGTACAAGTAGCAATTTACACATACTAATTTTAATATGTTCATCCAGATTTTCGCCGCTGAATTTGTAAGCTTTTAAATCTTTAATTTTAAAAACACTTAGGGTAATAATTTTATTTGGACAGAATTTATTTAACAAGTGTATAAATGACCTATGATGAGTGAGTGGCCCATATATCTAATTTCATTTAAAGTTAGCTAGAAATTTGCTTAAATATATCACTAGCTATAATATTAGTAATGTCAATATAACTAGTGGTAATAGTTTTAAAATATATGCTGAATATGCTTATTCCAGCTTAGCGTTTGTTAAACTCAGGATAATAAATTTAAGCTTCTGATGTGTTATTCTGATTGTTAGATAACACTACCATATTAATAAATATGCCAATAATAAAAAAAATAGAATTGTGTTTATTAAACTTAGTTTATTTTAATTTAAGTTTACAGATTTTGAAATCTCTGATTGTTTAAAAGAGATTAGAGTTAGTATATAATAGCCTATGCTTGCTATTCTAAGTATTTATTATTTTAGTATTTTATTTATCAAAACAAATAATTTTAAAAGAGTTTAAGAGGGATATTCAGTAACAGTATCCAGAGAAATTGTTATATTATTTTTGTAAACCAAAAACAAATATTTTAAAAGTCAAAATATTTGTAAAAGATTCTAGTGCTACATTGGCAATGCTTGTAATAAATTTTGATTGTAAATATTTTCTTCTTATTGTTTTAAATAATAAACCATATTTAATAAATTGTTTTTCTCATCACTAGTGAAAATTGTAATTGTAAATATGCGACTTTTTTCGCATTCGTTAGTGAAGCTACTATTATTTCAAAAAGTTTTGTCTCTGTTTGTTTTACTTTTATATGAAAATATTATTGTCTTGGGTTCCAAAGTTCATTAAAGCTTGAGTTCCACAGTTCATAAAATTTTCAATACCAAGGTTCATAAACATATTATAAAGTATAAAAAATATATTTTATATTGGTTTAAATTATAAAGCCATTCTAGTTTAAGTGATTCTCAGATTGAATCACAGTAACAGATAAATGCATTATATCTGATACTTAATTAAATGCACGTTTAAAAGTTGATTTTTAAGTTATCATTATATCTTCTCAGATTAAGACTGTGCAATATGAGATTAAAAATATTAGTGCTTCAGAAGATTATTTATTATTTTCTATTATTTTAAAAGCTGCCCATTATCTTACATTAACTGCATATTGTCTATCATTATCTTATAGTTTAAAATTTTTATAATCC
Organism: Epiperipatus broadwayi; assembly: GCA_028023455.1. NCBI lineage: Eukaryota > Metazoa > Onychophora > Udeonychophora > Euonychophora > Peripatidae > Epiperipatus > Epiperipatus broadwayi. Next base: position 13,222,749 of record JAQFVV010000012.1, read on the forward strand.
ATCTGCATTTAAGGTCTTTAGTAGGTTGTCTGTGAGTATGGGGAAAGGCATAAAAAGTGCCCTTATCCTTTTCCTTGCTCGAGTAATATCTTGGGTAATTAATAGACCATTATTAGTTTAAATTAAAATTGATTCATCAAATTTTTAAATTAATATTTGTTTTTTTTTGGGTTCTCATCTGATCCTTTGTGTCAGCCGCGGGTGGCGCAATTTCTAACCAAAAACACATTAATATAACGTTCCCGGGCTAGCGATTCTCTATTAATATTGACTTTTGTTTTTCTTTGTTTGTTTACAAAGTTTACTTTCTTTCGTTTCTGAATTATTTTTCCCAAATAATATTTTTGACGATGGGATAATAATAGTTGTTTTTTGTTAATTTTTATTGACAAGAGGGTCTTTTTTGGTGTGTGTTCAAATAGTAATTTGTGTTTTTTTTTAAAATAGTATTACTGTTTTTGTAAAATTGGATTGACAAAATTCAAGAGAGAACGGGTTTTTTTTATGGATCTTTAAATAATAATTTACGTTACTTTGATAGGTTTACATTTGATTACCGACAACAATTAGTGGGAGGGGTGTTTTTGTGTACGATTAAATAATAATTTACGTTACTTTTATAGGTTTACATTTGATTGCCGACAACAATTATTGGGAGAAGTGTTTTTTTTTTATGTGTGTGTGTATGTTTAAATAAAAATTAAAACCGTTACTTTTATCGGTTTACATTTGATTGACAACCGATTTGACTCCCTTTCGTTTATAAATTATGGTTTTGGTTCTACAAATAAATATTTTTGACAATGGGACAATAATAGTTGTTGTTTGTTTAATTTTTTATTGACAAGAGGGTGTTTTTTGGTGTAGGTTCAAATAGTAATTTGGGTTACGTTTAAATAATAAGTTACGGTCTTACTTTGATTGGTTTACATTTGATTGCCGACACTAATTATTGGGAGAAGGGGTGTTTTTTTGTGTGTACGATTGTAGACAACAATTATTGGGAGAAGGGGTGTAACCGTTTAAAGAATAGTAGTTTACATTACTTTTAGTGGTGGTGTCCATTTGATTGCTGACAATAATTAGTGAGAGGGGTGGGTGTTTTTGGGTGATGATTAAATACTAATTTACCTTCCTTTTATTTTACATTTGATTGCCGACAACAATTATTGGGAGAAAGGGGTTGTTTTTTTTGTGTACGTTTAAATCAAAATTGAAGTTACTTTTATCGGTTATATTTGATTTACAACCGATTTGACTTTCTTTTTTTTTTTTCGTTTATAAATTATGGTTTTGGTTTCCCCAAAACCTAATATTTTTGACAATGGGACAATAATAGTTGTTGTTTCTTTCATTTTTATTGACAAGAGCGGGTCTTTTTTTGGTGTATGTTCAAATAGTAATTTGGGTTACGTTTAAAAAATAATTGGTTTACCTTACTTTTAGTGCTTTACATTTGATTGCCGACAACAATTAGTGGGAGGGGTGTTTTTGTGTACGATTAAAGAATAATTGTACGTTACTTTTATTTTTTACATTTGATTGCCGACAACAATTATTGGGAGAAAGGGTTTTGCATTTTATTTTTTGTTTGTGTGTATGTTTAAATCAAAATTTAAGTGACTTTTATCGGTTACCATTTGATTGACAACCGATTTGACTTTTTTTTTTTTTCGTTTATAAATTATTTGGGTTTTCCCAAATAATATTCGGTTTGACAATGGGACAATAATAGTTGTTGTTTCTTTAATTTTGATTGACAAGAGCGGGTCTTTTTCGGTGTATGTTCAAATAGTAATTTGGGTTATGTTTAACTAATAATTTACGGTCTTACTTTGATTGGTTTACATTTGATTGCCGACGACAATTAGTGGGAGGTTTTTTTTTTTTCTATACAATTAAAGAATAATTGACGTTCCTTTTATTTGACCGTCTGATTGCCGACGACAACAATTATTGGGAGAAGAAGGGTTTTTTGGGCTATGTTTAAATAAAAATTTGAGTTACTTCTTTTATTTTACATTTGATTGCCGATGACAACAATTATCGGGAGAAGAAGGGATGTACGTTTAAATAAAAATTGAAGTTACTTCTTTTATTTTTGACATTTGACGAAGGCCATTTGGAATCCCTCAAACAAGCTTGCCTTTACGAAGTGAACATTTCCGTCGGCCACAACGAGACTTACAAATGAAAGTCGAAAGATGTTTTTGGACCTCAAATCTGCATATATTTGCCGCACAATCCAATCTTTTCTTTCAGCAGCAGGATGTTTTTTTTTTCTGCTGTAGAAATATTCCAGCGCCGGCTTCCGTGTCTGGCAATTCCCATCTTTTCAAGTTTTCTGTTGTTGGAATTAGCCATCTTCTTGGTCTCGGAAAATTTCTCGCTAAAACATGACTCAAAGCATGATCGTTTAAAAATTTTACGCTACCCCACCCTAATCGAGAATTTAGGAGGCTTATAGCTTTACGAGGAACAATCATGACACTGTTTAAATTGTTAAAAGGTAACAGTACATCAATTCGTCTTAAAAAAAAAAGGCCCCGATGAAAATTTAAATACTTTTGACACGATCAAATTAACACACCCTCGTACGATATTGTTACATAAAATACATAACACAGCATTACGATATAGTGCGTGACACAAACAACTACGGCATTTTCCTCTGCTTTTAGCATCGGAAAAAGCCACACCGTTAGCCGCTAAGCCGAGTTAGCACTCTTTCTAGATTTTATCGTAGAAAGAAGACTTAACTCCGAGTTAACATTCTACCTTTTAGCGTAGAAACAAGACTTAACTCCGAGTTAACAATCTTTCTAGGATTTATTTTAGAACGAATGCTTAAAGGCTTGGGTGCGGCCGTGGAAATGGCATATTTCTAAAAATTTAGCTAAAAATCGCGCCACCCACGGCTGACACGAAGGATCAGATGAGAACCATTTTTTGTTTATTGTTTCATGATTGAACGATAAGGTCGGCCAAGATATCACTCACTTATTTATTGAGCCAAACAATTATTTAGTAGGCAACTTATACTTTTAGTTTTGCACAAGAGTTTTAGTTTTAAAACCCCTGAGATTGTTTACTCTTGTTGCCTTATTAGTTTTAATTTAATAGAATAGTCCTTCCAATCAAAGTATAATCTATTCTTATTCAGAGTGTGTGATTTGATGGTAGGCCGATTCCAATAACTATTAACTAATAATTTTAAAATTATCTTTTGTATTGTTTAGTGGTAGATTATTAATATGCCATAATAGTTATATATTTGTATTGGTATTGGATTTGGTCTCTATCTGATTATACATCTCTGGATCATCATCTCTTTTCTTAAATTTATTGTAACCCCACTGAGCCAGGTCATTAAGAGTCTCTCTACTAATAATAATTCTCTTCATCTTTCTCTTCTGTCTAATAATAATCTCTATTCCATCTTCATCATCATCATTTTTCTCTTTCTCTATTGAATATCATTCCATCTTCATTTCTTTCTCTTTTCACTAATTATAATTTCAATCTCTCTCTCTACTAATAATAATTTCTTTTCATTTCTCTCTCTTCTCGCTAATTATAATTTAATCTTTTCATCTCATTTTCATATCTTTTAGATTAAGAGTCTCTCTACTACTAAATATAATTTATCTCTCTATCTCATCTTCATTTCTATTCCATCTTCATTTCTCTCTCTCATTTCTCCTCTCCTCCTCTTTTCCATCTTATCCTCATATCTCTCTCTCTTCATCATCATTTCATTTCTCTCCCTCTCTCATTTCTTTTCCTCAATCTCTTTTCCTTCTTTCCTTTCCTTCACCTCCTCCCCTCCTTTTTAAAAGGTTACAATATATATATTACTAAAAATATATTAGAATATTTAAGGATACATGAAAATAAAATTTTTAGAAAGGGGGTAAAGAACAATTTTATTGAATTTTTTATATATATGAAAGATGTATATGCATACTTATGCCAAAAGATTTAAACAGTTTTGTATGTGAAATATATATTCAATCTTATTTATATAAGTTTGTGTTTATTATAATCACATATAAATGCAACATTTTTAAATATATTTTTCATATGATAAATGAATTAATATTTTTAATTATTGAGCATATATTCAGATATATATATAATATATCCACGATATTTCAAAATATAAAAACGTGTAACAAAGTTGATTAATTACAAATAACCGTCATTTGTAAATAACAATTGGTTTCATAGAATTTTTTTTTTTTTTGGCATGCTATTTAGAAGTTATAATACATTTAAATATCCATTTTTTTCCCGAGAGTTTTATTATTTAATTTTATTTTAATTATCAGAATCACTTATATCTAATTCGAAAAATTGCATATAATATTCATTTATATATGGTAATTAAGTTTTAAGAGATATAGTTCCTAGCATTCTATTTGTAATACATACATATTTGTCTTTTTCAATAAATATATTTATCTCTCTAATGAAAAAAAATCATGCATTCAAATTTAACTAATAAATATCATATTGACATATAGGAAGAAAAGATAATACTGATTTAATCTCCAGGGTCATCTGATAATGTCCCTGTTCCTGACAAAAATACTGTAAATTTATGGAATAGTTGGTTTTCTTTATCCATTGACTAAGTGTTTAATTATTTATATAATTTTCATATTTGTGTATGGTTTGATTAATATATTTCATTATCAAATATTATTAATGACAATGCAGTAATGGTAATACGTGTGTCCAATGGTAGTCTCTCCATGCTGCTGCCTAAAGTGTCGTCTCTGAATTAATGCATGAATTGTGTAATAACAATACTTTAGTTATTCACCACAAAAACTATAAGATATTAACATTTACTGTATGTATAAAAGATAATAAAAATATATTTTAGGATTCTTCTTTAATATTGTTTAAAGTATATAATTTATAAAAGACTTAATAAGAGATTGCTAATTTACTATGCACACTATTATTATTATTATTATTATTAAAAGTAAATAATTTATTCTATTTGATAATTTTTAATATTGTTTCAAGTAATTTATAATGTATTGTAGAAAAGTAAACTTTTTTCAATTATTGTACATCAACATTTTTTAGAAGAAAAATAAGGGAGCGTATCTGTCTTTACTTTTTTCATTTTTTATATTTACCCTATCTTTTTATTATGCTATATCTATATTAGTATTTTAGTTAATTAATGGAGGTTAATATCTTTAAAATCAGGCAAATATCTATGCTATTTTAAAATTTTCTTTTTCATGTATTAATTAAATGTATTAAAAACTCACTTTATAAGTATATGCTTAAAAGGAAATGGTACAAGTTGATCAAATTCAGTAGTAATTATCTTGCTATACTGATGGCATTTTAAAATTTACTTTTACAATGTTAAATATATTTAAAATGGCATGCCTAAAAGTTTATCAAATTCATTTTTATAACTGATATAATTTGTCATTATCCAAATGAAAAATTAAATATATGATACAAATGGAATTTAAAATATATTTACTTGCTTTATCAAAAACTATACTTTTTATTTAAAAAATTTTCCATCTCTGTAATCATTTAATCAGTGCTGCACTTTTTTGTTTTTTTATGACATCATTCAAAAACAGTTATGGTTCAGATTTTTCATGCATTTTTGTATTGCAAGTTACAATTTTTTTTTTAAACAATTAAAGCAATAATTTGTATACTAGTAAAATTCTATACAAAAAAAAAAAAAGAAAATCATGCAAGATTCTTCAAGATTTACTCCAGGTTAATTAATAATAAGTAAAAAATATATAATAACTTTTAGCCCTTATATAGTAGTGCCAACTATGATAAATCATGTAATAATTTTTAACATATCTTTCATAAAGCTTTAATATACTTACTTTGATTTGAAGTAGCACACTTGGATCTGGATGGACAGGCTGTGGAGATCTAGGAGAAACTACTTTTTTACTGTTATCAATCATATCCTGAAGTGATCTTGACTTTAGGTACTCTTCATTAAGTTTCTTCTGTAAAATTTCTAATTCCTTTTGTAGTTTCTCTATTTCATCCTTAGCTAATGATTTTTCCAATTCAGTATGTTCAAGAATCTTTACATTAAATAGAAAAAATAACTTTTATTAAAAAAGAAATATCTAAAAAATAATTGTGCTATTTGATAATTACAACAATTACTATTTACTAATTTTTTCAGAAGTTTTGTAAAAGTATAAATGTTTACATACATCCTGATTGATATAGACTTTTATCTTTGATCATATCGACATAGTTACCTATACTACACCATATATTATTGATAGCTATTTTGACTTTTTGTTTTTATTAGTTTTAAATGAAGAACACAGACACATATGTCATTTGGATAAATATATATATATAAAGAATGTTTCATATATCCCTGAAGAAAGAAATTATAACCATTTAAAGTATAGTATATAAAAATGCAATATAATTATCTCTAATGATATTTCATTTTCTAGTGCCTCAAAATGAAGCTCCTGTTTGATAAAAATTCCAAATCTTGTTAAAATTTCTATTTATATAAATATATTTGGTTTACTTAGAGTGAACAAAACCAATAAAATCATTACAATTTTGTTCCTTTAATTTGATTTAATATTAAAACATTTTATAAATGAGATGAACAATGACTGCATTTTTTGCAAAGGCTGCTTTAAAAATTAATTAAATATTAAGTGTTTTTAGTTCAAAAAAATAAACAAAGGCAATAAAATAATTTATTTAACTAGACTTTCAAAAGTTCTAAAATCCATTCTATTATGATTCATTTAGGTTAAATAAAACTATCTATTTTCAAAAAATTGTAATTTTTTACTAAAACTCAAATCCAAAATTTTTTTTAAAAATAAATCTTGGAAAATTTATATGCCAATAAATTCCTACGATTTTCAACATACTTTTAAGTTTGATAAATATCAGATTTTAAACACAAGCTTGCCAAATAATGTCTTATTGTATGTACATTAAATATAAAACAGTATAAACAATATTTATAAATTCTAAAAAGAATAAATATATTTGATAATATAATTTAATTTTTACTATACATTTGTACTGAACTAATTGAAAAATGAAAAAAACAGAAAGTAACTGATTTATTTGTTTTATTATTATTCAAGCAATGTTTGTTTATACAATACTTAAAGTGTTATTCAGATAATAAACAATTAATCATGTTATTTTTCAATTTATATTTTATTTTTGGAACTATTTAACTGACTCACAATGGATTTAGTACTTTTAATGGCTTCTTCTTCAGATTACATTAGATTAAATTGATTGCAAGATCCTGTACAAGAATAAAAGACTAATGATATTAATTAAAATACATCAATAAATTTTTTGCTTTCTAGTTTGACTGATTTTGTATTAAAGAAATATTACTATTAAGAGCTAAATAAGCATTTATTTTATATAGCATGTGTTTACAATTGTATACATTCAATTATCAGCCTTTTAAGCTAATTGTGCATACGCTTTGCGAGTGTTAATAATAAATGAATACTTTCTCACCAATACAAGATATAGTATTTATGCAGGAATAAAAGGAATCCTCTTATTCCTACGACTCAAATGCTTATATATGAGCAAATCTGAAGTACTGGCAAGTAAAGCGTGAGGATGGAACCGTCACTTTAAATTACTATATACGATGTCGTAATTTAAAGTGACGGTTCCATCCTCACGCTTTACTTGCCAGTACTTCAGATTTGCTCATATATAAGCATTTGAGTCGTAGGAATAAGAGGATTCCTTTTATTTCTGCATAAATAATATATCTTGTATTGGTGAGAAAGTATTCATTTATTATTAACATTCGCAAAGCGTATGCACAATTAGCTTAAAAGGCTGATATTTGAATGTATTAAGAGCTAAAATAAATGATTCTATTGAAAATAAATAAATAAATAGTACTTTCAGATTTATCTACAATTGGTTTTATTTTTTCAATTATTAAAATTTCCTTGTCATTCTAAGCTATTTAATTATTAGAAAATCTGTTCAGAATGTTTTTTACATTTAAACTTTAATAACCTGGTTTAAATATCTGAAATGTGCTCTCAGTCATATATTTAGCATCAATTGTTTCTACTTGATTATTACAAAAAGTAATTAATGTATGGTCTCTTTGCCAAATGAAAAATGTCCTTTATCATTTTTCTATTTAAATTTTTTTCATTACTTTCATATAAATTTTAAGAGTTGTATAGTTCTTTCAAACATAAAAGCAATTTTGTTTTTTTTTTTTTAAAAAAAAGAAAGAACATTCAGTAAGTATCTAAATAAATGGGAAATCATTCATAAATATCCTACTGCAAAGTAAGACCCTTCCAAAATCCCTTTGTATAGGATAAATGAGGAAGGAAACATCAATCAGCAACCTAGTCAAATACTCATTAGCAAAGAATTGTTTCTGTTGTTGTTTTGTAATCTAATTAGAAATACTTGTCATTTTAACAGTCATCTAGGATCAGTGATCTGAAAAAAGATTTAAATTTCTTTAGAAATCCATAACTCTACAAAAAAAAGATTCCGTTTTTTTAGATTTGAAGCACAGGTTGTGTGCATGATGAATACTATAAAATGAGGTTTTTACAATATATGTGCATATAACTAACATATATTGTAGGCAGTGACCAACTTCAGCCATGCAATATTACAAGCTTCTTAAATTTAATTTAATTAATAGGGAAATAATTTTAATTTTCTATGTTTTTATATATAATATTGGGTAGTTCATTTAATTAAATGATTTTTTTTATCAAATGATAATATGAAAATTCTAGGTAATTTTCTTGGTAAAAGCCTGAAATCCGGGCTTGGCCGCTTGGGGCATTGTTTATGTGTCAAAACACATAAAAATGCCGTTTACGGGGGCAGCGGCCTTACAGGCTAATACAACATTTACGTATTGTATTAACCCATTGAGCTAAGTCGCTTTACATAACATTGCACAAAAATATTACGGCCTGTTATGTGCTTCGAAGCTATTTATGCCTATTCGTTCTATTCATAGCTGATTACCGTATCACTTGAGAGTGTTTAAATTTCAAGGCGGTATGACTTTTTCAAATCTCCATAATAGAGTAATGTCATTTTGATTTAAAAAATGTTGTTAATTGTTAATAATTGTCATATGGTCCCCATCCTTCCTGAAAAAAAGGATAATATGTAAAAAAAATTGGCCAAGTGTGTGTTCGAACAGGCTTCGACAAAGCTCACGTGCTAAGTCACGTTTCAGCATTGGGGAAAATATTCGAGACCACTAAAAGGTCTGAGACGAACGTGCAATTTTGAAACTTTTCTTCAGAATTGCTGAGTACAGAAAGTGTGTGAGATTTTTTTTTTGTCAGGCAGACGTAATGTCCACTTTTTATTACAACAATAAAATCGAATAAATAATTGTAAAAAGTCCAAAGTTTGTGTCCTTTTTTGTTGTTTTTTATTTCATTAGAAATTGACAAGTATTTGGATTCAATTTTTTGCAGCGGGGTTAAAATAAATGATGACTTTGGTTGACTTTTTGTTAAGAATAACAAATTAAGAAATACCCCCACCCCCACAAGCAGTTTATTGTAGAGGGCTAAAAAAAAAAAAAAAAGGTAATTCGAACCAAATAGAAATCAAAATAAAAAGTTTGTTTAAAAAAAGAAAAAAAGTTAAATTCTTGACTTTTTGATTACAATTCTTTTTCCGAGTGTGTGGGAGTGGGTGTTTGAAAACAATTTTTTAATCAGCAAAAACACAAAAGTAAATTTTGATTTAATATTAAGAAAAACAATTACGTCAACCAAAAAGAAATCAAAATTCGAAACGAGTCTCAAAGTTGATTCTCTTTTTTCAGTGCTGTTAAAATAATTGACTATTTTTGTTGTCTTTTTGTTAATAATAACAGTACAAATCCCCCCCCCGTCCCCCACTCAAAAAGCTGTTTCTTGTAGTAGCCGCCCCCCAAAAAAAAGACTAATTCAAACATAATCTAAATCAAAGTGAAAACAAGTTGTGTTTTTTAAAAAAAAAGTAAAATTAATAATAATAAGAAAAACCATTTAGTCAAGCCAAAAAAAAGAAAGGTAGAATTAAGTTCTAAATAAGTCGCAAATAATTGCATTTTATTTTTTTGGCGGTGGGATTCAAACAAATTTTTTGACGTCGTGAAACGGTCCGAATTTTTCAAATGATAAAAAGAAAAAAAATACAATTAGCAAAATTTGTTGAAAAAATGTCTGTCAGGTTCCAAAAAACCCACAAAAAGTAACGAAAATGAATATCAAAATTTGTTTAATAATAAAGAAATCATGTTCTAAATGAAATAAAAATTATTCGTTTAATCAATATTAGAAAAAAAAAAAACCTTGTTGTCTAAAAAAAGAAAAAGTTGTGGTGGCCCAGTAACATTATATTTCATTGATTTTGTCTAGCATCAACGCTCCAAGTGGCTTTGCCCAGATTTCAGGGTTTTACCATTTTCTTTAAACATAATATCAATATTTTAATAGATGATATAAATATTTATAAAAGAGAAAAATATAAAATCAAATAAATAATTTATATTCTTTCTCTTCAATAATTTTCACTATTTATCAGTATTAATTTTAGAAAATGTATTAAGAGAAGAAATTTTTCACTTCAGTAAATTACTTCATAAATTTTAATTTTTAAGTGACATAAATAATTTTTTTTTTAAAAAAATGTAATATTTTTGTTAAATTAAAATTTTGTTAAATTTTGTAGTAAATAATTAGAGTTGTATTTTTTCTTCTTGTATCTTTATCTCCCTTCAGTACAATAGGTAATGTTTAACATATCAGTGTAATTAGTCTGATTATCTTGTTTTTCTTGTGGCATAAAAAAATATTTAAAGAGGAATTTCAAAACTATGTTTGAAATTTTTTAATTAATTAAAAAAATGAAAAAAATATCTAAACAATATTTTTTTGTAAAAATAGACCCAATTGGTTAGTAAATTTTGTTATATGATTGATCAGATAGGTTTGTTCCAAAATTAGGGATGTGAGTCAATCAGTTGACCGCAGGATCTTGTAAGAAACAAGCCTTCTTGATCCAATCATTGAAGAGGACAGTCAGTGCCTGATGAACTGCTGAAGAAGACAGTAGAATTTAATTATGTAAAACACACTATGACTTTAGTTATAAAAATGTTTTCTAAAATAAAAACAACCCTTTGCTAAAGTTAGCTAAAAGTTAAATATCATCTACCTCCACATAAAGCTTATTACAAGATGTAAAGAATAAAAATATCCCTGAAGTAATCTGCCACAAACCTTGTCTCCAACCATGAGTTTGAATGTTTCTGAATGAAAAATTTATTCAAATAAATAATTTTTTTGTGTTAGTCTGAAATATTCTATTGCAAAACAAAAATTAGCCTGTGTAAATTAACTTGGAATAGAGAAGTCTTCAAGAAGAAAACCTACAGGGAAAACTGTAAATTACAAATGCAAAGGACTCTAAAGAAAATTAAAACTATGATACAAAGTATTTTCTTCAATGTTCACATTACATTTAAATTTATAAAGAAAATTAAAATTAAATAGAAATTGATAATTAATAATCCTATTAGTATTTTTTTAAAATTAAAATATGTTCTTTAATTCATTTGATTTTTCCTTTCAAAATTCAAAAAAACAGTTTTAAGTAATTTAAATTTTATTAAATTTAATATTTCTTTTGAAACATGCTTTTTTTAATTCATCTATTTTACCTCCAAAATTATATAAAGGGATGACCTAATTCATCTCTGATTTTAAAAAAGGATAAACTAATTTAAAATGCCTTTATCTCTGATTGAAAAGCTGTTTTCCAACTATTATTATTTAAAATGAAATAATTTAATGAAAGCAAAACTTAATTAATTTAAGGAATAAAATCAGCTGGCTAATCATATTTTCTTATATGAAATTATTTTTTTGATAAAAATGTATATTGAAATGACCCTAATTGTTTAAAAAAAAATTCTAGTGTTAATGTTTTTATTTTTCCAGTCATGTTATGTGAATTGATAGTGTGTGAGAGTTGATTTCATTATAGTTGTGTTTTAGAAATCATAAAACTACATAATTACAGTACAGGAAACCTATAAATACTTTAAAGTAAAGTAGAATAAGTTGTTATATTTATTTTTCTCTTAAGCCAATAAACATCACATGATCACCATTTCTTATGCTTGCTTATAACTGTTATTAAAACAAGCAAAACTCTCTATATGTATTGCCACTCAGTGCATAAAATCCCCATCTAGTGCCTACTCGTCCAATATCCCCAGACTAGTTTCTGGCTTGTGGCCTTCATCAGTGAGGAGCCTTGGATCTGAGAGCACTGCACCTAGATATTAGGATCTAATGCAACCCTCCAGCAGCCACCTTTTATCTCTACTTAACTACAAAACTACGAATCTTAAATTGAAAATAATATTTTCAATCCAAGCACATTAGCTTATATAGTCATATAGGTCTGAAATCAGTTCAGTACCTATACATTTTGGTGTCTTTGGTTCTTTACACTAACCATAGCCACCACTATCCTATTAGGCAGGATTGGTTTTAAGCCAATAAACATCACATGATAATCATTTCTTATGCTTGCTTAAAACTGTTATTAAAACATGCAAAACTCTCTCTATACGTATTGTCACTCAGTGCAAACAAGAGTAATCAATGGATGCCAGAAGGCTTGTGCATAAAATAATAATAATAGGATAGTGGTGGCTATGGTTATTAAAGAACCAAAGACACCAAAATGTATAGGTACTGAACTGAGTTCAGACCTATATGACTATATAAGCCAATCAGCTTGGATTGAAAATATTATAGTGTTTTCAATATAAGACTCATAGTTTTGTAGTTAAGAAGAGATAAAAGGTGGCTTCTGGAAGGTTGCATTAGATCCTAAGATCTAGGTGCAGTCCTGTCAGATCCAAGGCTCCTCACTGATGAAGGCCACAAGCCAGAAACTAGTCTGGAGATATTGGATGAGTGGACACTAAATGGGGATTTTATGCACAAGCCTTATGGCATCCATTTATTACTCTGGCTTACACTGAGTGGCAATATGTATAGAGTTTTGCCTGTTTTATTTTTCTCTTGTTCACAGTTAAAGTTTTTAGAGTCTTGTGGTCTTTAGATAGTTCTACAGAGCATAATGGTTAGTTATATGTATGTAAGGGTTTATGTTGGTGTTTGGACATCCAGATCATTACTCTGGATAGCACAATGGTATCATCTTTAACTTCGTTTTTCCCTATGTCACCACTTTGAAGTTTAGATTTTGTAACATATCTTCAGTTTGAATACTGTAAATATAAAAATATATACATTGTTAAAAAAAGTAAATTTGACAGAATGCTATGAAGCTGAAAAATAATCATTATCTTAAAAAAAATTAGAAAAAAATGATTTTTAACACTTTTAAAAATGCTAATTTTTACATAGGTTACAAATTATATAAATTTTAAAAGATAAATATTAGAATGACAATTTTATAGATAACTTCTTAAAATTTAGAAAAAAAAGATATATATGGCTAACCTGAGATAATTCTTTATTATTAAATCTGCAAATAAGTATTTGTTGGTGACTTCCATATTTACTAACTGACCCAAATTTTGCCCTTCTATGCAGATATTTTCTGAAAATGTATTTCTTTTTAATAGAAATTTAACAATAAATATTGTATATCAGATATGCATTGCTTATCAGAAACTATATAAAGAGAACTTTAGTAAACTGTAATTTATCAAAAAATAAAATAAATTTTAAAGTAATTGCAGAAAAATTAATATAAAATACATATAAAAAAAGAAAGAGAAAAAGTGACAGGATGCAAGACTGTAACATCTTTTTGGAGTGAATATATATCACATTTCTACACATGATGATAAATAAACAAATTTTTTTTTTCAATTTAGTGGATGACAAAATATTAATAAATATTGATAATATTGTTGCTTCTTATTATCAGTCTTGTATTTCATTTGCCTTTGTGGAAATTTCTAATAGCATACTGGGTAGATGGCTTTATTTAAAAAAAATTATGATCAATTGTTATAATAAATAATTATAAGCATAACTTACATAAGATAAGTTGCAAAAATTATAATGATTGTATAAAAAAGTACAAAAAATACCTATACATTGCAAAAAATGAAATATAATTGCTTATGAACAGATGAGGAAGTTCTATGATTCAAATATATACTCAACAGACATATGAGATATTGCATATAACAACAGACATGACAATGAAATAAATTTGATTTTTCATTATAATCATTAAGTACAAAAAAAATATAATATTTTTATAAACAAGTAGAAAATACCTACATTGAAACAATATAGAGATAAAATTGCTACTAGAATAGGCAGAAAACACTGAGGTATATATATATTGAGACATAAAACATGCTGTTATTTTAGAGCATAAACAAACCAGTATTATGCAGAATTTACGGTTTGTTAGATACTAAACCCAAAGAGTTACATGTAGATATATCAAAGCACAAACCAAATTTGTTATTCAACAACACTGAAACAAATCATTATCTCACAGCATTATAAATTATTTATATAAAAAAATGGAAAATATTATATAATTACAGCTGATAGAAAATATTACCTTTAGACATTTTTTTAAAAATTATGAACATTCTAGCTTCTAAGCCCTCAGACTTACATATATATGCATCAGGATTTATAACATTTGTTGGGAATAATAAGGTTAAGTCTTTTCAATAACATTTAAAAAACAAAGAAAAAAAACTCCTTTTACTAAAACTTACACTAAAAAAAGCAATAATAAATATGATTATAAGCATAACATGCAAAAATTATATTTGTATAAAAAAAGTAGAAAAAATATCTATACAATGCAAAAAATTAAATATAATTCATTATGAGTAGATGACAAAGTTATATGATTCAGATAATATTCAATAGATATATGAGAGACTGCTTGTAACAAAAAATATGATAATGAAATAAATTTGATTTTTCATTATAATCATTATTTATAAAAAAAATATATTATATTTTTATAAACAATGACCAAAGTAATCTTAACAAAAATTTGTATTATAGTTACATATATTTAAAAAAAAAAAAAATTGCTAAAGGCAATGCTTTTTTTATTTCAACCAACAATAAGTTCATAAATGCACAAAAGGTTTTAAATCATTAGCAGCCTAAGAAAAGCTGTGAATTACATTTTTTATATAATAAAAAAAAGTATATTTTTCATTTGAGAGTGAGGATGACTGAGTAAATGAATACATCTATGTGTGTGAGTATCAACACATGCGAATATGCACTTCTCTTTCTTTCTTAACTTTTTCATATTATTGTTTTTTTTTGTGTGTGTATATTAGTGTTTATAAATATCTGCGCTTTCATACTTATTGAATCTTAAGGCTTTCGAGGGTGAAATATTTTCTCAAATTCATAGCATTAATATCTGCATAATGGGGTTTATATTTATATATAGGCTGTAAATTTATTTAAATATATGTAAATTATATTGTTCATTTCTTTGAAAGGAAAAAGCAAAATACCTTCTTATTTATGGTGTTAGGGTTATTAACTATATGCCAAGGCTCTTTAATCTTCCAATTGGAATCATTTCGATCAGTGTATACAATGTTGAGGGTTATGAGCTCAAATGTGTGGCCCATTGCATTTTGGTGCTCAAGGAAGATACTTTTTACTCAGAATTTTTTTGGCTCATTTGTAAAGATATCCATGCTAAGATATACTTGTAGAGAGGCATGCACATGAATCACCATAATAAGTAGCCTCACTTCCTATCTGGGGGCATGCAATTTTATATACAGTGTGGGGAGTTTGGTCATTACAGAGTCTGTCTAAAATTATTTATAAGCCTATTTATTGTAGAAGAAGAATGATAGCTTACTTATGTTTTGTGAATAAACATTATTTAGATTTTTGGCCAGCCGTGGTATATAAGGGAACAGTATCCAAGGCTTGTCATCCTTGGGAGGGTTTGTTCTTATTTTATTCTAAAACCATTTGAATATTCTTGTGAGGTCACACTCCCTGATGCCTATCCCACTTAGTCCATTTAGGTATTGCTCAATGTTTGATTTTTGATCGACTTTATACTTGCATAAGTGGTCGTTTCTGTAAAGAAATGATAAGCTGGTTTATTTATGAGAATTGGAAGAGATGCATTTGGTGTGCATGTAACCTCTTATTTATATAGGCTTAATACACATTTTGTAATTTAAATGAACATTATCTCCCTGAATCTGGATATCTAAATATTTTAACTGCCTTAGTTAACTTTCCCACTTAATTGTCCAAGACAATGCTGATTTCACCTCAAAATCAGTTTTAATTTTATTGATAAGGAATGCTGGGCAGCATATAAACACACCATCTAGGTATTGTGTGTATGTTAAATTGGGAATATTTTCAATGTATTTAGGGAGGACTTGCTTTTCAATGTTATTCAGATAAATACATAAGATAATGTCACTTATGGGAAATCTCATTGGCCATCCATCAGTCATTTATAATATTGTTTATAAAACAGGGTGATGGTGTTGTTTTCCAGCCAGTTATGACATTCTATTATAAAATTAATTCATGTTGACTAATAATAAATGTTGATAATTTTTGATTTTACTATGTTAATAGACTACTTTCTGTTTATGGAATCATATAGCTCGATTATATCTAAAGGTTCCATTTTATGTTGGACCCCTAAATTTGTGTTTTTAATTATATTTATAAATTCAAAGGACAAATTGATACTGTAAGCACCATAACCTAGTTGGTCTATGAGCCATTGATTGATTATTTTAATGATGCTATAGTAGTGCATACTCCAAAGTAGCAGGGGGGTTGGCTTATGCAATTTGACATTGGCAAACATTTGTTGTGATGTTGCCACCGACTGATATATTTATAGTAATCACCTTTAGTAAAAGCAATATTGCTGTTTGCACAATATATTACTTATAAGTTTGTTTTTGTTGTGTTTTATATAAAGTAGATTGAATTTCAGTTTATTTAGTACTCATTTTCTCCATGAATTTGGTTTAGTTGATAAAGACAAATCAATTTCCCTTTGTTTTCCTTTAAACACATTGTGCTGTTGTCAGCAAGGAACCGCTTGGTAGTGTATATTTGCCTCCTCCAGCTCTGATTGGTGGATTTAATAGGCTTATAAAAGAAAAGTTTGTTATCTATTTTTAAATTACAGTATATATATATGTTAAATATTTTTGATTTTTTTAATGCATATAATTTTAAAAAATTTTCTTATCATAAATGTAAATATATAGATTAAAAATATAAAATAATATATACATATTCAAATTATCTTCTTATCTCAATGTATCATCACTTTATCTCAATCCTATCACATCAGCCCAGAAGTGAGACCAACTTCTCACACTATAGATACATTAGAAACATAGTTTTTCAAGTACTCCATATAGCATATGTTACAATTTAACTTCATATACACATTATTTTTTTAGAGATACTTATGCTTAACTTAATATAATATGTATTCAAATATTTTTCAAACTTCTATTCCATCATACTGAAACACTCAGAAACATATATATAATAAATAAGCAATTTCCACACGAGTATGTAGATAATAATTACAGCAGCAAAATGTTTTTTCGTATAAGCAGTTATTTATTTTGTCAAATATTATTTGCTAATTTGTTTTGTTGATTGTGCTAGTATTTTTTTAACTTTGATTTAGTAAATTATTTTGCCCCATGGTATTTTAAACATAAAATTCTTTAGTATTGTTTTAAAAAAAAATTTATGCTAATTTTTATTCATTTCCTTATTATTGATATTTGCTAATTATTCTTTTTTAATTTGGCCATGTGATTCATTAATATTTTTTGTCACATGATTTTTGCTTTTTTTTTCTCTCAGCAAAAATCATGTGACAAAAAATATTGATGAATCACATGGTCAAATCAAAAAAGAATAATTACTAAATATCAGTAATAAGGAAGAAAAAAAAATAGTATAAAATTTTTTTAAAACCAATACATGGGCAAAATAATTTATTAAATCAAGATTAAAAAAAATACTAGCACAATCAGCAAAACATTAGCAAATAATATTTGACAAAATAAATAACTGCTTACATGAAAAACATTAAATTTAAAAATTACTAAAGTAACCTATGATATATATATATCATTTGGTATTATTCAAACTTTTAAGATTACAGAAATCAGTTGAATTGTTGAAAATAAAATGTAATTTTACAAAAAAATTTTAAAAAATGTCATCAAAAACTAGAAGTCCATTACAAAATATTAATACTGTATATTGTCAATATAATAGCATTATATTCTTCTATAAACACAGAATTGTTAAAACCAAATCTATGTTAAAAATTAAATTATTTTAATTTTTTTCCTTTAATATATGATCTTTTCCAGTAAAAAAGTTGTATTTCTACATGTACTGAACCCAAGATTTACTTTATTTTTTAATAATAATTTTACTACTATTGAAAAATTTTAAAATGTGCTTTATGTAAAAAAGTGAGGCTTAGTATTATTAAAAAAGAATTATACGACTGAGCGCTTTCAGAAAATTTAAGTCTCCATATTCATAGCCCATTTTAGGGGTGTCGGCTTATATTAAAATAGGCTATGAATATGGAGACTTAAGTTCTCTGAAAGCGCTCAGCCATACAATTCTTTTCTAATAACATTAAGCTTCACTTTTTTGTGTAAAGTATAATTTAAAACATACCACTCAAAGGTGAAGTAAAAAACAAAAATTTTATTACTATTGAAAAACTATCTTTTTTGCCAAAAACAACAAATAAAATAAGATTTATTAATAAAAATAAAAATGCAAATCAATACATAGATATTTAAATTTAGAAAATACTTAATATTAAAAAAATAAATAAAGGATATCAAAAAATTTACATCATTTATGCTAAGATATAAATAAAATTACAACTTTAAACTAATATTTCATCTGAATAATCTTTTTTCTTTTTTTTTAATAAAATGCATGTATTTTGACAACAACAAAATTTTTTTACAAATTAAATTAAATAAATAAAACATAGCTTTCTGCAAGTATTATCATTAATCATTTCTCTGATACTCACCTTTTGATTAATGTGAATTTCACCTTCTGAGATTGCTAGTTGCTTGGAAATGTCATTTAATTCCTTAAATATATATACATATATTACAATACTTTATTTACTATATTGTATAATTCAAAAATTACACAGATTCTTTTTTTTTCATTAAAAAATTTCTTTAAATAAGTTTATAAATATTAGAAAATGAACTATACAAATGATTAAAATAAAGTTTAATTATATAATGAAAAATTTTAAATTTTTATGTTTTTTTTTTTAAAAAAATAGCTTTATTAATCTCTATATGCATACAAGGTTTCTTACTTTGTTAGTTGCAGTTAGTTGTTTTTCTATAGTATTTTTCTGGAATATGGCATGATTCAATTCTTCTCGTAAACGTTCAAATTCCTAATTTTAAAAAAATAACATAACATTTAAGCCAACATGTATTAAGTAATCTATACATATAATCAGTTACTATAAACATTTTATTTTAAAAGATTTTAGCTTACATTTTATCACAGATAAACATAAGTGTAATTTATAGAATAGCTGACAAAAAATAAATGTATAAAAATAGGGACAAATAAAAAAATTTGACAGAATTTATAGTAGAAAATACATCTAAAAATAAACTGAGAAACAGACAGAATGTAAAGATGATTAAATTCACAAAAAGATGTGGGATAAAAGAGTTGTTTTGTGTTAAAACAAGAAACTTCTGGAAATTTTGTTTCTGTCAGTATACATGTGGCTTTCATGTCACTAATTATCTGATTAAATTAAAAACTTTGATATTTTCTAAATGCTAATCTCCCTTTTAAAAAAAGTAATCTGTTTAAAAAAATTAGTTTTCAAGAAATTATTGAAACCTCTCATATTTATTGTCACTGTCAAAAGAGTAATGCTTTATCTATATATTCTACTTTTGATTAATTATTAGCAATATTATTGTTATCCAGTTCTACATTCTAATTCTATATTATTTAATATATCCAATTTGTTAGTGCCTACCTTCATAACTTAAAATTTACTATAATAAATTATATTTATCTTTTTTCATCTTCTAGAACTTACTGCCTATTATTTCTTCAAAAATTATTTTTATATTTTTATCTCAAAAACAACAACATATTTTGTTGTGGTATTATGTAAATATCTGACAAGTTATGCTTTTGCCAATTTTCTATTGTTTCATATGACTTATAATCTCATAACTAGTCAGTTCAAATCTGCAAAATTTGAGATATTAACTAGATAAAATATACTGAAATCTATACATAGTTCTTCCTTCACTCATCTAAAAATTGTATCATAAAAAAATCCTCTATCTTTGTACTTATTTCTTTTGTCTTCTATTTTGTCTGTCTTTTATTTGCTTTATTTTTTCTTAATATCTATGTTGGCAATGATAATATAGAAAAATATTGGTGACAGTTGATCACAGCATTTCTGATTATATAAAAGAGAGTGATCATAAACTATTTCTATATATTACATTGAAATTTTTGTAAGTAGTCAGACTACCACTTACACAACTATCAAATTTTGCAATCAGTTAATAACACCTAATAACAGAATTTTGTTATACTCCAAAGTTATATCAGATTGTTAATATTAATGCCTCAATTTGTTAAAAAGTTAAATCAAGAAAGTGAATAAGCTGATGATAAACAAAAATCCCTGGTTCAAATTCAAAACTGTTATTAAAAAAATAATAATAATCTTGATTTGGATACTGAGAAAAATTAAAAAAACTATGAAAACTACACCATCAATAACTTAAGTATATTACTAAAACATATCAAATTCACAAATGAAAAAACTGTAAAAGAATCAGCAATTTATTTTAGCAGTAAATAACAGAGTAAAATTAATACAAGTGAGAAATGAGCACAGACAGAATCTCTTTAATGTTCTATTGTAACATTGAAAACAAAAATGAAATATTACACATTATATTATTTATCTCAAAAAAATCCTCCGCAAAAATCTGTAAACAAAATAGATAACAAAAATTCATTATGTACATATTTATAAAAAATAAAAAAAACATTTTGATGCTCTTTTTTGGTTTTCAAATTTTTTGAACTTTTAAGAAAGTTCAGTTTAAAAAAAAATCTTCCAGTCAATATCAATGTACAATATACCTAAAATAATCTATCAAATATCAGTTTTCAATGAAATAAAGTATTTTATAAACAAGAATATAGAATATTTTCTAAAAAATTATTTTCTTAGGAATTCCTCAATGTAGTCATCTGTATTGCATTTAACCATCTCCACTTACCTGTGTGCGAGGGTGGGTGTCTCCCTGTGTAGCGGCTCGGGTGGGGCACGCCTTTTGGTTTGATCCCCTAAACCAAGTTTTTGTACTTATGCGCGGGTGTTTTTCCTCGTCCTCTTCAGTTTGCTCTTACTTGGTCAAAGTTACTTTATACAATAAATATTTATACATTATTAATAAATTAAGTGCATTAGTTTAAAGTGTCATTCTACGTTTAAGAAGAGTTATAAAATAAATATATATTTAGTTTATTTAGAATGGCGTTATAAATTAAAAATTTCATTGGATTATATATAGTAATTTAAAGTGACTATTAGCAACTCTAGATTTGTCAAATAAAATTTGAGTGTAAGAGTAAGAGGATTCTTTTACTCTTATACAAATATATATCATGTGGTTGTGAAGGTATTCATTTATTAATAACATTCTCACAGGCTGGAATTAGTAAAGGTGTATATGAATTTAATGAGAAGATATAAAAAAACATTAACAATGAAATATATTACAGGCAAGATCATAAAGATATGAACTCTATTTAGCAACCTCTGTCAAATAATCTCATGTGCTTTATATAAGAAAGAATACTAAAACTAGTTCACCTAATTCTTTATTGTAATTGAAATTAAAATCAATACTTTAGATTTGCTTACTAAAGAGTCTTAGAAACAGCTTAACTCCAAAACTGATTCATTCTTCAAATAAGCTCTTCTAAAACAGATTAAATAATTTTCTTTATGACTTTATTTTATTTTATTTAAATATTGTATGTTACTAGATTTTAACATTTTCTGCCTTTGAAGACACATTAAATGATTGGATAATTTAAGACTATTTCTTATAAATTTTCAAATTCATTTAAAATATAAATATTTTTTTAAAAAGTCTTTAAAATGATTATAATTAACGTCAACCAGATATTTCATTCAAATGGATTGCCTAATGATTTTGAAACAAAGAAATAAGTAACTAAAAATAAAGAGATCCTATAATGTCAAAAGAATGAATATTTTAAAAATTCTAACCAAAATGACCATCATAAATTTATTATACAAATTTGTGAGACAATTTCAGACTATAAGTTATTACATTGGCATTTGTTGCTTGCAAAACAAATTTTGAATTCAATTACTTAATGTTCAATAATAAAAGCACTATTACATAAATGTTAATCCAATGTTGAATGAAAACTTAGCCATTTTTCCAATAGCTTATTAAATCTAGATGTTTATTATTTTTTCCAGTTGACTGCATACTAACTATTTAAGAATCAGGTTATATTAATTGATATTTATACAAACTTCACTAAATCATAGTTATACTCTGTAAATATTTCTAAAAAAATGTTTCTCCTGTAAATATTTAAAAAAAAAATGTTTCTCTATTTACAGGAAGTAAACTAGCATCACAAGTGTGAGCAATTATGAATTAGTAGGTAAATATATTCAATAATCAAAATCAACTGTCAACAATATATCAGCTAAATAAAAAAAAAATGGAATGTGAAAAATCATCTTGCAAGTCATATTTTAAGGTACAGGGAGCAATGCAGTGGAGATTATTGTTGTTGCAGCAGATTCAATAATCAGAAATCATTAGAAAACATTCTCACATAGGCATTATATAGGCTTACATACAGCTTCTTTATCAAGGTATCATAATCACAGCTCGCTTGCATAGAATACACAATGATTTTAGGAAGGCAGAAGCAGTCATCATAAAAGAACTAAAAAAATTAAGAATATCAGATAAAATAGACAGAGAAAAAAATAAGCTACACCCAAAAGCACTCATGATAAAAGACCTTCCTATCATGCATCTGATAGTCAACATTTGAAAAGGCAGATCTAATCAGCTGATTAGATTTTGTGAATGCTCCAATATCTAAAAGGCATTTCTAAGCTGTAGCAGAACTACATAATTGTGGTGATGGCACCAAGTTATATTCAGCAACAAGTCATGATAATCATAAAGCTCACTTGTATTTACGTGGTTATAAATCTAATTCAACAATTGTTTGTAAAAATAACATATTTCTTATCACCTAAGTATTTAATAGGAAATGTCCCTTACTAAAATACCCAATCACTAATACTATACATTACTCTTCTATTAATGGTTCAATAATATATGGCTAAATTTTATAATTCATCTTTTTGTTTAAGTGATAAAATTATAATTAATCTCTGACTTAAAAATATCATAAAACTGTAAAATTATAACATTGAGTGGTTGTATAAATTTCAGCATATCTTATCTTTAACAACTTAAACAAAATTGCTTATAAAAATGAATTGCCCACAATGGGGGTCATATAGATCTAAACAATATAATAATGATTTTTTAGAAAAACTTAGTATATTAGTCACAGGATTTTTTATATGATCTGTGACTTTCACTAACAAATCAAGCAATATGTACATATATACATAAAACATCAAAAAATAAATAAATTTTTGAATTAAACTATCATCCAAAAAAATTACTTTTAATCTTATTTTTTAAGATTTATAGAATATTTTAAAAAATACTGATATCATTAAATAAAATAATAAATAAATAACAAATAGAAAAGATATGTTGAAATAATTTAAATTTTTTAATACTAAAGTAGTTGTTTTGTAAAATCATAAGTGTAAAACATTTATTTACCAAACTTGTCACATAGTTTTCAGTAATAAATTTGAAAAAAAAAAAAAATCAAAGAAAAATTTATCATAAAATAAATCAATCTAAAATATTATTACAATCTCTGAAACAACAATAAGGGTGCTAGTATCAACGATGGTACAGATTTGCTAGATAGTGCTGTTCCTACTCAAAAACATTGAAATATAATGTTACCTGGCCATGACATATTATTAAATATTGTGCTTTTAACTTTTTTTTTATTATTAAATAAATAGTAAATGTCTTTTCCTATCTTTTTTTTTTTTTTTTTGACATATTACTAAAGAACTGATTATATATCTTGTTTTTATCTTAATTTTTGTTTTATTAAAGAAATAAAACAAATACTGAAGAACGACTTCTTTCTTACCTTTTTTTTAAATATTATTAAAGAACTGATTAAATATCGTGCTTTTTATCTTAATTTTCTTTTTATTAAATAAATAAAATAAATAGTTTTGACATATTATTAAAAAAACTGACATTTTTAAAAAAGTATATAGTAAACGATGTACTATAGTTTACTTTTTTCTTTTATGTTTTTTTTTTTAAAGAAAATAGAAACATCTTTTTTAAAAAACGTCTACCTGGCCTTTACCTTTTTTTTGACAGATTATTAAAGAACTGATTACATATTACGTTTTTATCTGAATTTTTGTTTTATTCAAGAAATAAAAAAAATAGTAAAGAATGTCTTTTTTCTTACCTTTTTTTTTTATAAATATTATTAAAGAACTGATTGAAATATCATGTTTTTATCTTAATTTTTTTTTTTATTAAAGAAATAAAATAAATAGTTTTGATATATTATTAAAGAACAGACATTTTAAAAAAAGTATATAGTAAACCATTTACTATAATTTACTTTTTTTTTTTTAATTACTGTGGGGTTTTTTTTGGACAAAATATAAATGATTTTTTTATTACCTTTTTTTATTGACATATTTACTTTTTTTTCTTTTAATTGTTGTACCTTTAAAAAGTAAATTTGTAAACTTAACATTAAACATCAAACAACTATTATGGATCAAACACCGTCGATGGCAGTATGCACCATTTTGTTGTCCTCGTGAAAATCTCACGGATAATGTCACTATCAAATAAATCATGTTTACAAACAAACTTTGTCTAATTTTACACCCTTCAAAACAAAATTTTAAAAAATACAACTCTTTCATATTTTTTTCTACATAATTCAAATGTAAAAAAAAAAATTGATTTAATAATATTTAAAAAGTGCTGAATTCAAATACACACACACTCAAATTATATGATACACAAGGTTCAATAGCGGTTATTTGGAGAGTAAGAACAGGGCACTTGAATAGAGTGTGAATTGCGATAAATTAGCAGAACACACTACAGGTCATTACAGCCTGCCTCAGAAATGGTATATTTAACTGTTTTTAAGTAGGAACAGCACCATCCAACGACCTGTACCGTCGATGATACTAGTACCCAAAAAGTATATATATACTATTGTGATTACCAAAGAAATTGCATATGAATAAAAACATGAGCTGTATATATCAAATAATATATTATGGAAATAAAAAACACATATTCTGTACCTTATTCTCTTCTGGCATACTTTTATTAATAGATAATTTGTCTTCATATTTTTGTGTGAGTAATAATGACTCTTCTTGGATACGGTGAAGTCTTAAAAAAACCATTTTTTTAATAGTGTTATTATATAATAATCAAAGATATTATGTATGTTTCCTTTCAAAATTATTTTATTTGCTAACAAAAGTCTTTATGGGTATTAACATTATATACAATATTTAACTTCTTAAATAATTATAATAATAGTTGATAATTCTGGTGTTCAGAACTGGTGTTGTTGTTTTTTTAATCCTATCAATAATACATAAATATCTAAATTAACAATTTGTTCTGTTAATTTCACTTTTACTAAATACTACATAATTATTTAGATGTTTAATTCTTACTAATTCATCAAAACAAACATATATTGTGATAAATGTATATTTAAGCCCAAAAGATTTAAATATAACTTATAATAATTGAAAATTTTATTTTAAATAAGACTAATCTTGTAACAAGTGAACTTTATTGTAATTAAATTATATAAATTTTATTTTAAATGCTTTCAATTGTCAATGAAAGTTTATTAAATATGCTTTATTAATAATCATTTGAGAAATCTTGCTTTGATAGATGTCTAAAATTTCAATATAGCAGGCAAAACTTGAGTAAAGATTAATTTAGAATATACTAAAGTGGCTATGTTAAATACACTTCTATAGATATATTAGAACATAATACTGTTGGTGCAACATACATAATTTAATTACAACTTTATTTATACAATATAAATATTTGTACCACTCAATACACATCCCCATACTCATTAAATTCACAAGCACACCCACCCATACTTCAATGGTCAAACCCCCCCCCCCCCGTCGCACAAACCAACTGCCTGGATTCCCGCTGTCTGATTAACTCCTCAATTATATGTTCAACGGCAAAGAAAAAAAAAACCAAAAAAAAAAAAAACAGATTTTGCCTCTCAACAAATAACATGAAACCATGAGGACAATAATATCAAAATGAAACAACAAAACAAACAAACAAAATGCACACCAACATACTATTTTAGCTAATCTCTACCTCTTGGTTTGGTAATGGGGGATATGACCTTCTTCCCTGGTCATCGTTTGGTTTTGATATTACTCATCAGTCTTCCACTTCATAATACCGATGTGGTATGGTTTCATTACCTACTTTTTGGTAGCCTTTTCAGATCCAATTTGTATGCTTGTCTTCTTCGCTTACTTCCATAACTTGGATGACCATCAACTTTTCCTCTTTCTATAGGTTTGTTATAGTCCTGTGCAATTAAGTCTATGGCATTTAATAATTCTGCTACTTCTTACCAGGAGCTTTTGTTAGACTTTTAATGGCATATTATGTTTAACTACCCTAATGATGCTGCTTTCCATCATGTTACACGCATCTAACATATGCAACTTTGCCACTTGATGATGGAAAAACTGACAATAACTCTCTTGGTCACCCTTCTTGTATTTCTCCTGCATTAAATGATACCTCACCATTTCTTGTCCTTCAGACCAGAATGTTTCCCTGATGGCCTCTCTATACTCTTTAATCTCACCAGGATTGTGCATTTCCCACCAAGTTAAATTTGTAAACTGTTTAAATGTTCAATTAATGCCTCTCCCATTTGTCTGGTGAACACTTGAGTTTTTAAAAATTGGTTTACCTAGCCCCCTTATAATATACAATTCTGCCTTATTTGGTTTTTCTTTTCCCTTATTCCATCTTTATTCTCTCTCTCGGTTTTCATTTGCCCCTTACCTGAGCTGTCTTTTCTTTGGGTTTGGTCTTCTGCCTGTTTACTTTCACCTTCCCACTTCCCCATCTTCTTGTGGAGTTTATTTTCTAATGCTAATATTCTCATCTCGTTTTTCTTTTCTATTTCTAATGACCTATCATGCCTCTCCCTCATTTCCTCAAACCTTGATTCCATTCTTTCTTCCATCTCCAGCAACTTTTCCATAATCTCCATCATGTTTGTCTCTCTTTCTTTATCAGTACAATCCTGGTCCATCTTCTTGTCCTTTCTTTCCCATGAACAGGTTTTCATCTATTTCATTCTTTACATTACTGTGTTTTATTTCAATTTTTACCACAATTCAAAATTGTTTTCTGGATTATATATATATAAAAAAATGAAGGAACTTATTATATTTAGTATAATACAATAATAATAAAATCTATCTTTCCCTTTTTACTATCACATAATAAATGTGCTGGGCCCAACACCCCAGCCTATCAAGTTACCATGCTGTATGTCACTTTGCCCTATTGTCATATATTTAACACTACCCCCTATTTTCTCCCTTATTTAGTGCTTTACTCTCTAACACAACAACAACAAAAAAATGTCTTTTCTTTCAATCTGCCATTCTACTTTCGCAGCTCCATTTGTTGGGAAGCCATTTTAACAGGCGAACCCGAGTATCATTTTGTTATTTTTGGAAAATGATGTACATAAATCAATAAATTAATGGAGGCATATATTATGCCAAAGATATATAATATAACAATGGCTGTTTTAGTCACCATAACACCTGTAGATAAAGCTAATTTAATGTTAATGACCTAACCAAATGATGGTAAGAATTTATCCCATTCGAGAATTTTACGAGATAACCCTGCACATTATATATACGCATACTATGCGATGATTAGTTATTTATTTCCCACAGTGATTGTTACCTTATCAATAATAGATTCTTGCAGTAAAAGCATATTTATGAGCATCAGGCAGAAGTCGACCTCAAGCATCAATCCCTCTATTGCAGTAAGAATTACACTTTATTGTGCTATTACTGGATTGTAAACTATGTTTAATCAGGTGCCCAGCCCTAGCTATCTCAATCTCAAGGCTGGGAGAGAAACCCTAACGGATATGAACCGAGGTGTTTGAGAATGCACAGTCACTTTGCTTTGTTATATGGCTTCTTTCAAACCACATGTGCTTTAATAATAATTTGCAAATACTTTAAATTAACTACACCTGGGTCTCATTTTATGTGGTAGATAGGTTCTTCAGAAAATGCACACAAAAATAGACTTAACAAAAATGGGGGATACATACTGTAATTTTCAAAAATTGCATAAAAGCAAAGCAACAATGTAAAATTAATTTAAATTTCACATAAAAAATATGGAAATAAAATATGACTAATAAAAAATTTCAAATTTAAAAAAAATTGATACAAGACAAACTTTTTTTTACTTTTTTTATTAACTACAATATTTAATTTTATTCAAAATATATTTTTATGCGTAATTTACAATATTTTATATTTTTTCACACATGTACAGTATTTTAATTATTATCGCTATTTGACGATATACAGGTTCCTTTGTAAACTGGTAAGAAATCAGATTATTCACAAAAGGAAAAAAAACTAGTGCCAACTTCATTTTTTTTAATTGCTCTTATAGTGGACTCGCCTAAACTAAAATGTTTTCCAATCACTGTTGATCCTTCCCATTTCACTAAGTGATCTAAAATTGAAATTTTTGTTTCTAAAGAAATTCATTTTCTTAGATGTTTTTTCCTCTCAATTAGGGTAAACTGAAAGTTTAAAATAAAAATAAGAACTTAGTCTTATGATAATAAAAAGACATCTACTCACCACTGTTGGGCAAAATTTAATTCAAACTAACAATTAAAAATTAAATTCTTATTTTTGTTTTTAATTTTCAATTCTGTTTAAAAATCAAATTTCATCGTTTCACATCACATTAATTTCAGATCACATTACATAAGTTTTAAATTATTAATTACAACTAAAAATCAGATTTTAATTTTTAATAGTCAAATTTAATTGTGCACACCAACTTGCGGGCACTAAATGATTAATTGATTACGTACTCTTTTTTAAAAAAGCAAAAATAGAATATGATTTAAAATGCAAAAACAACCTACATGCATAGTATACACATCTATAATATTTGAACAGATTTACATTATAATCTTGTAAAATTTATTACTTGTGGACACTAAATGATTAATTGATTATGTACTCTTTTTTTAAAAAGCAAAAATAGAATGTGATTTAAAATGAAAAAACAACAACTTGTGTAGTATAAGCATCTATAAACTTTTGAACAATTTACATTATAATCTTGTAAAATTTAATGTGTGTATATAAAATGAGTAAATCCTGATTTTAAGTGATTATGAACTTCTTAATTGCATAAAATCTATTACAATATTATTATAAAGTGCTGAAAATATTGAAATTATTAGATGAAAGTCGAACTCTGATAATGCGCTATTACTTTAAATATGATGTGTGAGTGCGCGAAATTTATAATATTTAAAATAATAGCTCTGATCTAATAATTTTTATCGCATAAAAGAAAACCACATACAAAGATATTAAGAAAAACATGAATCGCATAACTGCAAAATCGCATTAAAATAATCCGCATAAAACGAGACCCAGGTGTACTTTGACCTTCATAAGTTATTACTCAAAACTACTATATGCTACAATTCATTTGCTGGACTTAAGGTTAGCGTTTAAAGTATGTTAGATCTAGCGGTGTACTCATATAGACCATGCATAACTAACTTTGCGAGATATAATAATAGAACAAAAAAAAAACAGGAAAATATAAACGATAAATAAACTCATCACTGACAAATAATTACCATTCGTAAATAAGAACACAATTTTATATTCTTTTATTATCAATGGGGGAATTTACTAAAATTTATATATCAACAGTAAAAAAAATACATAAAATAGATTAAATAAAATAAAAAGCAAAGAAAGAAAAAAAAATGCAGTTATACAATATACATCATTCTCTATTTTAATAATGAATAAACAAACCTTGAGGAGAACTATATGTAATTATAAGTTCAATTATAAAAGTCACATTTACTTTTTTACACAGGATTTACAGATGTTTTAATTTCTTACACGTAAGCTTACAGTTATTCTTCCATAATTAGGGTAATATAAATACGTGCTCTTAGTACAAGTCTGGAATATATGGTTCTGTTCAAAGCTGTAGTATAGGAATAAATACTAATGGTGGTGGTCAGTGACAAAGTCTTGTTTGAAATTTAGTAAGCACACAAAATTGAATATCTTTTCTTTCTGGTGGTCAGTGATGAAGATCTTGTTTGGAATTTAGTAAGCACGTGAGATAAACGGTCATTTCTTTCTTCTTGACATTACTCTAAATAACCCATGGGATCCTAAGAGGTTATGGTGTAAGTGAACAGACAACAGCATCAAGAATAGCTAGGTCCTAGGAGCATGAGGTGATAGCCCTACATGCATATGACTTCTACCCCATAGTTAAGGTTTTAAACATTTTTAGTATTGATTTATAAGAATACGTTATATAGCTTCTCCTCCAGAGCCTCAACATGCTTGTAATTTTGCTATAACAAAAGTAATAATTTTGACTGCATCTGTAAGATTAGACTACTATAGAGCAGTGAAATATAAATTTTAAGGCTGATAATCAGATGCACAGAAAGATTGCAGTTGATGAAGCAATCACAAAATTTACTTGGCATAGTATCATGTGATAATATATTCTCTTAAAACCAATAGAGATTTCAAGTAGTAGGTATGTAGTGATAGCCACAATAGGTTATGTATACCACATGGAATTTTATGCAGGCAAAAAATCAAATCCAGACTCTTGCCTATGCCTTGGTACTCATGATGTGGAGTCAAGTTTTTCCACATCTCGCATCACCTTATTTTCAAGTCTACAGCTAGCAAATGAGCTATATGCAAATAAATTATATCTCTGACAATAGCAGTGGCCTTCAATTTTTAGTTTGGATGGACTAAAAACTAATTCCTATGATTGCAAATGCATGTCCACCTTGTAGAAATTTGTTTTGTATCTTTTATTAGGAAAAATATTTTTCTTATAGACACCTTGCGATTTTTTAACTTCTGGGGTACAAGAAAAAATGATGAATTCTTATGGTTCTATATTTATAAGTTTTGAGGCTATGGATTATCTCAATAAAAATATTATATATGTTTTGAATCAGAATTTTGCGAGGAATACAGTAAAATTATCAATGAAAATATAATTTTAAAACAAAGTTATGATAAATTAGAAATTATAAATAAATATTCAATAATTTTTACAATAATAAAACTCCTTTTTTTCTGTTTTTTAATGATGATCATTGATTTTAAGTCATATTTTTCCTTAGTTTTTCTAGTTTCTATCAATATATATCTTTTTGCTCTATCATTATTAAAATTGAAGTTATTGTGAAAATTGTGTCTCAAGTCAATTATTTAAAAATTCAATATGGTGCTAAACTGTTCCACATAGTTAACATGCCTTGACTAGGCTGTAATCTCAGCCCTTTGATTTTATTTTGAGATCTTATCATTGTGTTGTTCTCTTTTGTTCTCACTATTTCCACTTATTTTATTTCAATTTGCTATATCTGTTCCAGGATGTCTCTATTTTGAGCTTCTATTTGTTGCTGTATATTTTCTTAACATTCATCGAGCTTGAATGTTCACTTGGGCTTAATCATCGTGTATTTGTTTTATATCCTCTCACTGTAACTATTTCAATTTTTTTTCATGTCTTTTTTCATTTGATCTTGATTATTTGTAAGGTCTTCCAACTGCTTGTCTTGCTGCATTCTATGGTCATATCTTCCTTTACATATTTTATCTCCTGCATCAATTCTCCATTGTGTTTTAACATTTATTTTTGCTTTTCATCTCCATCTTCTTCATTCATTTTTGATTTTGTGCCAAATCTTTTAACATTTCAGCCAGGGTTGCTTGTTCCCCATATACTATTTTGTTTGGCTTCTTGGAAATAATTTCTGAACTTTATCCATTATTTTTCTCATCCACTGGTTCTGGACTTGCATTCTCATAATCTATCATGTCCAATTCTCTCCTATCTTCTTCAATACTGTTATTCACGTTACTTTTATCATTTAATTCTATTTTGATTAATCAACCTTCCCAGATAACTGGCCAACTAACTTAGTATCCTCAGATCTCTTTTAAAATGGTCCCATCTATTGTCTGCCTCACTGTTTCTTCATATTCATCCTTAGTATTTCGTGGAAGATGACCAATAGTAACAATTTACTTCTGTGATAATATAAATAATGGAATCATATATCTATTGTACCAGTTCCTTCTTCACTTCTTTTGATCACTGAGGGCATGGTCACTAATGACCTAGAAAATTTAATTTATGGTGATCAAAAGTTAACGATGATGAATGGTACCAGCTAGACCATGGAGAAAAAAAGATCTTAAACCTTGTTCAGACAATTGAGAAAAGAACACAAAAACAAACGCCAGCCAAAATAATTCTAAATAATTTTTAAAGTTTATTAAATTCAAAAAATAAAATAAATCTCAGGCAAACAAAATATA
The DNA here is from genome assembly GCA_028023455.1 of Epiperipatus broadwayi. Lineage (NCBI taxonomy): Eukaryota > Metazoa > Onychophora > Udeonychophora > Euonychophora > Peripatidae > Epiperipatus > Epiperipatus broadwayi. The sequence continues at coordinate 13,255,824 of JAQFVV010000012.1, forward strand.
AGAGTTTGACCTGAATTTTACTGGCATATTTATCAAAGAGTGTAGCTGAGTCTTGAAACATTAAATACCCTGCTAGATAAGTTCATTTTCTCACCTATAATTTAAAAAGAGGGGTTTTATAATATCTTCCTGCCAGCAATTTATAAAAACTAATTCCAGTTTCACTATTTAGAGATTTCAAAAATAAAATGGTGTTGCAAGGAATACAACAAAACAGTGCAGGCGAGCTTTCCTTGGCCTGGAATAAGGCATCGGGACCAGGAATGTCATATGTCTGCAGATCAGTTTGTGATTGAACACATTCAAAGTAATTCACGATTGACCCAAATATAAGACAATAAAAAAATAGAACAAGAGAATATTACGATTATGCAAAATCTTAAATAGAAGAAAATAAAATCTCCAATCTAGGAAAAACAGAACAATACACTCAATAAATTCCCAGCCAAAAGATTTACGGTCTGCAGAAAATGCAAACCAAGTTTAACTAAATAAATTAATTATAAAGAAAGACTAAAGGGCAGGTGTAAAAAGGCAAATTATGAATGTCTGCCAAAGCATTTATCAAGGTTAATAATATAAATAATAAAAAGAAAACACTAAGCATATAAAAATAGAAACTCGCATTATACCCTCGGACAAGTAAATTTAAAAATATGGAATCTTAAAACTAAGATTCCAATACACATTATAATAATAATAATACATAAAGATATTTAAATTGAATAAGCAAAATGTATTATAAAAAGAGGTTTCTTTAAAGACTAAGCTGAGACTAATAGAAATTTAAATCCTGATTACAAAATGAAAACATTTTACCTCGAGACATAAGGTTAGATCCAGCTGATGACTTTCAGCAGCACACAGTTTATTTCATTTTAAAGTTCCTACGAAGATCTTGGTTTCTGTTTATATGTTTGGGAGGCTGGAGGCAATCCTAAAGATCAGTTCTTGTTCAGGCTTTTAAGATATGATATTGAAGAAACAATCTGGGATCTGGGGTCTGTCTTCGGCTTGATGTAGCACTGCATGTTGTAGAAAAGATTCCTCATGGTGGGTAATTTTAGCATTCTGCAGAAAGTAATGCTATTTAGCAAATAGTGATCCATAGTATGACATCAGCAGACAGCCAATTGTTTAAAATATAAGATAGCACAGCAAAAGATAATATTCAACAAGCAGAATAAAAATGAATAGCTGAATAATAATTAGTCTGAAATCCCAGAATTATTTATATGCACTCTTAGCCCCGCATCATCTTTAATTAGAAGTCTTTGACCAGGGCAAACCTCTATCTCAGACTTAATTTTAATTAAAATTCTGACCAGAGTTCCTATCTTATACAAAATTAATTTGCAAAAATTAAGTCTCGGCTTTCTTTTTACAAATAAATTAAAATTAGATTACAAACAAAGAAACAGAAAAGCAATTAAAACTTCCCAAAATTAGAATGCTTTCTTTTTTTTCTTTAAAAGATTAAAACTTTCCAAAATTAAAAGCTAATTCCAAAAGATTAAGTTTTCAAATTAGAATGTTTTTTACAATTTGATTAAAAAAAACTAAGTGTTAAAAGAAACTTATTTTAAAATTAAAAAGTAAAATCTATTAAACACAAAATTAAAGTCACAGAATTTTAAAATATAGCTGCATATGTGCACTATAACAGATAAAACTTTTAAATAACTTTATAAAAATAAAAGTTACTATTAATTTCATGACGAAACTTTTGAAGCGGATAAAGCATCCGGTTCAACATATAACATCATTGCATTAGATTTCAGGATTAAATAGTTTGTCTGCAATTTTCCTGTTATACACCAGCTTTTATACTAAAAAACAATATTACTATGGTATGTAACCTTATGTTGCATGTAATGTGGTTAGCCTTTGAGCCCTCATTCCAGAGTAGAATGCAAAAACAATATTTAATAGGCGAACTTATACGATCTCAGGATTAAATGGTTATTGACTGAGCCCTCATGTTGAAAATCAAATTATGAAAAAAAATTAGTATGAAATTGCCAAAATCTGCAGTTCATGACAGTTGATGCTCTCATGAACTTTAATTCTACAAATACCTTCCTCTGGCTATGACCATTTAGAATGGGCCAACCAATTCCTTAACAAGAATAAAAAGGGGACAAAAAATAACTATGCAGCACTTGCAGCGGAGATCTTATTGACTGCACATGAAAGTCAAGAGTGTTTAAATTTAGCAACAGAAAAATCCAGTGAACTCCACCACTGAAGGTGAAAAGGGTGGACCTAGGAACTCTGCAGGCCACACCGGTCTATATTATGTTTTTCATATGCCTTCATGGCCAGCGATTGTAAGTAAAGATAACTGTATTCTAGCTTATATATGTAATATTAATTATCTGACTAAGAATTCTATTAAACTATTTTGTCTAATCATTTGGTTTCTGCTTGTTTATTTTACTTGACTGTAGGCAGAGTGAGTGACTGTACACAGCAGAAAACTGGCACAGTCATTGACAGGATACGTTCCAGTACAAAAATCTGGTGCAAATTAGAAATAGTGGATTCAAATTGAATTGTATAACATAGAGAAAGCAACCAGGAAATTGAGAATCAAATTCCGGGTGAATATCGAATTAGTCGAAGAAATGTTTTAGTAAGCGTATTAATAGTAATTTGTTTCAGTAAACGTGTTTAATAGTTATCTTGTAGTGAAATAGAAAAGAATTAAATTATTTAACAAAAAGGTAAAATAGAAAATGATGACATCAGTGCCTCAAGAAACAATTAATGAGTTCAACATTAATAACCCTTTTGATTGGCCAATTTACCTTAAGAGAATTGAAAAACTGTTTATGATTAATGGTACGACAAACGATCCCATAAAAGTTACCATGTAATTGTGTTATGTCGGGCAATAAGTAATAAAAATAGCAAATAGGCTGTGATCACAAAGAGCCAGATAATTTGCCATACAATGTAGTTATGGGGGAATTAAATACTTTTTTCAGCCCCCAGCCTTTGAAGCATGTCACAAGACTACACTTTAGAAACTGAAGACAAAACAAGAAAAAACATATACGAGACTACGATCAAGCACTAAGAGAACTTGCTAAAAGTTGCAGTTATGGTGATGCCTTAGAAAATAAATTGCTTAAACAATTATTTTGGAGCATGTCAGATGATAGGCTTGGGCAGCAGTTACTGGCCTCAAGAGAGTTGATATACGAGGAAGCAACCAAAATGGGAGTAGCCCATGAAATTGTACTTGACCAAACAGAAGAATTTAGAAATTTTGCCAACAAAAACAATGGTAATGTGTATATTCGGAAAACCAAAAATAAGTCCCAACCTGTTGTTAAGAGCAAAACATATGAAATAGTGTGTTATTGTTGTGGGGGAAAGGCCACATGGAACGTAAGTGTAAATATAATGAGAGTTGTAGGACCTGTGGTGAAGTAGGGCATTTGCAGAAAGTATGTCAAAATAAAGGGGAAAAGGATTGTGGTAGCTTGCCAAATTGTAAAGTCGAAAATAAAAAGTGTGATATTTACAATACACAGATTGGATACAGAAATCAATTTATGCTGACCGTTAAATTATTACAGACACAAGTGAAAATGGAAATTGACAGCGGAGCAGGCGTGTCAATTATGACACTTAAAGACTGGGAGAAAATAGTGCAAAATTGAAAAAAATCCCCCTTTATTAATGAAAACAAGATTAAGAGAAAAAGATGCTAGCGGAAACAATATGAAGATACTAGGGAAAGTGATGGCTCAGATTGAATTAAATAATAAGGTTCGAACATTACCATTATATATACTACCGGGCAGTTTTAATCCTATTATAGATAGGGAATGGTTCAATGCTCTGGGAATAGAGATAAGTGCGATAAATAAGGTTGCTATTAAAACAGTCGACCTGATACTCAGATCGAGCTTCACAGCCCACTCAGAATCTCCCACCACCAAACCATATTTAAACTCCATCCTTACGCATATATACGTATTTACTAATACATATTTTTTCTTCTTGCTTAACCATTAAAATAACTGATGTAGATATATAGATATCTTAAGGTAAATAATTTTAATAACCAAATATTTAATGTTATTTTAATTCGTATACGTGCATAATGGATATGTACATATTATTGGTGAGGGGAGATTACTTTTAAAAACATAATTTCAAATAAAAATATACATTATTAATGTATATTTTAAAATTATATATAATTTATTTATTTTAATCACGGTGGTCAGAAAATGATGCAATTCTTCCAAGAAGTTTCTCGAACGCAATTAAGACAATTAACCGGAAACCATTAGTCTGAATTAAAATGTTATAATTTATAACAGTAAAGTAAGAATCCATTAGTGGAAATTTTATCCACTTCAAATTTGTTTTAAAATCATGTCTACATTTTAAAACAATCGTTTGAGAAATTTGTAACATGAATTCATTGTTTTCAAAACTTACTAAAACAAAAGTTGCATCCAGTCAGCAGATTCCAGATCCACTAAGTGCACACAGTGTCTCAGGTCTAGCAGCTAAGTGCTTTCCAACATCATCAGAAAAAGAGTATAAATACTGCTAGATTTGAATCCATAAAGAGAGCACAATCGTAAAACAGCAATGGCAGATCTAATCCACACTCGTGGTTTTATTAATACAATGGGTAAAAGCCTGAAATCCAGGCAAAGCCACTTGGAGTGTTGATACTAGACAAAATCAATGAAATATAATGTTACCAGGCCGCCGCAACTTTTTCTTTTTTTAGACAACAAGGGTTTTTTTTTCTAATATTGATTAAACGAATAATTTTTATTTCATTTAGAACACGATTTCTTTATTATTAAACAAATTTTGATATTCATTTTCGTTACTTTTTGTGGGTTTTTTGTTCCCTGACTGACATTTTTTCAACAAATTTTGCTAATTGTATTTTTTTCTTTTTATCATTTGAAAAATTCAGACCATTTCACGACGTCAAAAAATTTGTTTGAATCCCACTGCCGAAAAAATAGAATACAATTATTTGCGACTTGTTTAGAACTTAATTCTACCTTTCTTTTTTTTTTTTTTGTCTTGACTAAATGGTTTTTCTTATTATTAATTTTACTTTTTTTTAAAAAACACAACTTGTTTTCACTTTGATTTAGATTATGTTTGAATTAGCCTTTTTTTTTGGGGGGGGGGCTACTATAAGAAACAGCTTTTTGAGCAGGGGATGGGGGGGATTCATACTGTTATTATTAGCAAAGAGGCAACAAAATAGTCAATTATTTTAACAGCGCTGAAAAAAGAGAATTAACTTTGAGACTTGTTTCAAATTTTGATTTCTTTTTGGTTGACGTAATTGTTTTTCTTAATATTAAATCAAAATTTACTTTTGTGTTTTTGCCGATTAAAAAATTATTTTCAAACACCCACCCCCACACACTCGGAAAAAGAATTGTAACCAAAAAGTCAAAAATTTAACTTTTTTTTAAACAACTTTTTACTTCGATTTCTATTTCGTTCGAATTACCTTTTTTTTTTTTAGCCTTCTACAATAAACTGCTTGTGGGGGTAGGGGGTGGGTATTTTGTAATTTGTTATTCTTAACAAAAAGTCAGCCAAAGTCGTCATTTATTTTAACCCCGCTGCAAAAAATTGAATCCAAATACTTGTCAATTTCTAATGAAATAAAAAACAACAAAAAAAGGACACAAACTTTGGACTTTTTATAATTTTTTATTCGATTTTATTGCCGTAATAAAGTGGACATTACATGTGCCTGACAAAAAAAAAAAAACACAGTAAAGGTTTACTTTAGCGACCAGAGCATTTTCGCCATCTAGTTTTTAAAATTAGAACTAAACGGCTCCTATATTACAATTACAGTAAATATTTATAATTAAAACGTAAAAGATAATAATAATAAAAAAGCATTTACTTTTTAAGCATAATTATGCCCTATGCATACTAGGAAGTTGGAAAAAAAGGTGGCAGTGCTATATCTACCGCGTAAAGCAAATTCGTGGAGGTACGATGAAATAAAGCTCTGCTGGTACCAGATTGGAATTTCAGTTTACGTTTCACCCTCATTCACATATTCTCAATATTCTGGGTATGTATGTCTTGGTCTTCGGGATTCAAATTGTCCTGGTGGACGACAACCGAATGCATATATACCCCATTGCTGGGTCTGCTGATATTATTGTATGCAGCCCAGCCATCTAAAATTATGTGAGTACCTGGTAAAATGTTCCGCTGGATTAGGGCCTCCAATGTGCCAGCCATTCTATCCGCAACTTCTGTCAAGATGCACTTCCTTGACACTCTTTCAATACCTCCAAAGACCCAATGCCCTCTATGTATAGTCCCCCTGTGGTATTTTCTGTGGAAATAATAAGTTTCGTCGATTTTGACAACTAATGGATCCCCATTGTAATCCATTATTACACACTCTTCACGACAAAAATTAACCCAGTCAATGACTATTTTCTTGCTTACGCCGATGTTTTTTTTTTATAACAAGTGCTATAAATCTAGATAGTTTAAATTGTTGAGTTA